>CAJQZJ010032031.1:12935793-12949218 GCA_907164525.1 Lophiomys imhausi | reverse complement strand
TGTGTGTGTGTGTGTGTGTGTGTGTGTGTGTGTGTGTGTGTTGCTGCTGCACAGACTGATCCAATCTAGGATTCTGAAGGAGGTTGCCATCCATCATTGGCCAGTCTTGAGATATGCTCTGGCCTCTCTCTCCTCCCGTGGGTGAGATTTGATAGATGACTAATTTTTTTTTTGGCAAGAAGAGAACAACTAAACTGCCGGGGCTCCAAATCTTCTTTCCATCACTCACTCACTGTGTGATCTTTGGCAAATCACCAAATCTCCGTGAATTTCAGTTCCCACATCTCCAAGACCAGAGTGATAGCTCCTACCCAGAGGGTTGAGAATTCCTCGTTATTTATAAGGCACTTGCCGGCACAGAAAACCAAGTGCAGATGCTTAGGAAGGAAAACGAGTCCAGAAATCCTACTTCAAATAATCTTTATTTATGTCTTTAAAATGTCCTCTTTGGGCTTCTTTGTGTCCTTTTTGGCTGTTCTATGCTCGATCCACAGTCTCCCACACCAACTTATACCTGACATCCTCAACACCAGAAGAGCAAGATGCTCGGAGGCAAGGAACTGCTAAAGACAGACAGCAGCACTCCAGACGAACTTCCGGTACACCGTGCTGAGTCAGAGCCTCACTCAAGAGGCTAGATATTGCATGACTGTGCTTAATTGATATATAATATATGATATATATATATATAGCACATGACTGTGCTTAATTGATATATAATATATATAATATATGATAGATAGATATAGCACATGACTGTGCTTAATTGATATATAATATATGATATATATACATATATATATATATATATATCATATGACTGTGCTTAATTGACACTCTGGAAAAGGCAAAAATGATAGAGATGACCACAGGGAGGCAGAGACTTCAAAAAGGATAAGAGAATTAGGGAACAGATGCCTTCACTCCATGTTTTTTTATCAAAACAGTGACTATAGAATTACATACACTGGTCAAATCTCACATAACTTCTTTTTAAAGGGTAAACTTTGTTTTATGTAAATCATACATTATTCTTCTTAAAAATAAATGGTAAAAGACCAAGATGTACTACAAAGATTTTTGTTAAAAAAAAATAATGCAACGGCATTCTTTTTTTGTTGTTTGTTTGTTTTTTTTTGTTTTGTTTTTCAAGACCAGTTTTCTCTATGTAGTCCTGGCTGTGCTGGAACTTGCTGTGTAGACCACGTTGGCCTCGAACTCACAAAGTTCTGTCTGCCTCTGCCTCCTGAGTGCTGGGATTAAAGGCGTGCGCCACTACTCCATGGTAATTTTATTGCTCATTCCATGACACACAAGCAAGGCCAGCCTGTGAGCAGACCCGTGTCTAACTTCTCGTTTGGGGTGTTTTCTTCAGCTGTAGGAGTGGAGTTCTAGCCAACCTGAAACTCTAGACAGCTCTTAAGTACTCTGGCAGAGTTACCCTTTGCTTTACTAGCTGCCATGCAGCAAACATTAGAATATTGTCGTTGTTCTTTTGAATCAGTGCCTAACCCTGACACAAGCAAAGAACAGTGAAGGACTGAAGAAGCTACAGAAAGAAGAATGAGCAAACGTGAGTTCCTCTTGTTTGGTAAAAATCAGTATTCTACCCCAGCAACTTCATCAGTAGCTGTGTATCTCCACACGAGCTGGGGACCTGGATCTTGTACTTCATTCTAGGCACACACTACATTTTTTCTCTGTTTTACCTCAGAAACCATTTTTATCCCTGTTTTAGTTACTTTTCCATTGTTATAAAGTGACCAAGTAACTTATGATAAAAAGCATTTAAGTTGGGAGCTTGCTTACAATTTCAGAGGGTGAGTCCATGACCATCATGGTGGGGACCGTGGTGGCAGGCAGTCAGGCATGGCACAGGAACTAAGTGCTTACATCTGATCAACAAAGCAGGAGGCATGGCGAGAGGTGAAGAATGGAAAGTGAGGGAAGAGAGAGAGAGGGAGAGAGAGAGGAACAGAGCTAACTGGGAATAGCATTGGCTTTTGACACCTCAAAGCCCACCTCAGTGACACACCTCCTCCAACAAGGACACACCTCCTAGTCCTTACCAAACAGTAAGTTTGATTTAAAAAAAATTCCACCACCAACTGGGGACCGAGTATTCAAATATATGAGTCTATGGGGGCCATTCTCATTCAAACCACCATGATTCCTTATCGTGAAGAATTCCTTATTCCTTGTTTCTGTCTGTGCTTAATGTATCTTTCCATTACTGGTGTCCCCCAGGACCTCTATGGACCCCTCTCTACAGAATCTACCTTTAGTAGAGAATCAGAAGCAGCTCCCGCAGCCCTTTTGGCTGCATCCTCTAAGTTGGGTACTGGCTTAACTCTGTTCTTTGGCTGCAGCCTAAATTTTCCAGTTGTGAGACTTCTGAGTGTGTTCTCTCCTCCGTAGACGTCCCCTCCCAGTGGGCCCCACTCCCTGGAAACACTACACTTTAAGTTTAGCTCCTTCATTTTGCTACCTGGACTGTCCCTCATCTCATGACCTCAGACGTTTATTGCTGACAGTGGGTAAAAGAGAGACGAAAGCTACCTTTATTGGTCTGTCCTATAAACAACCGGCCCAAGGTTTCAGAGGACTCTAAATGACACATCTTACATTACATGACATGAGGTAGCTTTGGTTCCTTCTTTAATACCCTTTAGTTATATAAACAAATAGTTCCTTCTCCTCTACCCAACAGCATCCTAAGCCTCAAAGTCAGTTTCCGTCACCATGTATATTAAGTTCTGTGACACCATCTCTTACCTGGCACCACAGCCAGCAAGTTCAGTATAAGCATGTGTATCTGATCATTATACCCCAAGAGAAGATGTCACAGATGTGCACACCGAGGATCAGGAAAATGCTTGCTCCACTATGGCACATGCATGGGTAGCTCTATAGAAAGGTAAGTACCAGAGGACACGACTCCACACCATAGTTCATGCAAAGGTTCCCAGATGGCATCCAGAAACCGGGCCCCTCAGGACTGTGTCAACCATTGGAGAGATGCCCAGGGGTCTGTACAGTAATATTTCTCTTTAGAGCATTCTGATATTTGACCAAGGCGGGAAACCCTGTGATCAGAAGTTCTCCCAGAAAGCAAGGCTGGCCCTGCTCCGCTGAATTTCATGTGGTCTTCTGAGGGAGGCACTGTTGGTATGAGCATTTTGCCTGCAAGAACGCCGAGGCTGAGGGGCAGGCCACCTTTTCCACAGGTGGTGGAGTGGGCTGCCTTACAGAGTCCACAATGAAGCTTCAACACAACTATTAAAAGGTAACAAGATATTAAGGCAGGTGGAAGGAATGAAGGAAAGAGAGGGGCGGATGAGAAAATCACTCTATAGGAATGAGTAAGTTATTATGAAAAACCAGATATGAGTTCTGGCTTGTAAAGGTAGGCATGGAGTCTGTGAGAAAATGTACTTCAGGGTGCTACAATGACAGTCGAGTTTCTGGTTCTTTTTTTTGTTTTTGTTTTTGTTTTCTTTCATGGCCTAGGCTGGCTTCAGACTCTCAGATCTCTTGCCTCAGCTTCCAGATTGCCCAAGTGAGATCTTAATGACATCCTGGAGAAAATGAAAAATGCTACTCAGGAAAAAAAATGTTTACAAGATAATATGATGGAAAAATTAGTATATCCTTTAACATGAGTTAACTGTTCACACAGAGCAAATCCCACCAAAGAAAACATGATGGGTTTCTGAACATTCCTTTTAAGGGTGTGCTTGGCCCACCATGCATTGTTTTCCTGTTGTCTTGAAGGCCTCCTTCTTGTCTAACCTAGATGACAACTGTTATGTCATGCTTATTTCTAAACCAACGACACCAAGATTCTTGAAAAAATCCTTTCAGAGCCAGAACCCAGAGAGCTGATTCAGAGCCGAGACGACTGGGCTGATAATATCTAGTCTAGACATAGGGATCTACGAAAGGATGTACAATTAGAATCTTTTAATTTAAAGTGGGTGACTTGAAGTACGTTTTCTGAAAATCCAATTTTAACGTGTTATTTTTGTAAAAGGAGAGAGCACAAGGCTTTCTCGGGAGACTAGAATATTTCATTGTGTCTAAGTTGTGCCCACCAATGATTGAATTGATGATTGGCAGACAGAATTTCATTTGCAGCAGCTGCCAGGGCTCTGCATAGCAGAAAAGCACAGATGCTGAGGGGCTGGGAACTTCTGTTTCCAGACAGGAGAGACTTTTCTGAGGTCCCGACAGAATAGTCACAGACCCGACATTATTTAACATGATGGTGATTTGGCTTATGCTGCTAAAGGGATGGCCTGTGGTTGACCTGTTTTCACAAAGGACAACCACTTACGAGAATTAAAGAAAAAAATAGTTTCTCCCCCTCTGGAGAACTTGGCCACTAACTAATCTTGTTGTCAGAAAGGCCACAGCCTGCAATGTGGCTGCTAAAGACCCATTGGTGTCCTTATGGGGAGGAAGAGACCAACAATCCAATTAAGTTATAATAAGCAGAACTATTTCAGGTGCTTTTAATCAACACATTCCTTTCTCTAAGTCATAGGGAAGGTCTTCAGGGCTGAGAGAGGAAAAGGGTAACGTTAATACAAATGAATAATTGAATGGGTAGAATGAAGGCAGGAGGTCCTCCTGGGAGAGTGATCCTGGCCTCTTTACTGCTTTATTCCCTAGGTCTCACACCCCCAAACACCTGACCGTCAAATTCTTTGGACATACTCATACATCTGGAGTGTGGCCATTCTCGTCTCATCTTCGTTGTCGTGAAATGATCTAGGCACTAGGTTAGTGACTAGATTAGTCTTCCATGGCTCTGCTGTCCACATTGATTGAAAGATCATGGAATACATTTCTCATCCAACCCCAACCCATCTCTTCATCCACAGTGACCCAACTGACTTATCTAGTTTTTCACTTCCATGATGCCAAATCTTTCCTACCACACAGCCAGACATGCTCTGTCTTACCTCATGCCTCTAGCCCACCACCAGTTACACTAGCCGACACAGCCTCCTTTCTCTTCTACCACCTCAGTTCTCTCTGTTGCATGGATTCTCTTGGTAATGCAGACAAAGTAAATGTCCTCCTCTCCCTTCCCTTCCCTTGAGCTCCTCCACAATGCTTATATGGCCATCCCCAGCTACTCAATTGGTTTGAGTGAAGACATTCAACCCATTGAGGTGAACACAGGGACTAATTTTAACTTGCAAATGGCTTTCTATCCAACTGTGTTTCTCATCTGCTCTTTTGTCTCTCTGGGCAGCAGGCTCCTACAACACCATTTTGTTCCCACTCATAATTCTTCAGTCACTTGTTATTTGTTAAAACACTTTCGTCCTGGAAACTGCTGCATATTTGGCTCAGACCTCTTTCTTCCTCCAGGAAAGGTCACATGAAGCTACTCAGTGGCGAACCCACTCCAGGACACTGCCTCCTTTGTTCTTATGGTATGTGAAGGAGGAGAGGAAGAGAAGGGGCCCCTCTGCCCCTGGGTTTTTCACTGCCTTTAGTGGTGGTGAGGCTGCTGAAGTTCTGCTCTTCTCCATAGCCGGGTTCAGGAAGATTATCCTGCAGTGAGGAAACAGCACACGATGGCCTGAAATCTCCACTGAAGGGAAAGCTGTGCCAAGAATGTCTCCTGTTAAGTCTGGGGAGATGGGTCAATGAATGGGTAGAGTGCTTTCTGGGAAGCATGATGACTTGAGTTTAGATCCACAGCAGACAACCCTAGTCAATCAATCAAACAAACAAGCATCCCAGCACTGGAAAGCAGAGGCAGGAAGATCCTGGAGCAGCGGTTCTCAACCTGTGGATTGTGACCCTTTGAGGGTCAAACGTCCCTTTCACAGGGGTTACCTAAGACCATCGGAAATATCAGATATTTGCATTATGATCCAAAACAGTAGCAAAATTACAGTTATAAAGTAGCAATGAAAATAATTTTATGGTTGGGGGTCACCACAACATAAGGAACTGTATTAAAGGGTTGCAGTATTAGGAAGGTTGAGAACCACTGTCCTAGAGGCTTTCTGGCCAGCTAGTCTAGCTAACTGGTGAGTTTTGTCTCAAAAAACGAGCTGGAGAGTCATAGAAGAAGACACTTAACATCAACCCCCAGCCTCCACATGCAGACCACATCAGCATGTACACATGTATGCACACTCACAGATACCACAAACCCTTCCCAAAGTTCCTTACCTACTAATAATTCCTTCCAAGGAGAACCAATTACACCTTCCAGCTGACCCCAAGGTAGAGGAACCACTCTATGCCCCACTGCTGCTCTTTGCCCTTTTGCTCCTTCCCATAATGTGTTCATAAAACAAACTGGACCTCTAGTGGATTTTATTGTTAGAGAATTTCAGCTATCAGAACTATTGAAAGTATAACAGCATCTTGAAAATGAAAATATGTGCTCATGCACTTAGGTTTGAAATATCCTGTAAGGTATCTTCTTTACTGTGGATTCTCTCTTCATCATTTTCTTTTTCCCTTTGACTCTTTCAGGAATTTGTCTATGGGATCAATTAGGGATCTTAAAAATTATACAACTTTAACCATAAATTTAAAATTCCATGTATTTTTATATTGGAATTTAGAGACAATCTGGCCCCATGTTTCTCAAAATATGTTCTGAAAGCATAAGTGATATTCTGAGAAGACAATGTTCAGTGGTCAAATATATTTGAGAAACACTATGTTCTCTAGCTTTCTCTCTTGGAGAGTCATCATAGATATCAGAATATCAACAAGCCTTGACAGGTCCTGCAGTAAGTAAATCTGATAGATACTCCAGAACTTAGAATTTCACAAAATTATTAGAGTTCTTAATTTCCTATCCCAACTTTGTACCCTATGTATCTTAGTTACTTTAGTATTCTTACAATGAGATACCATGACCAAGGCAACTTATAGAAGAGGTTATTGAGCCTCCCAGTTTCAGAGGGTTAACATCCATGATTATGTTGGGGAGCATGGCAGCAGGCAGGTAGGCATAGTGCTGGGGCAGCAGCTGAGAGCTTAACATCTTGAGACACAAGGAGGCAGAGAGGGAGACACTGAGAATGGTATGGGCTTTTGAAACTTCAAAGTCTGTTCCCAATGATATGCCAACAAAGCCACACCCCCAATCCTTCCCAAACAGTTCCACCAACTGGGGACCAAGCATTCAAACATATGAGGTTATGGGGGCCATTCTTATTCAAATCACCCCACTATGTGACACCTACTGATCCAGTTTGGAACATACTAACTTTTGGATGAGTATTAGAAAGAATGCAAGAAATGCCCTTGCAGAGAACTATTGTTTGTACCCTGTAGTCTCATGGCCTTGAGGTCTATCAGGGCATCATGGTACTATCATCTAAAAAAGAAAATGAAAAAGAAGAAGAGGTTGTCACTCATTGCTCCATCAACCCTGATAAGACAAATGTTAAGAAAGGAGCTTGTGGTCCCAACAGTTTCTCTGTGTGCATTTTAGCAAACCTAGGACAATTCTACTAAGTTAACTTTTAAAAACATATGAAGCATCTAAAGGCAGGAAGATATTTAATAGAAAAGAAAAAATGATTTTAAACCATGTATTTCTGAAATACAGTGATGAAAAGTCCAGATGAATTATCAACCATTTTAGTTTTTTACAAACTTGGAGTAAAACAAAATATATTTTACATCTTTCCCTCAGATAAGTGCACTATGGATTTTTCTAAGCACAAGACCAATGTTCAGGCTATGCTAATTAGAGAAATCCAGATTGACCAAGTTTTGGTATGCAGTTTTAATCAGGGAGTTACATATCAATAAGGGGAGAAAAGTAGTTACTATGTTGTTTCCAATTTTATCAAATTATTGGATAGAAATAAAAATTCCACATGACCAAACATGAAATGAAAACGTTTGGAATCTCAAGTCTGCATTTTTAACATTTTTAAAGTTAAGTAAACAAAAGCATTGTGAAAAGGATCCACAAGATCTATCCTTTTGTTTAGCTTTGTGTCTAACTTAATTCTTCCATGCAGATCGAGTCTTTCAGATTTCCTCTGGGTGGGACTGATTGCTGGAGGTATCCAGCCACCTGAGAAAAACATCTGTCTTGCTGTCGCCATGCCAACTGCCTGGGATTTCCCCCTGTCTTTCCCATTCTTCCCACCAACGTGGGAATGACACACTCCCGGACCTCGGGAGGAGAGCTACCTTTAACTACATTTAGCTTCTTCCCTTGTCTTTTGTTTGAGACAAGAAAACTGGCAACGAAATTGTCTTTTCGAATATGATTTTCGTTTTGTTTCTTTTCCTCGCTTTTCTTACTGACGTCTTTGTGTGGTAGAGCAGGCTGGTATCCCAATGCATTTACATGGCAACCAGGAAAGCAGTCATTCGGCGTTGCCATGGTAACCAAGAGGGGGGAGGGAAAGGTCCATTTATCACAGTAGGCTGTGTCCCTTGCTGGAAGCCTATAGAATTTTTAGACAGAGGTCATTCTGAAAACAACAACCAAAAGAAAGAAAAAGAAAAGAAGGAGGGAAGGAAGGAAGGAAGAGAGAGAGAGAGAGAGAGAGAGAGAGAGAGAGAGAGATCTAAACTCTGGCCAGTGCGAGTGAGTGCGGACATCCTGAAGCCAGAAGGTGCTGAGCTTGTGGCAGATGCCACAGAGGGCAGAGGGCTTCTTCTCCCCGCTGTACATTAAGGAAAGCCTGAAGCTCGAAGTCTGCAGGGAAGGGCAGGTATCGTTGTTGCATGAGGAGTGCTCGCCTCGGTTGCACCGGGTACCGCTCTACTTTTATGGCTGCAGCGGAAACAGAGCTCAGGGTGCTGTCCTGAGAAAAGCAGAAGTGTCTGTTGAGTCTTGTTTCCTGTTACATTTGTTTAGGAGTTGAAAGTAATCAGCTTTCCGATTGAAAGTGCACGAGGCTAAAACATTGTGATGTCTCTTTTACAGGCCTGGTCGTTAGAGTCTTCAACGAGGAAAACAGGCAGGATCCACCTACAAGCTAGATATGTGTTTGGTGTTAAGGAGGAGTCTACACCCCCTTCAGGCACAGATTTCCCTCCTGGGTTTACTGGTGTGACCTTTAGTGGAAGACTATCACACAATAAAGTTGAGGAAACACTATTAGCTTTTAAAAGTCTTTTATTGGCAATACTGGAGCAAGCCAAGAGATAGGGGTAGAATATGGTTGTGGCTGTAAAAGCCCTTTTCTTGTAAAAACAAGTTCCTTCGGAAAAAAAAAACAAGTATGTTATTCTTTTCCCCCCTTATAAGCTGAGATGAGGAAGTTGTTGACTTCTTCTCCTCTCTGCAAATTGTCTCCTTCCACCTCTGTGTTCCCATCTCTGTACACGGCCCTGCCCTTGTCATTCACTTTGAACCTTCTTCCTCCTCCTCTTCTTCTTCTCTCATGTTCAATTTAGCAGTAAATTGTCACAACCTTATTTTGAAAATATACCTGGACTCTCTCCTCCACCACTTTATTATCTGTCAGCCTAAACCATGTTTTCACAATCTTTCTAAACTAAAAAAAAAAAAAAAAATAGCCCAGTGGTGGTGGCGGGGCTCATCTTTAATCCCAGCACATGGGAGGGAGGCAGAGGCAGGTGGATCTCTGAGTTTGACACCAGCCTGATCTATAGAGTGAGTCCCAGGACAGCCACAAAAAAAAAAACAAACAAAACAAAACAAAAAAACCCAAACAAACAAACAAATAAAAAAGAATAAATAAATAAAAATTGAAACTAGTTAAACTGAAAAGAGCAAAAAAAAGCTTCTGATTGTACTTGTAGTTTCCCCTTAAAACCTTCATTCTTGTCTTATCAGGCGACTTGTACCAGGCCAGGCCCACCACTCTACCCCATTGCCGTGCATCATATTCACCAGATAACCATCAACCACAAAACCCGTTCAGATGTGGCTCCTCACGACCCCCCCACCCTCACACCCTAGATCTCTCCTGTTTGTGCATTCCATACTCACTTCACTCTTCGGTATTCCTTGGAAACACCCGCGGATCCCAGGAGTTTCATTCATGCTTGAACACTGTGCCCTAGAAATGAGAGGGCTTTCTCTCACTTCCCCGTTATCTATTCAGAGAGCCTCTCCTACCCGAAACATTCGCTCGTACCAGCCTGGAGACAAAAGGTAGGCAATTTTTTGCAAGAGCGAAGGGACTAGTCACAGTGGTGTGTGCAGGGTTAAGGGAACCACAGCAAGATCCAGTGCCGCACTCAGGCTTGAAGGAGCTAGTTTGGCAGGAACACAAACAGCTGCAGTCCTGGAAACAGCGGGCATGTCCAGAGGACTTGTGGCTTTTGTGGAAGGAAATCAGAACCAATGCAGTGTGGTCAGGAACACGCTGACCTCACTTTTCACCCATTGGCCAAACACAGATGGAAAGCAGAGGCAGAAAGAGCCAGAGTGATACCGTGCTATTGCGTCATGAATTTTCACCAACACACAGAAGCTGGACACAATAAACGTTAACTATTTCTTATAGTCTCTGTGTGTCAGGAGTTTGGGAGCTAGTCCTTGTATTTTAAGGCCCCTTCTCACTTGTTGTTTTTACAGTCAGAGCATCAGTTATTTGAAAATTCGCCCTGATTAGAGAGTCTATAAGCCCCTCCCCCCAAGGTGGCTCACTTACAAGGCTTCAGGTCCCTGCTGGCTCTTGACAGGAGGTCTAGGAGCCTTTCTCTCTACCCAGGGCTGCTCATGTCCTCACAACACTACACCAGGACTCACTGAATGGCTGATCTTAGAGGCCAAGGTGGGAGTTCTAGTGTGGTTTTGGCTTACATTGTAAGTCACACAGCTAAGTTCAATGCAAGAAGAGAACACCTGAGTATGAATAGAAGGGGATAAGAATAACCAGGACTGGAGACTCATGTTGAAGATCCTATAGGTAGAGAATAGAGCAAAGAAAACTAGGAATGAATCAGAAAGAGTAGGGGAAGAGAAATATCAAAGAAAAAACTCAGCATGGACAGCATCCTTTGAAGACCATCTTACTTAAAACAGGCCATGTGTTCCTGCCACTCTGTCCCTTTACTGTTTTATTTTCCTTCACAGGGTTTAATGTTACACGATATATATTTATCTGTTAACTATTTTCTTTATTGATTCCTGTATAAACTTTGTGAAACAAGCGGCGTTCTGTTTCCTAGTAAGGTCCTAATAAGTATTTGCATGCTTGAACATATAATTATACCCAATTTTAGAGAAAAAGTAAGTTCTACTAAATGACTAATTCCAGCAATATTTCCATCCCTTCTAAACTGAATGGATTTTCTTCCTTCCCACCGAAAGAGTAAAATAATACTAGTCAGTGAACTCAATTTCGTCTCTGAGTGCTTTGTCAGTAGCCCAGTTCCCTATCTACCGCCTCTTTTTTTTTTTTTAGCTTTCATTTGAAAGTTGTATTGTTTTGTATTGGATGGGAGGAGGTTCTGAATTTTAAAAGCAATGTTTACCTTTCTACTTCTTAAAATAAGAATGCATTAAACTATGTTTTGTTTGTGTGGCTGCCCTTTTGAGGTATCTTTTTGGAGATATTATTTTTAAAGTGGGTCCTCAGGAGACAAATTCTTCTTGTCCTCAAAATATGCCAACAGCACCTGTGGGAATGTCTTGTGTGGTGAGATGTGGAAGACTACAGTCACGGACGCCAGGAAGAGAACAGCTCATAGCAGCAAAGCATGTCTTCATGAGGAATCTACACATGGAATCATTCCAGTTGATGGATTCAGACGAGGGCTGCATCCTCAGGGTCAGCTTTGGCACTTTTCTGATCTATCCATGGAAGGATGTTTCTCCTTTCTCAGTCCCCAAAGGCACACTGTGGATGATCTACTTTTCAGGCATCAAGTGGGAGAGACCAGTCCGTCCCTCAGGTTATGAAGCCATTTCCTTTGGATGAGGGAGACAGTCTAGTTATGAAAGGACATGACTCGATGCCATGGCCACAGAACCCTTGCTGCACACAGGAACACAGAAGTCCCCACCAGCTAGCTTTCACCCTCCACACTGTATCCAGGAGCTTTGGCACTTTTCATTATTATTAATAACAGTAGTGAAAATGGTGTGTGTGGGTTTGGGGTGCCTGCCATGGTGCCTGTGTGGGCATCAGAGGACAACTTTTGGGAGCCAGTTCTCTTCTTCTACCTCTATGTGAGTTCTAGGTGAACTCAGGTGGTCAGGCTTGCACAGCACAGGCTTTACCCACTCAGCCATTCTGTCAGTATAGAAACTGTAACTCCCGCCAATACTAAATTCTGTCATTTACTTAATATGACAAATAGCCTCTGTTATTTCTGGGGTTCTTCATCCAGTCACTTAACAAAGATTTAATGTGTGCTGTGCTCTCTATATACTAGGCACCATGGAGACCCTGGCTAGTCAGGATAAACTCATTATAAATGGTATGTCAAGTGTCTCCTAAAGTCCAATGTTTTAAAACCTTCTTCCTAGCTGTTGAGACTTTTGGAAGTAGCTGGATCACGAGGATCCACTAAAATGTGAAGAAGCTGCATGGCAAGCTCCTGCCTCATGCACCAGCCACTTCGGCCACCCCATCCATTCTCCCCATCACAACAAACTATGTCCCCTGACCATGGGACAGAGTACAACTCACATCTCCTAAGCTGCTTCTGTCAGGTATGTGGACCCAGCAGCACAAAGATCCCCTAGTTATCCCCAAGGAACAGAACTGAAGGAAGAAATGGCCCTCACTCTCAACACACTATCCTACTAGCTCTTGTGCTGGACTGCGAGACAGAGGCTGACATGCTCAGCAGAGGAGACTAGCTAGCTACTGTCTCTCAAGAAAGGTTAGTTCTGCCCGTCACCTTTGACTCTCTCTATGCCAATATGATTCCATATTCTCAGTGCCTGACAGCTGGACTCCATGGCTATGGAAGAGAATGAGCTCACAGTGCTCAGACCGGGGCATGATAATGCCTTTTGAGGAACTCTTTAGTGAGGCTTCTATTCCCCTTAGCTGGCCTGAAAATGCCTGGCGTTCTGTTCCTTCTGCGCTAAAATAACAGCTCAAGAATTTACAGATTTCTTCTTCATTGCTACAGTACAACAATTCTGTGAGTCATTAAGTATCACCTATGCATATGAGTGGACAAGAGTCAGAGGCGTATGAATTTGCTTCTTCACATTTCATTCTTGTTTCCTCACCACCCATACATGCCTGCAAAGTGTAGCTTTGTTAGCATGGGTATGGCTACTATTCATGGGAGACAGTGAGGTGGAGAGAGGGAGACAGCAGGAAAGAAAAGACACGAGAAGAGAAGTAAGGAGGGCTTAGCCAGAAAAGGCGGGTCAACTGAAATAGCCTAGAACTAGCTGGACATGGTAGGGTGGTGGGGTGATGGTGGGGTGGTGGTGGGGTGGTGGTGCTGTGGTGGTGGGGTGGTGGTGCTGTG
>CAJQZJ010032031.1:12875924-12913699 GCA_907164525.1 Lophiomys imhausi | reverse complement strand
TTCCTACCTTTTAACATTTGAATAACATTCCATCACATATATCTATCTCATGTTGTTTGTCCATCCATCCTTCGGTGAATATTTAGAGCAGTTTTTGGCTCTTACAAACAATGCTGCTATGAGTAGAGGTGTGCAGTTTTTGAGGAGGCACCATATTGTTTTCTATAGCAGCTGCACAAATTGACATTCCACCAGCCAACACCTGTGGTTGATTCTTTTTGTTTGTTTATTTTGATAATTGACACCCTAGGGTGAAGTGGAACTCTTTGTGATTGGAGTGGGACATGGGAGTGACAGACTATCTCAAAAGCCAAGGTGATGGCACCTGAGGAACATGACCTGGGCCTGCGCACGTGCAGGCTTATGCATGCGCACACGTGTGCGTGCACTCATACACACACACACACACACACACACACACACACACACACACACTTCTCTTCCCATATGAACATGCACATACTTGTGCACAAACAACACAATCAACACCAGAGGGTGCTCAGTTATGTCTGAGTGATTGCATGTCTCTTTAAAGTGGTTTTACTGCAGAGGTTTGAAATAAGGCCGATGGAGTCTTTTATGTCTGGGCAAGTAGGTGCAATAGGACTTGTGCTTAGAGGGAAGACGGAAAGACCAGCTCGTGTCTTAACCACTTCATTGGCATAGCTGGTGTCAGGCAGCCATTCTCCTGGTCAGCTCCAGTGAGCCTAGTCTCTGAGGCAGGAGGGAGGGCCTGGAAAGTAGGTTGACTGCTTCTCCTTGGGATTTACCACCCTGCCAGCAGGTGGTTGTTTCTTAAAAGTGCCCCTTCCTTCCTTCCCTTCATTCATTCTTTCTTTTCCTTTCCTTTCTTTCTTTCTTTCTTTCTTTCTTTCTTTCTTTTTCTTTCTTTAATTTTCTCTCCCATCCATTCACAGTGAAATCTGTACAGCCCTAACCCCTAGTCACTTTGTTCCTTACTGTTGGTCAAACCCTCCTTTTTTCTAACATGTGTTATAGATTTCCTCAATTCTTATTACTTCAGATTTTCTGTTTGTCTTCATTTGTTTTAAGCCATTCAGACCTCAATAACAAAAGACCACAGATCAGGCTATTATAAACAACAGAAATTCATTTTTCCCAGTCCCTGAGCCTGGAGATTGGAGATCATGGCGCCAGCAGAGTAGGTGTTTGTGAGGGGTGGGGGTGGGGGGACGACTATTCTTCAGAGGCGCTGTCTTCTTGTGGCCTTATGTTCCGGAAGGTCCTCTTCTACAAGGGTATCAGTCCCATGCATGACTTCTGCAAAGGCCCTGCCTCCTCTAACCCCAGAACAATTGAGGTTAGATTCTGGCATATAAATGGGGGTAAGAGCACAAATATCCAGATTAGAGTCAGATTCATTCTGTTTTCATCCTTTCTTTGCCTTTCCTTCAAAGCGAGCGTATATAGGGTATATCCTCCACTCAGACTCTATTCTGTTCCCTCTTACCTCTTACTGCCTAAGTGATGACAATAATTTTCCTTCCTACATATTAGATTTCTTCTCTTTTAATGATTATTTTTACTATATGTATTTGTGTGTGTGCACAAGTGTCACAGGGTACATGTGGAAGCCTGCGGTCAATATGTGGGAGTCAGTTCTCTTTCTATCATATGCATTCCAAGGATTGAATTCAAGCTGTCAGCCTTGGTGGTAAATACCTTTACCTGCTGAGCTGCCTCATCAGACCAGGGTTTCATTCCTTACTTGGCCCCTTCCCTATTACTTTAGTTTAGTTTTTCTTGCACGCACAACGTAATAAATAAAACCTACTGACAACAAAGCCTGACCTTGACTTTTTCTTTCTTGGTTTGAGATAAGGTCTCACAATGTAGCCCAGCCTGGCCTTGAACTCAGGCTTCTTTGGATTCATTGTCTTGAGTACTGGGATTACAGGTGTGTGCCATCATTCCTGGTGCCGTTGACTTTTGTAACCTCTACTGGCTCCCTTGTTTATTCCACACAACTTGAAGGTTCCCAGCTCCACTAACTTCTACATAGAATGCTGGATTCTTTCCTTTGTGTGTGGTTCAGTCCCACCTCAGTTCTCATATCTAACCTCTCACTGGTTTCCAAGCTTGCATAGCAAACTCACTAGAGCATCTAGCTCTATTTTCATGTCTGAAACAGCGTTCACAACGGCCTTTTTACACCTCAAATCCACTCCTCCCCTGATGCCATGGCTACTAATGATTAGTACTCTCCTCTTTTAATTTTGACATACAAAAACTCAGTTTTCCTCACCAAGCAACCTGAGTGGCAGCCAGTTGAATAGCTCCTGCAATTGGGATTGGAGGTAAACCCTGATACTGTCTACTCGTTTCTATGGTGATAACAGCGTCTTGGTTCAGGGCCTCTTGGTCTCTAGCAGGATTGGTTTGTCCTTCCCCTAGATTATTTCCCTGTCTGTATTTCACTTCACAGCCTTGTTTCTGCAAGGAGCTGGATTCTAACTGTTCCATAAGGCTCAGTTCAGGGGTTATGTCTTCCATAAAGCCTTCCCTGGTTTCTTCTGCTGATTTCTTCTGCTTCTTCTCAAATAAATAACAATATTTCTTTTCTTCTCTGGTATCTGTTCTTCCATCACAGCATTTAGCTCATTCTGGTGTGTATATCGAGTTTGCACACACACACTCCCCTTTTAACAAGCAGCGAGTACTTTGAGGATAGCAACTATGTTTGGTTTTTATCTGTCTCCCTTATAGCATACAATGCAGTTTGCTTGTTATCCAGTTATCTAATGAACTTTCTTGAGTGACTCCTATTTTTGATGCAGAGTAAACTAGACATAGAACTTGTTCTCTGGGCCCTCACAGGGAAAATAGACAGAGAAACAATTGCAATTCAGTTAGTCAGTCTGTCCACAAGTCTGAAATGAGTGTCTGTCCTGTGCCACCTGCCCTTTGAGATGCCAGGGAGCAAAACAAACCAGGTTTTTCTTTTCTTGGAACTTAAATTTTAGTTTTGAGAGAGACTCAGTAAACATGTAAACTGAAGGCTCATACATCTGACCGCATATTACAAGTAACAAGGGAGTACTTTGAAAAACAAAACAAAAAAACAAAAAGCTGTGTCCCATCTTCATCATCCCCGACTATGAAGTCAAAATCACCCAGGATTGGAAACCACGGGCAGAGACAAATCACAGTACAAGAGAATGTCAGCTACCACAGAACGTTGGATTAGATGAAAGGAGTGGCAATCGTAAGTGTAAGTGTGTGGTGGAGGTGGTTTTTTGTTTTTGTTTGTTTGTTTTGTTTTGTTTTTCGTTATCCCAGAAGACTTCTGAAGAGGTGACATTATGGGTGAGACCTAAGATGCCAAGAAGTCAGGCATGTGAGGCTCTAGGCTGTCCAGAGTGTTTCTGAGGAGAAAGTACAAGTGCCTTTCTGAAGTAAAGATGAGGTGAAGCCCCTCCCACATAAGCAGGATGATCTACAGACTCTCTTTTACTGGAAGTAGCTTTTCAGTCAACCTAGACAGAATGCTTGGCCACTCTGTTGAGCATTTGGCCTGGGTTAGATTTCACTTAGATCGAATTGATTTACGCGGTCAGAAAGACTTCTCCATTTAATTACAGATTTTTGCCTATGCTGCAATCAACTCACCAGGGCTTGTTGTCTGAAGTAAACAGTATCCTTATTGTTTAAAATAACCTTAGCTACATGATACTCATCTCTTAGATGAATAAAGAAGAGAAAGCAATGATTTCTGCCCTTAATTGTGTTTGGGGTAAGCAGCAAAAACCCATACAGAGGAGTCATTCAAGCCACTCTGAGCAAAGCACTCTGTCCTGCTAGAAGGGAGGCACGACACCACTCTCAGCAAGCCAGCTGAGAACCAGCATTTGAGGAGCATTCAACTTGTACCCTCAACTTTATATGTTACTGTTTTCAACTCATCTTCAAATTAATCATGTGAAATGAACTTTTTTTTTCTGCTAGAATATTTTGAGCTGCTGGTGAGGGGGGAAAAGAGCTGTTGCCTAAATGGAAACAATAGGAAATTTATCTCAAGATCCAGAGTCTGTTATTTGGCAGCTGGGCAGTGTCCTTAATGAACTGAACTCTTTTATTCTTCCCACCCTGACATCCTCAGCATGCTGATTTGCTCTCTCAGGCCAGCTCCCCTCACTGTGTGGAGATGCCTGCTAAAGTCCAAATTAGGGGCAGCCCATGTCCACAGGGACAACCAAGGGCCTAAGTTCTTCTCATGAAGATTGTTCATTGGTGCCAGTTTCTCACTCAGTATACCAGAGAGTCCTAGAGCTCATTGTGTAGTCCAGGCTGGCCACAAACTTGTGACAATCCTCTTGTCCCGGGCTATAGCTGCTGGGATTATAGGTATGAGGCACTATCCCTATCACTCATGCACCCCTTTCTAAAGCTGAAAAGCAACTTGTGTGGTCACCTGCACACTGGGGAGAAATGGGCAGGAATTTCTCAAGTATGAGGCTAGCCTGGGCTACATAAGGAGTCAAGGCCATCAGAAGCTATCTGGACAGATTCTGTCTCAACAAATAAAGTGTGGAGATGCACCTCAATCACAGAGTACTTGCCTGGATGCCCAAGACCTCAGATGTGTTCTGTAGCACTGCAAAATAAAGGGGGGAAAAGCTAAAAAACAAAAATAACCAACCAATCAACCAACTAAACAACCAGAAGGCGTCTCCTGCTGAATTCCCCTCCTGACTCACACATGACCAAGCAGAAGGAAGCACTGTGATTGGCTAATTTGGGAATTTCCTTCCAGAGGCCTTGGAGCAGCCCAACCTCTGTGAAAACCCCATATCACTAGATCCCCGAAAAAAGGTCCACTAACAAAAACAAAGAGTTAGTGGCCCTCAAGATGGCTATTAGTGTATTCTGCTCTTATTAGTCCCATTTTGGGAAGATCAAATAGTCCTCCCAGAATCACACAGCTTGATCTGAATAGCGTTTCTCTTTGGGTGCAATGTGCACGCACACACATATCCCCCACACACGCACACTCAGATACTCATAATTTATGCACACACCAAAACTTATTTTTGCTGGTGACACTGATCTAGAGAGGATGGAGGAAGAGCCCCAAGTGGGGAAAATAGAAAGCTGAGATAAGAAAAGTGAAGAATAATCTACTCAAGAGAATAGTCCTAAAGAAATTTGTCAAGTCCTGTAAAGGCAATAGGAAAAGTACTCACTTTAGACAATAAGCTCTGCGTGTCTGCATCAAAATATATGTAATTGGTATAAGATATATATATATATATATATATATATATATATATATATATATCAAATTGGTTCTCTGGGGCTGGTCATGCAAATCAATTTGATCTAAATAAATGCCGGTCTGGCCTGAGTAATGAGCTCAGAGGCCAAGGACTCCTTGACTAGTGTCTGCCCAGCATAAATGAGAAGGCTGTTTTCTCCTGCGGCGTATATTTTGTTGATTACAGGCCTTGTAAGTGAGGCCTGAATGTTCTCTGGCGTTTCTGATTACACATTACTTGGACAACAGGTTTCCACTCTTTAACTCTGGAGGCAAGTGCAATGTTCGGATAGTGCATGGTTTGTCTCCGTTCCTACTTTCTACTCAGGTAGAATCATTTATGTTTCTATTGTATATTGTGTTTCCGAGGTGACGTGAGCGCTGCAGCAGTAGGGAAGAGGGGAGATGGCAGTGTTGTGACGGCTTGTTGGCAACACGTGTTTCTGGGTGTTCTCATCCTGACAGACAGGTAGGTGATGGTGGGAGCTGCGTTCTCTGTAGTAGATGATGGAGGGCCTCCTACTCTTATATTTGCATTTTCAAACAGAAAGAAAAGTTAATTTCTAGGCTTTGCCAACAGAGCCCTGTTTAAGAAGGGAGTTTAAATGATCTGTGTCGAGTCATATTTAAAAAAATTACATAGGAACAAAAACTTAACTGTCATTTTGAAGCTTTCCTTGGAGTGAACTGATCTCTTGCTGTTTCTTTTTTTTTCTTTTTTGACTTCATGAATGTATTTAGAGAACATTGATACTCAGGGGTATTATTAAACCACTTCACTGTCTTTTACTGTGTCTTAAAATAATCCAAAATACAGCAGTGTAGAAAAATAAGAACATAAGGCTGAGTATATAGGAGTTGAATAGTTAAAGATTATTGTGGACTCAATCACTTGGAGAAGTTCCTTAAACTTTCTATGCCTTGGTTTCCTCATCTGATGGAAATAAAGTATTTATTTGTCTAAACTATAGTGGTTACTCCAGAAGTGGAGACATTCCTATATGTGCTCTGTTGCTACAAAGCAGCAGGATAGTGTCTTTTAATTTAAGCAACGGCTTCTTATCAATGTGCAGCACGAGGACTCTTTCTCGTCACTGGAGTCTGTAGTCAACCGAGGAAGCTGGTTTCCTTGACAGAGAGCTGTCAAGGCTCTGACTTAGTGAAGTGTTAATCTGAGATTTAAACTATTTATCTAGGAGGCCATGGGCTTATCCATAATCACTCCAGTTGTCCTCCCAACTCATCATAGACTTACGCTGCCTAAGCCTGCTTTTGTTAGGTGTGGCCAGGTGCTTGGCATTGGCTCAAGATAGGCAAGCAGCGTGGAATACGTCATTTGTAGAATATGTAGAAAGAAGCTGTAAGGACCGTATATGAACATATTCCTTGGCCACTGGCAGTGGTGGGAGAACAGCAATGGCAGCTGCACTCAGAGCCGCTTGGATTGGAAAGTGAGACAACACAAGTGAGTTCTCTGCCCTGCCCTGTAATAACTGTGGAGTGAGAGCAATAAAAAGGCTTTGCTGGATATACAAGGGATGTTGCTGGGTACAGTCTTGCCCATTCTGACTGATAGTCCCTTTGGTTTTCCCTTTAAACCACGGGGATGGTTATTGGCATCAGTACATAAAACATGTACATAATTCTGAAGAAAGTGGTTCAAAAGGCCCATTTTGTAGCATTTGTGTGTATATAATGTTACTAAAGGGGGATGATAATTAGGTTTATATAAGTAATTCACATTTTAATTCTTTTTGAAATAAGGTTTATTTCCATTTCTCACAGGAAATTGGTATACTAAAATGATTAGCATATCTTTCTTTGAGGGAGTCAATGGTAGCACCAAAGTGAGACTTGTGGAGCTCAGGTAAAGAGAGTTTTACCCACAAGGTGCCTTGTGGGTGTTCAAAGAGAATGTAAGAGCCAGGCCAGGCCATCTGCCTCTCTCTGGAACAGGTCTCCCTGAGCCCCGTTGTCATGGTCTAGCTACAAACAATAATGCATAGTTCGCACATGGCCTTAAATAATGTTTATAAATAGATAGAAGTCATTTTCATTTCAATGTCTGGAATCTTTCATGTTCGAATTTTAAATATAAATTATTTAACTTGGGACATCCATTTAAAAATACCTTGATGTTAAGATTTCTAATTATTTTTCTATAAGTTTGTGTTCCTGGATTTAAGTTATTTTGTTTAGTATTTTTTTTATTAAATATTTTATTTCACTTGAGTCTCTAAAACTACTTTATGGAATACTTAAATTATTTAAATGAGGAAGGGATTAATTATCTCCCATAGAAAAATTCAAACTGATTTCATTGTAAACCTGAGGTATAAATTGATTAATTTTGGAATAGAGGGAACTGACTTGTTCTTTTCTTTCTACTCCTGTTTTCTTTTTCTTTCTATCTTTTCTTTGTTTGTTTTAATCTTCAAGGAGAAAGGTCTCTTTGACTTTTGGATCCCTCCTCATAGCAACAGATATGCTAATAAGAGCCAAAAACCAAAAACCCCAAAAAACAAAAAGCAAAAACAAACCCTCCCTTTAAATGGATTTTATAAACCAGCCAGAAACCTGTGTTTCTGGGGCTTCTGGGGGAAGAACCCATGAGTCATTTTAACAAACACACTCATAATCTCACAGTGCATGTGGTTACCATGGTAATTAGGCTGGTTGAGCTGCCTCGCTTATGTTCCTGCGGAGGGAAGAAAGGGACAAAAACTGTGAGCTCTGACCTTTCACTGTCGTCTTTGGACGACTGTGGGTGGTAGTTTAGGGGCTTCCCTTGAACACACTGGCACAGTCATCTTGGAGGGAAGTGGAGAGTCTCTGGGCTCCCCTCCCGTTTGTTGCTATTGAAGACAAACTTGCCCTATTAGTGTTGGGGATTTCGGTTCACAGGGGAGAAAAGGACAGATTGGCACTCTCTGGGGAAAGAAAGGACAAATGGTTTCTTTAGCTAATATATAATTACAGGTAAGTCTCTCAGGTCAACCTGGTGGAACGCTTTGAGTGTCTGTGCACAGGGCTCTAATGATCTCCTGAAAGACACAGACTGCCTCTGGCATATCAACACTGCAGATTTAAGTGATTCTCCCTGTACTGTCCAGTTAGAGGCTGGATTTATGTCTGTGATCTGATTCATATGTGGGCCTGCTATCTTTTCTTTATTTATGGACTGGATTTGACTCCCTTATATCAGGCAGCCTTCTTATAATACAGGCCCATGGGTCTCCAAGGAGACCACCAAACTTACATGAGTTCTGCTAAATCTGACATTGCTCCTAAGGAAACCAAAATTAAAGCTTACGCTTGTTTGATGGACATCCAAGATGGCCTGGAGCCCCTAGTTAGTGGGATTTTAAGGAAGTTACTCGTTTCCTTTCTCTTGAAGAACAAGCAGAGTCATGATCCACAGGCACGAGGGCACACATAGACCTTTCTGAATTCACCTTCACAGGCTAGACACCCTCTCACGTGTGTGATTACTGTGTGTGTTTCCCCCCTCCCCCCTTCGGTTTTTCGAGATAGGGTTTCTCTGTGTAACAACTCTGGCTATCCTGGAACTCACTCTGTAGACTAGGCTGGCCTTGAACTCACAGAGATCCACCTGCCTCTGCCTCCCGAGTGTTGGGATTAAAGATGTGTGCCACCATGCCTGGCCATTTCAAACAGCTGTGAACTGCCATATGGGTGCAGGGATTTGAACCCTGGTCCTTTGGAAGAATAGCCAGTGCTCTTAACTGCTGAGCCAACTCTCCAGCCCTGAAATTTTATTCTTTAGACCATGTCTCTTTCTTTTTTTTTTTTTTGGTTTTTCGAGACAGGGTTTCTCTGTTTAACAGCTCTGGCTGTCCTGGACTCGCTTTGTAGACCAGGCTGGCCTCGAACTCACAAAGATCCGCCTGCCTCTGCCTCCCAAGTGCTGGGATTAAAGGCATGCGCCACCACCGCCCGGCTATAGACCATGTCTCTTTAAGGCAGATTTTATTTAGAGTTATGTTAAAATTCCCTCATTCCAAAGGCTTGAAATAAAGTGAAGTGTGCTTGATTTGTGCCCCTTACAACATTATTGGTTCTAAACTACATATTTATTCTTATTCTCATAAGTAGGAATAATTATTACCCAAACTTTATTCTAGATTTGATCATCTTTTTTTTAACATTTATTTATTTATTTATTATGTATACAGTATTTGCTCTACATATATGCCCGGGCACATCTCAATGTAGATGGCTGTGAGCCACCATGTGGTTGCTGGGAATTGAACTCAGGACCTTGGAAAGAACAGCCAGTGCTCTTAACCTCTGAGCCACCTCTCCAGCCCTAGAGTTATTAGTAAATAAAATTTGACTTGGAGCTGGGCATGATGGCTCACGCCTTTAATAACAGCAATTGGGAGGCAGAAACAGGCAGATCTCTGTGAGTTTGAGGCCAACCGGTCTACAGAGTGAGTTCCAGGACAGCCAGGGCTACACAGAGAAATGTTGTCTTGAAAAACCAAAAACCTCCCCGCAAAACAAAGAAACCAAACAAAAAGCAACCCCCCTCCAAATCCACAAAACAAAACGAAATGAAAACTTGACTTGTGCTAGTAAGATGGGTTGAGGGGTAAAAGTAATTGTTGCCAAACCTGAGGACCTGAATTGGACCCCTAACTGGAAAGAGAACCAGTCCTTGCAAGTTGTCCTCTGACTTTCCTCCATGCACTGTATGCATGTCCATATTCACACATGTGCATACACAGGGGGAAACATGCAAAATAAATACATCTTAAAACATAATAGTAAACCTTAACCTAATATTCCACTGATCATCAAAATAATTCATGGAGCGCATTTAAAAAATTGGAAATAGGGCTGGAGAGATGGCTCAGTGGTTAAGAGCCCTGGCTGCTCTTCCAGAGGTCCTGAGTTCAGTTCCCAGCACCTACATGGTGGCTCACAACCATTTATAATGAGATCTGGTGCCCTCTTCTGGTGTACAGGCATACATGCAGACAGAACACTGTATACATAAATGAATAAATCTTTTAAACATTTTGGAAATAATAACACTATAAATTATGAATAACAAAAGTAAGAAAATACCCTCACTTACTAAGTTTGCTATTGGTTGAACTAACCACATGTAGCAGTGACCTGATTTTTCAGTGACTGAAGGAAGTTAGAAAGTATTCATTTCTTTTTAACATAACAAACAACCCAGAGGTGAATAGCCAAGGACTGACTGGCTTAGCTGTGTTAAAGATCATTCAGGGGACTGGTTGCCAGGTTGTTCCACGATTCTCTTGTTCTTGTGGTCTGAGGTGGCTTGTTAAAAGGATCCAGCAGGAAGAGAGAAGGAGAAAAATGGACCCATAGCTACACATATTACCTTTGCAGTTCTCTCATCAAACTCTGTTACATGGCTGCACATCCTGTAACAAGGGAAGGTGGGAAAGTTAGCTTTTCTTAACATGTAGTCTTTCTCACAATACCTTAGTCTTGGGTACTCACCCAATGTGAGATGATAGAACGGCTGCAGGATAAAAGAAGGTACATTGAATAATAAAGACATTTTAACATAGTATTAGGCTATTATGTAAAGAATGCTTGACTGTAATACTTTGTGATCAGATGTGTAATGAATGACTCTAGTAAATGATGAAGAGGCAGGCAGCATATACAGTGTGGATACTTTGGGCAAAGGGGTGATTAGTACCCTGGGCAGGACTGAGGGAATCAGAGGGGCATAAATTAAAACATGAATTATTCATTCCTGGAATTTTCCATTTTCCATGTATTAACATTTTCAGATGGCAAGTAGTGAAAACCTAGAAGAGCAAAATTTCAAATGGGACTGCGGGATGCACAAAGGTATATGTTAGGAAACTGGCTGACATCACATTGTAGATAACATTTTGCATTTGTGTCTCTTAACTGTACCAGGGGTATTTTCCTTATTAATTAAATTGCATCTGCTCTGGGGCTGAAGCTCACTGATAGACTGCTTGCCTAGATGTTCAGTAACCACCCTCCCCAACAACAACAACAAAAAGTCTTGAATTCATTGTTGGTTTGCCATACAGAATTTCCTGTGCGTAGGAAGTTGTATTATTGATAATTAGGCTATTTCTTGCACCTTGGTAATAATTTTTGTCAACAGCTGTTGTTAGAGCCAAGGAGTGGAATCACTAAATGATGCTTGAGAACACATCTGAGTCCCTTGATAAGTAGTACTAAGCTGCTTTCCAGGGACTTGTGCCAATTTATGCCATCAGCAATAATATATGAGCCCCACTTCAGAGCACCCTTGCTCAGGGTTATTTGCTAAGTCCCACTTAGTCATTGTTATCCCCAGGGCTCAATCTCTGAAAATAGGCTGTTGGTTTTTTTTGCCCCTGGCTTGTTTTCTTTTCCTTTGCTGTCATTAATAACACGATAATGATTTTCTTTTTTAATAACTTTGGCTCATTTAAAAACACGTGACCCTTTCTAGCACTCTGAGAATACAGTCGATTGGGCTAAGATGGGAACATGTGTGTCAGTCTCACACAGTGTGAGATCTCTGGAGGCACTGATGTTCATTTAGTCCTGTGCCCCAATGTGAATTTGAGTTCCGCCCTCAGTCACGGTCCTCTTGGTGTGAGGTACCTTTTTGTTCTGCCTCAGAAATGAAGTAGGGATGAGAAGGTGCTCCCAAAAGGCATTGATATGGGTGCTCTGAAGATCTCCAAGAGGAAGGATGCCCCTTTGGGTGAGATGCAGAAAGATACTAGGTGTAGTCAGGCTGACTCAGTTCATATTCACAGGGGCATGAGCATCAAAGAGTGCAATTGTCTTTAGACCCCAAAACAACCCCTACTTGAGAGACTACAAGCTAAAGAGACCATTACAACCACCAGCTTACTTCTGCCTGCCCTTTTAAAGGGCGGTTACCCACAGACTCAGACTGTACACTCTAGCTCTTCCTCTAACACCTAGGGCAAGAGGAAGTATAGTCTTTGCTTTGGTCTTGGTGGGAACCAATCGGCTTAGTACAGGAGGACAGTTTAGATACTTAGCTTCTGCCACTAGGGACAAGATACTAGGTAGTCCCAGGATACTTAGTATCTGCCACCAAGAACTCTGCTTGGCTGGGGATCCTTGGTGGCCATTGTGTTCTCATGGTATTTTGGTGGTGGTGGTGGTGATGTGTGTGTGTGGGAGCATAGTGAATTTCACAAAGCAAAGGATTCCTATTTCATGTACCACATATGCTTCTTAAAAAGAGAAAGTTCACAAAGTGTAGGTTCTGATGTAAACATGTAAGACTCTGCCCTTACAACTATACTGCCATTATCACTAGTCCTGGCCACAGAAGCATTCATTTGCTCAGTTATATGTTACACATTTTGCTGTTTCTCGTTTTCTTAAAGTATGTTTTCTTCTGTTTTCCAAACAGTCAGATCTTCCAGTGAGCATCTGGCCTTGAAAATTGACCAGGTAAGAATTATGAAATCTTTTCTTCTGGGATCATTATGAACCTAACTACAACTTCAGAAGGGTCCACAGAAACATCAGTGGTATTATAGACTAGGACAGTTAAGTATGTGATGTTTTTACAGAAAAAAAAAAACTGTCTATAGTCTTTGACAATGTTGGTCTGGCTCTGGTATTTAAAGAAAACATAATTCTCTATAGTGATAGTTAAAATCAGATTTTCACCCAGATTTCCCCTTATCTTCTAAAAAACATCTGAACTGGAGAGCATTTGAAGTTGTTGCCTTAATAATGGTGTCCCTGTGGTGCCAAAAGTGATTAAGGGATTTCTGACATGAACATAACCTGTGCAAGACAGAACCTCAGAGTAATTAGTTTGGAGACATAAGCCTTGATCTTAATGGATTGTTATAGACAGTGCAAGAGCTTTTCCTTTAGCAATAACCAGAGCAGCAGAAGGTCAGCTTAGGGCTGGTAGGCTTCTTCTGGAAGACACTTAATTAACTTTGGAGATGAGTTAAAGCCGTTTAAAACTGACTGCAGACTTGAAAGTCCCCGTTATCTTGAGACAGGTAATACTGTAGCTTGTCTATTCCAGCCCAGATGTAGAGTTTCTATAGCAAAATGCTGATTAAAGCAGGAAGCCTCATAGCCTGGCTTTACTGGTTTCTAGAACTTGTCGTTCATTCGTTACTTCACACAGCAAATGTATTCTTAGCATTTGCCAGGCACTAGACCTTCCTTTGGATAAGAGGGTCAGTTGGTTATTTTTTTGTTTTTCAACTCATGGCAATGAGGTCCTCACATTTGGACTTTTGGGATCATCAAATGAACTTACCCATCAGAGACACACTGACAGAATGCAAAGATGGCATTCATCACACAACTTTAACAGTCAAATGTAAGCATTAGACATATATCACAATATCAGAAACTTTATGGGAGGTTTAATATAGTGGGACTGTAAAGACAACACACAAAGCAAAACTTCTCCTAACTGTCTAACTCTCTATCAAGCTGTTTTATCACAAATGTTCTTCCAGCGATCTGCCCCCTTTTCAAGAAAAGCTCCGAAAGAGCAGGTGTGGTTTCCAACTTAACAATTTTACCTCCAGCCTGTAGCCAGCATATCTGGCATTTGTTATATATTTAATGAAAGTGTTGACTCTATGAACAGAAGAATGAATGCCATATGCATGAGCATGAAGGTGAAAACCACACAGCACTGCCAGTTGCATGGCAGAGTAGTATGGTACTAGAGGCCCCATGGGTGAAGTGTGAGCAAAGAGTCACCAGCAGGCAGAGGAGGGGCTGGCCTCACAGCCCTGTGGAGAAAAGCTTTGAGAGTGGTGAGACACCCTCAGTCTGTCAGGGAGAGAAAATTCAAGGTGTAAAGAATCACATGTTAGAATACACACAGACCCCAAAAGGCAATGGTGCTTTCTGAAAACCTTCAGAGATTTAGAGTGACCAGAAAGTAGCTGACTGGAGAGGTGGGGCTTGAGGAGCAGGCCAACTGAGCATGGAGGGACTCTGCAGTCTTCTGTGTAGGAAGGCAGAAAAGAATATGCAATGAGAATTTTTCTTGGAAAAGATGATTCTACAGGCAGCAGGGAAAAAGGAAGGCTAGAGGGAAGACTTGGGTCTAGGAAAAGTGGGTTGGGTTTGGGAGAACTGAACTAATGATTAAAGTGAGAAGTGGAGGAAACATCTAGAATAACTTCAAAACCTCTCTTTGGGGAGATGAGCTGGAGAGTGATCACCAAGCTTCAAATACAAGAAGAGAGAACAGGATTCAGATCTCAGGAGTGGCTTCATCCACATGCGTATCTCTGTGGGCTGCTCCCTGGCAGTCAGAGGAGCGTCCTGAGTCTGGGTTGTCCATCAGCACCGGCAGAAAAACATGGAGACGAGTAACTACACAGAAGCCATGCAGACCAGTTGAATCAGAAGCCTAAGGGGAGAGGCCTGGATATCTGTTCCTCCAAATATTGCTAATAGATAAGAGTGTTTTATACAACTCTGATGTTCTTTGTTATGTTGTGTGGGCTTCATACTAAAACGAAAACTGAAAAATTTCAGATCATTCCCAGCAGAGTTGCCAAGTGGAGGCTCTTCATGTGTTCAGTGGTATAGCTCATAAAGGGTAGTGACATCCTCTAGTCCTTGTGACCTCTGGGACACTTTAGGGACACACTGAGAACTACTATGCCCTTGCACAGGAACTTTAAAGGGGTTAGTTGGCATTTTCTGCTCTCCCCTTAAGACATTTTTCCTTCAGACAGAACTATTGGTCTCAGTGCTACTCGATGGTCCCTTACCTAAATCATCTCTGGATTAATAAAACAAAGAAAGACAAACAAAGTAGACATGTAAAAGGTGATGTTGTTCTGTACTCTCACAGAGATTTTGAGTAGATTTGGTTTAGTGCTAAGTCTGTTTTTTTTTTCCTAAGTCTAAACAGAGAAGCAAATTAGACACTAGGTAAGAAATGGTCAAGTACTAAGGGTTGAAACAAAATCTCACTAAGGCACCAGACAATGGTACGACAGTATTGAGAGCTTATTGGTTTTCTATTGCTGCTGTAACAAATTATAAGTTTAATAGCTCAGAAACATACAAATGCATATTTCAGTGATGTGCAATAGGATCTGTGGGGATCTCACTTGGGCTAAAAGCCATGTATTAAGAGGCTCAAGGGGGAGAATCCATCTCTTTATCTTTTTAGTGTCTAGTTCAATTTTCAAAGCCTGGGCATTGTGTGTCTGTGTGATTTTGCACTGTAGGCACATCACCTTCTGACTCTCAGCCAGAAAAAAATTTCAGACCAGGCACATCTAGATGAACAGGATATTCTCATAAGATCCTTAATTTAACACCACCTCCAGAGCCCCTTTATTCGGGTCAGGTTGCACATTCACAGGCTCCAGGGGACTGAGGCATGGACGTATTTGGAGGCTGTGACTCTGCCTACTGCAGAGGAAGCAGACGAGTTGTTCAGAACAGTAGAAACGCTTCAGGTAGTAGAGTTGGCATCCCTGTTACACTTCATTCAACCAAACTGAGCAGTTTCAGTGCTCCCAAGTCAATGAAGCAAGCTCTTGTCTTAGCGCTGCAGCTTCTGTTGTGTGGGCACGGGCACTGGAGACTTTTGCTTTCTTTGGAGTGCATGGCAATGAAGCAGACAGGTTGAAATCCAGTGCCTCCCTCTTCTTGGCTAGACTTTGCGGTCCTGTAGGTGTGGCCTCGGGAGCGACTGCTGCTTTTGGTGTTTCTCCAGGTCTGAATGCTTGTCTACTGCTCATAGGTTCCCAGGACTTTGAATAGAGCCAAAGTGTGAGGTTTTATCGTAGGCTGCTATGCCTGCCTGCCACATCATGCATTATTCATTACGCTCAGAAATGTGGGGACTGGGGAGGGAATGACACAATATTCAGCATCTCTACATGGTGTGGCTGTTACAGCTGGTTTCCAGGTGTGTCTCAGTTTCCCCGGCGTGTTAGGCAGGTTATCCCTGCAAGTAAGAAACCATTTCCTGGCCTGTGGATAAAATGGATTATTGGGTTATATTTCTAAAAGTCTGTCTTTAAAGGAACATGTGAGCTTGAAGATTTTGGTGGGGAAATTTAAGTTTTTTCAGCTGTTTTTTTGTTTTGTTTTGTTTTTTGTTTTTTTGTAGTACTTCTCCTTCTATCAACTTTATATAACCCAGTCCCACAAGTCTGAAGTCTAAGCTTAGGGCTACTGATTAAACATCAAAATGTCCTGATTTTCCCAAGAGTAGGAGACACAGTCTTTCTTTTCCCCCAGGACACAGGACTTTCAGAACTAAAACTTGGAGAATCCTAAGCATATCAGGATAGTGGGTCACCTTTAAAGGTCTAAGAAAATGGCTCCAGTGGACATTGCTGTCACACTGATGAATTTTTAGAACATAAATTTTAGTTGAACTAGATAATGAAAACAGCCTCCAGGGTTTGGATTGAAAATGGCGGAGGATCCATCTTTTTTGGGAAAAAAAAGTCCTGTATTTATTGCCGTCTGTATTCATGGCTTCTATATCAGCAGATTCAACCAACCATGGATAGAAAAATATTTTTTTTCAAAACTTACTTCTGGTGTGGGGGATGTATCTCAGCAGTAGAATGCTTGCCTGACATTCATGAAGCCCTGGGTTTAATCCTCAGCACCACATAAAGCAAATGTAGTCACAAACCCTGCAATGGTAGCACTAGAAAGGTGGAGGCAAGAGGATTAAAAGTTCAAGAACATTCCACCGGGAATTCAAGGTCAGCCTAGGCTTTGTGAAAACAAAGAACAACAACAAACCTTCAATTCTGTAGTGTGCATCTACATACTTTCCCCCTGGTTGTTCCATAAGCAATGCAGCCTACCAACATTTTCACAGCGTTCACGATGCGTTAGGCATTGCAAGTAACCTAGAGATGATTTAAAGAGAAGATGTATAAGAGATTATATGTAAATATTGCACCATTTGACAGAAGGGATTTGAGCAGCTACAGATTTTCATATCCATAGGGGTCTTGGAAATGGTCCCTCCACAAATCAGTATGGCTCGACACAGGCAAACTCAATACAGTGACAACAAACGCCTTGAATTCAAAAGAATCAGCAATGCTTGTGAAATCACAAGGTCGATGAAAAGTGTTTGCCTGCCAGGTTAGTTCCCCGGGGGCAGCTGTGGCTTCCTCTGATAATGGAAGCCTTAAGAACTGTGTTACTGACTGAGGTAGCCATGGGACCTCCCTGAATCTTCTTCAGTATGTCAGCATGAACAGAGGTTATAATACCCACGTCTGCCCGAGTTCTCTTAGCTTTAATCATGCCTTTTATAGAACAAAATTGGACATCTAACCCCTAACAAACAGCATGGAGTGTTTATGAAGAAATAAGGCTTTGGAGGAGCAGACAGTGACTTGGATGTTGCTGCATCTGCTAATGGCACCTGCTCAGCCTCCCATAGCAAGAGATGCTGACAACTCCAGGGCAGTATCCTCTGCTCTTCTGTGGTTTTTATTTGGCTTCCATCTCTCTAAACCATTAGGAATAAAGAAAAGAGAATTGTAATTGTACTGGAAAGAGCAATATGTTGCTTCCGCAGGTAGGAATTTGACTTTAAGGAGTTGACAGGATTTTGAGTTGTTATTGTTGAACCTTGATTGATATTTTTAAATGTGTTTCATCATTTCCTATCTTCCAAATCATGCTGCTTGATAGATCTAAGCAATTTTCTTCCTTCCACTCTCAAAAAAGATTTGATATTATCAGTCGTAAAGGTAACTATATTTTTGAATAGGAGTCCTGGACAGATTTGTGAATTTATTCATTTGTTTAGTTATTTATTGTGTAGAGGTGGGAGGGTGGGTGCATGGCAATTTTGCGTGTGCACACATGTTCCATGGCTTATGCACATGTGTGCTACCATGCTTGTGTGGAGGTAAGAGGACAATTTGAAGGAACCATTTCTCTCCTTTCACTATGTATGTTTTAGGGACTAAACTCAGGTCATCAAGCTTTGCTGCAAGCTCCATAACATGCTGAGCATCTCCCTGTTCCCAGACTTGTGAATTACTTTGACTTTCTCCTCAATCAGATTTTGAATTTCTTCTTTCTAAGACTTCTGATTGCCACTACATCTATCTATCTATCTGTCCGTCTGTCTATCATTTTATTTTATCTATCTAATCTATTTATCTATTTATTTACATACATTTTGAGTCAGGGCTTCACTGTGCGACCTCTCAAATAATGGGATTTTGGGTGTGCACACCACACATGGCAACCCTGAGGTCATTTTACCCAGACTTCCTTTGGCCTAAGGATGTAGCTCAGTGGTAGAGTACATGTCAAGCTCCAGTGAAGGCCCGGGTCTGAGTCCTAGCATAGGAACATATAAATTGAAACATCAAAACTCCCAGAGAGCAGCAAAACCCTCATTTCAATGTCTGTTGGTATTTTTGTGAATTAACAAGTTCTGTAAGAAACTGTACAATAACTTAAGCCCAGGTTCTTCTATTCCTTTCAAAAGAGAGATTAGAGAACACATGTAAATAAGGGATCGAAAAGACTTTTGTGCTGGGAACAGGGTTTCCTGTTGGGGTGATGGAAATGTCCTGGAAGGAGGGTGAGGTGACATTTGCATAATTACTACCTGCTGTCCAAATGTTCACTTTAATGAAAGGCAAATAATTTCACCTTGATTTTTAAGACTTATCAAACTTCTGGAAAGGAAAAAAAAAAGCTGTTTCCTCCCACCTCCAAGTGGAAAGTCTGTAGCCATTGCAGTTCACTCATGTTAACTTCCTGCCTTCAACTGTCATCTGTTCTGTTCCACTACTGGGAGAAAATATTAACCTCAGAGTCAAGGTGGCACTGAATGGAGAAGCTGTTGAAGAGTTCAAGTGGAACATCTTGCTATTAGATGCTAGTTGTTCATTGTTAAAATCATGTCATTTTGTCACTAGGCTATCGGCTGGTCTATCCTTGGCAAAGCTTATCACAACAAGAGGTTTTTAAAAATTTTAACAATTTAATGGGACTTGGCTTCCTTCCACCCATCATGAGATAGAAGTTTTTTTTTGTTTTTTTTTTTTTTTTTAGCAGTGTTGTAAGCTTTTACTATCCTGTAATATAGACTATAATTGGAAATGATAGAATTGAAGAAATTCAGATGTGACAATTTTAATGAAATGTGAATGAAGTGGCATATTTCATATACAGAAATATCTTTTATTAAACTATTTCCTTGGACATCCCAAGGGCCATTAATTGATGGGGTCTTCTTTCATGGGATCAAGAAAATATATTGGCTTAATTATGAAATCTTGGAGCTTTAAATTTCTGCCAGTTAGAGATAACCATTTTAACCTCTCTACACATTTGTAACTAGGCAACCAATATAGCATTTGGTCTCTGCACAGCATCCAAAGTGTGTAGTTACTGCATCATTTTTTTCTTTTTTTTCAGAAATACTATTTAAATTTCTTCTTTAGTTTTGGCATATGCTGCCATGTAACCTTTATTTTCTTGGAAAATATCACACACGTCCCCAGGCTGGAATGTGGTGTGATTCTTAGAAGCCCAGTATGCCTGTTAATAAGGCGGCATGTGCACAGGGGAACGATGTGGTTGACAGGGGCCACAGACACTGTGTTTTATAGCTAAGGTTAAGATGGTAGGTGTCATTGTAAAAGAGCTGTAAAACATTTAAAAAATATCTTTATTAATTCTTTGATAATTTTGTACAATGCATCTTGATGATAATCACCCCCAATTCCTCCCCTTAACTTCTCTCAGATACACCCCACCTACCTATCCCCTCAGCTTCATGTCTTTTTTTTTTCTTTTTAAAAATAACTCATCAACTCCGATTGGTGCTGTCAATATATTCCTAGGTGTCAATATATTCACTGGATGCAATTAGAGAAGCTCATCCTGAGTGAGCTAACCCAGACCCAGAAAGATGCAAATGGCATGTATTCACTTATACCTGGATTTTAGCCATAGAGTACAGAATAACTATTCTACAACCAACAGACCAAAAGGAACAGGAAAATGGACTCTGTTACCTGTTAGTGGGACACTTTACCCTAGTGGAGCTGCCATGTAGGTCCCCAGTGCAAGAGGAAGCTCTTAGCCCTCATCTGACATATGACTGCTGAACTGAAGGGGGCTGAGATGTGGAGGCACCCCACACCAGAGGAGTAGGATAGGTGGGAGAGGCGTAGAGAGTGGGATGGTGGACTGAGAAGAGTGGAGAGAGGGGGCTGTGGTGGAGATGTAAGTTGAAGTAATAAACGTAATAAAATATTTTCACTGGAGTGTGGTCAGTGGACCTATTAGGAGCTACACCCCAAAGAATACTAATCCTCTCCCGGAAGCCATCCAACTCAGAGATGGAATCTCACCAGCCCCTCCTCTTTCCATGACTGGCTTGGTCTTTGCAGGTTAGATACAGGCAGTCACAGCTGCTGTGACTTTATGAGCGCAGTGGTCCTGTCACATCCAGAAGACACTGCTTTGCTCCAGTCCTCCACTGTCTCTGGCTCTCAGCCTCTTTCCGCCTCCTCTCCCACTTTGGTCTCTGAGCCTTGGGAATGGGCTGTGATAAGGATGTCAGTTGTGGGCAGCACTCCACTGACACTTGTTCTCTAAGCTTTGATCAGTTGTATATTGATCACTGTCCACGACACAAACTTCTGTGATGAGGTGTGAGAGCTGTACCAATCTGTAAGCAGAGAGATACAAACTTAGAGAGCCATTTGATACTCTATTTAGCAGAGTAAGAGCAGTAGGTTCACCCCGAGGCCTGCAAGCTTCCCAACCATAGGCTGTTGACCAGACTTATAGTACCAGGCATGTGTTTCCTCCCACGAAACAAGACTTACAACCAACCAGAAAGTGGTTGGCTAGTCTTATATCATTTGTGTCACTATTGAACCCATGGGTAATTGCCGCACTTGTTGGTCATTATTGCAGTTCACAGGGTTCATAGTGAGTAGAACTATTGATGAGTCCCTCTCCCAAGCAGCCTTCAGAGAACCTTCCAGAACTATCAAAGCTAGCCATTAGGGAGGAGCATCCTAGTCAGTACCAACTTGATTCCTCCATGCCCTGTGACCGATGTGGGCAGTGTCTCCAACAACGGGGAGTAGGTATCACTTTTCATGTGGGAATGTGGAAAAGTTTAAACCTCTATCCTCAGTAGGTTTAAATGAGCAATATTCACAGCATGATTAATGAAAATAATATATGTTATAGAGGGAAAAAGCTGGGTGTTCTTCTAGTGAGCTTGGTTTCTCTGAACTCTGTATGGTAACTGGAAATGTCAAGTTTGATCAATTAGCATGAACTTATTGAAAGCATTTTATATCTCAAACACTGTCTAGGTAGGTGCTGTGCTCCTTTTTTGGTTATAATCACGATTTAAAAGTTTTAATTGACATTTTATCATTAAAAATTAAAGTATTAGAGTTGGATGTAAATGAAAAGCAACAGAGCTTTTCTCCACCAGTTTCTAGCTTCACGGTCCACGGGCAACTGAAGTGAACAGTTTCTGGTACGTTTTGGAGAGACTTTCCCTGTCCTAGTTACTCTGTAGAGAGAAGGTGGGTGTGCTGGGTAGTACACAGCCATCTGTCCCTCAGCTTCTCTTCTAAGTTAAATTTTTTTTAAATTTTGAAATGCTGTTTGATATTTCTTTTCCAAATGTGCCTTTTAGAAATTGCTGGGGCCAAAATGTGGCTCATGGAGAGGGCTGACGGCATAGAGGGTAGCGGATAGTCAGTGTGCATAACAACCAAGGAACAGTCTTCTTTTTAATTATTCAAGTTACATCCCCATTGCAGCCCTCTCCCACCTCCCCACCCAGTCCCACCCTCCCACCCTCTCCCCCCTCTCCCCCTTCTCCTTCTCCTCAGATGAGGGGACCACCCCACATGTCAACCCACCTCAGTTCATCAAGTCGAGTGAGGGCTAAGAGCTTACTCTTGCCCTGGGGCCTGATAAGGCAGCCCAGTTAGGGTAAGCTGTTCCACTAACAGGAAACAGAGTCCATGTCAGAGATAGTCCCCCAACTCAGCTCCATTTGCTAAAGGTCCTGCTTGAAAACCACACTGCCTATCATCTATATATGTGTAGGGGCCTAGGTCCAGTCTATATATGCTTCTTCTTCTTCTCTCTTTTTTTTTTTTTTTTTTTTTTTGGTTGATGTTTCAGTCTCTGTAAGCCTCTAGGGGCCTAGGTTGGTTGGTTGGTTCTGTTGGTCTTCATGTGGCATCCTTGTTCTCTCTGGATTCCTCTGTTCCTCTTCTTTCTTTTTTTTTTTTTTTTTTTGGTTTTTCGAGACAGGGTTTCTCTGAATATCTCTGGCTGTCCTGGACTCGCTTTGTAGACCAGGCTGGCCTCGAACTCACAAAGATCCGCCTGCCTCTGCCTCCCAAGTGCTGGGATTAAAGGCGTGCGCCACCACCGCCCGGCCCTCTTCTTTCTTATACATGACTCCCAGAGCTCCACTTGATGTTTGGCTGTGTGTCTCAGGATCTGTTTCAGTCCATTGCTGGTTGGGATCTCTTGTAGGATAGTTATGCTATGTTCCTGTCTCTTTGGGTCTGTGGGTTGTAGGATGGTTATCTTGTATTATATGGCTAATATCCACTTATAAGTGAATACATACCATGTATATATTTCTGGGTCTGGGTTAGTTTACTCAGGATTAGCTTATCTAGTTCCATCCATTTGGTTGCAAATTACATGATTTCCCTATTTTTGATAGCTGAGTGGCATTCTATTATGTAAGTGTACCACAGTTTTTTTGTTTTGGTTTTTTTTGTTGTTGTTTTGGAGGTTTTTTGTTTTTGTTTTTTTAATCCATTCTTTGGCTGAAGGACATCTGGGCTGTTTCCAGTTTCTGGCTATTATGAAGAAAGCTGCTATGAGCATAGTTGAGCCGATGTCCCTGTGGTTAGGTGGAAAATCATTTGATTATATGCCCAGGAGTGGTATGGCTGGGTCCTGAAGTAGAACTATTCCTAATTTTCTGAGATTCACCAGATTGATTTCCAAAGTGGATGCACAAGTTCCAAGGAACAGTCTTTAATATTGTTCTCTGTAATCCTTGTATCACCTGGAGTACAAGATGTTCCTGTATCCTTTGGATGTTCTTGTATCCTTTGGATGATCTTTGGCACAGTAACTGTTTACTTTTACAGAAGAGGAAGCTATGGTTCCTACAGTTAGACAATTTGCCCATGATCTTGAGTTTGCAGAGCTGATCAATGGAGAAAGGATCAGGATAGAAACCGAATTTCAGCCTGTCTCGGTCAGTGCTGTATTGCTGTGAAGAGACATCATGCACGACCAAGACAACTCTTATAATGAAAACTAATTGGGGTTGGCTTACAGTTCAGAGGTTTAGTCCATTATCGTCATGGGGGGAAGCATGGTGGCATGCAGGAGACATGGTGCTGGAGAAGGAGTTGAGAGTTTTACATCTGGACCCACAGGGATCAGGAAGAAAGATCCTCTGGGTCTGGCTTGAGCTAGAACCTCAAAGCCCACCCCCAGTGACAGACTTCTTTCGACAAGGCCACACTTACTCTAACATCTTCTAATGCCACTCCCTAACTGTTCAAATCTATGATCCTATGGGAACCATTCCTATTCAAAGCACCACCTAGTCTTAAACCATAGTACACTGGTGACCATGAAGATGAGGTTAGCAACACTTCAGTGGTTCCTGAAGTGACTGACTGAAAGGGACAGGAAATTCTCAAGGCCTGGTTACACAGTCATTCTGATTCTGCCACTAACAAGTTATTTAAGGCAGTGCAAACTGGAGGACTGAAGGAGCCAGCTCTCTTCCTTTCAGTTTTCCCAGTGGCTATTCTGTCCCCATTTTATTTCTTTAGGGAATTCTGGGTGCAAGGTGAGACCTTAAGCCAAACTGATAAAGCCATACTATTACATCCCTAGACCACAAAGTTTAGCTTAGAGACTTGGCACATGAGAGTTCTTCTTTGGGCCATCCAAAAGTTGAGTGGGGGAAAGCTCCATCTTTTCTGTCTCGAAGCATTAGGAGGTGTGCCTGATTATGTTTCAGTCTATTCAGAAGATGAAGTCTAGTGGGGAGTGGGCGAGGGAAGAAGAGCCAGAAAGCGAGGGAGGGAGGGAAGAGAGGAGGATAGAAAAAGGAAAAAGAACAGAGAGACAATACAGATGGAAGAGTAAGCTCCAGCATGCCTAGGAACAACTGGGCACCAGGAATCCTGTCAGTGTGAGCCAGCACATCCCCACTTTTTGTCTCATCTGATTCAAGTTGTTACTAGAGGAGCCCTGACCAACACCTCCAGACTTCTATTTTCTCCCCTCCGGGCTTCCGTTTTCTCACCCGTTAAACTGGGGTTCTAATTGTTCTGACTATATCTGAGCTAATGCAAGCAACAGTTGAGATAAGGAACAGGAAAGCACTTGATAGATGTAAAACGTGACACAGATGCAGGATGGCACTATTCACTGATGTCATATTGAACTAGGAAGAGTTGAAAGAATGAAATTACCACTCATTCGGAAAATAACAAATGGGAGCTTGTGAGCCATCTGGTCTTAAGGAAGCTGCCAGAGTTTCCTAGTTTTTCTTCCCAGACCTTCTTTCAGAGTCCTTCAGGTTCTACTTGGTGCCCACAATGAACGCAAGGATAGACCTGAGTTAGTCCAATGGGTTTCTCCTCTCTCCCTCCTTCTCTCCTCTATCGCCCCCACCACATATGCATACCATCACATTAATACGTCAGCATTTTAGCTTGTCATACATAGAACTTCATCAATTCATATTAAATAATATTTTGGCTTTATCAAAGAAAAATTATGGAAGAAGATAAAGCTTAAAGTAGCTGTTCTCATTGTGTCTCTTTTAGAATGACATCGTGTAGGTGATTCTGGGAGTTGGAAGTTGTTTTGGGATTTAGATAGGCTCAGAATTCACCCTTTTCAAAGAGAATATCTTGCTAGAAGCTTGAAGTCTTGTGATTATAACTTATTCATGATACAAGACTCATATTTCAGTTTTATAGTATTTTTTACTATATATGACAATGCCTCCTAATGATAGAAAACAGATGGAGCCTCCACAGAACATTGGCTTTGTGTTTTAGGAAATGTTCATTGTATTAAACATCCATTTCTTTTATGTTTGATAATTGGAACCTCCCCCAAGGTCATTTCAGGCCTCAATCTGATATAAAACCATTTACAAAGGGTTGAAGCCGGTGGGAAAATGGTTTATAAATGTGAAAGAACATGACCTATCAACCTCAAAATGTTTTGCATTTCTCACACTGGACAACCTGGGAAACATGCCCATCTCCTTCACTATAACCAGAAGCCCAAGAGGATGTGTCATCTTACAGTGTGTGTGGGCATGAGGTTGAATGTGTGCTGGTGGACTCCTTACACACACATCCCTCCCCCCATCCTTCACCTGTGTGCCCGGTACTGTCATGATGAATGCCAGTGAATTCATGTGAGCTTAGAATAAGCCCATATTATGAATAAGGGTCTGGGTCTTGAAGCTGCAGAAAATGCCAGTTGTACTGAAAACAGTTGGCCCCTTCAAATTGGTTCATTTCAGTGGAGTTTAATACAGGAAGTAATTTTCAAGGATATAGGCAGAGTCTAGGAAAAATGAAAAGGAACATGTGGCTGTCTTTGTTACCCTTTGCCCTGAAGCGATGACAAGAATGAAGAAAGGACCTCTGAAGTGGAGTTGAAGTCTCCAGGAAAGGGGTCTAGTCATATTATGATCCTGTAGACAGAAGTCATAGGAAGCAGACAGCCTGAATTGATACTCCTTTTCCCCTTTAATCTGCTCATGCTCCCCACTGGCTGGCAAAGAGCCAGCCCACCATTTATGGAGTCCATGCAGTTTAGTTTCCTGGGCCATAGAGCCAGGAGAACAGCAAATGGAAGATAGCCAGCCTGGTCAATCTATCAAAGTCTTGCATGATACAATTGGCTGCACCTCTCACTGCTGTAACCTTCCCATCCAAGAAAATACTGTTTTAGTAAATTTCATGTCTGCATGCATTTTACTTAAGGCTGGAGCCTATGTTTAAAGGGACCCAAATACAATAGTAGCATTCAAACAGAGCTCAGTTGTTTGGAGAATGATGGCTTGGAGGAGATTACAAGGTCATGAAACCACCCTTATTCTTGTCTTATTCAGAGCTAGCGTGGCAACTTTAATGAACAATTTGTGTTTACTGAATAAAGTAGCTGGGCATCATTCGGAAATTTTTGTAGCCCATGGTCACAGGCTTCCCACAGTTAAAGCAGTGGCTGTCATCCTAAAAAAGGGGCCATGTCCAGCTAGAAGGCTGAGTGGCCAGGCTTTTGTTCAGTCATATATATATATATATATATATATATATATATATATATATATCAGTTCAGTAACTTTCATTCCTTTGCCTAAGAAACCAGTGTTTCTTACTTTGATCAATCTAGATGAACTACTTCTAGAACTCATTTTGAACCACTAAAAATGAGTAAATCCAACGAAGACAGAGCAGTAACTGCATTTACTAATCCCTGGTTTTCTTGGAGTTCAGAGCTGAAGCCTGCTTCCTTCATCTTCCTAAAACCAAGCAAGATGGTGGAAAGAACCTAGTGGTTACCAGCTGATGAATGGCTAACAAAACTGTGGTATGGATTATTCATCTCTAAGAAGGAATGACGTAGGGATGTGTGCTTCAACATGGATAAACCTGAGAACGTTATGCTAGGTGACAGAAACCACATACTGTGTGGCTTTATTCATTGACATATCCAAAAAGAGGACAATCCCTAGAGGCGCAAAGTAGACTGGTGGTATTGGGAGGTGGGGAAAGTGAGTATGAATCTGCTTTGGCTGTGATGAAAATATCCGGGAATATACCAGTGATGATGGATATGCAACTTTGGGTTGGATCCCAATAAAGCTATGTGGGAGTGGGTGGAGGTGTGTTCGTGTGTGTGGCGCATGTTGTAGAAGCCAGAGATCATTGTTGGGTGCCTTCCTCTATTGCTATCTGCCTTATTTTCTGGAACAGGCTCTCTTAGCAAACCTGGAGCTTATCAATCGATTAGGCAAGACTACCTTGCCAGTGAGCCCCAGAAGTCATCATGACACTGAATCCCCAGCACCAGGGTCCCAGGTAAGAGCCACCATGCCTGGTTTTTTACACAGATGCTAGGGATTCAAACTCAGGTCATGTTTTTGTGGGAAACACTTTACTGAGTTATGTCCCTAGCCTGAAGTTATTGTTTAAAAAAATATCATGAGAAACTTTGTTTGGGGAAAAAGCATTCAGGAACAGCAATTAATTTAATTCTTCCTTCTTGTTGCTTGTGCTGCATCTGTTCCCAGGTCTGGAGCACAGTGTGGAACAGTCCAGCGATAGGTAGTGGAAATGAGACATTTGCAGGTAAATGGTAGTAGAAAGGGGCTCAGAGTCATATTGCTTTGGTTTACTTAGCTGATAAAGGACTTGTAGCCATTGGCACAAATTTGATTATTCAAGCACCCTTTTCCCCTGGCTTCCCTGTGTTCACTAGATACAGGATAGCTTGTGTGCAAAGGGTCTTAGCTCCGCCATAGGGTTTATTGAATACCTGACAGTGGTGGAACCATTCGAGCGAGGCAGAAATGCAGACACTCAGTATAGCTCTCAGAAAGGAAAAATTGCCAAAGCAGAGATCAGAATGAACAATTCAGTCTGAGGGCAACTTGGGTTGCAGGCAGTGGTGTAGGGTAGATTGAAAACAGACTTCCTCCCTTCCTAATTGTCCTCCTTCACCTGGGAAAACACTGCCTCCTTTAAAACCTCTTTAGCTCTCCCAGTGCTGTGAGGCAGGACGACCATTGACCACTGTAGTAACCACGAGTAGACCCCACTGTGTCTAACTCAGTAAGCCTGTGTTTCCTGGGTGCTCAAGGTATACAGCAGTGAGAAATCTCCTCCCACTCCCCCCTCCCTTGAGAAAATCTTACTTGCTAAGGTTTGAATTTTGATGCCATTTATTTTAAACCTGAAGGTGAATGCAAGATACTGCCAACCTAAGATGAATACAAAACTGGCACAACTCCACTCAGAAATGTTGCCTTTGCTTTTTCCTATAATTTGTAAGGTTTTGTTTTTCCAAGGTGACTTGAAAACTTTCATAGTGGTGTGTGCACTTAGCTGGTGTTTTCTGTTTGTTCTCTAACTTCTGGTACATTGCAAAACAATACTGCATAACCTTCCATTTTATCTTGGCACTGGAGGGCAAGGTGCCACAGTATGTGTTTTTGGGTCTGATTCTAGTAATCCATGTAGTAAACATCACATGAAGTGTGCCTGGAAGGTGGCCACACAGTTTGCAGTAAGAGGGTGGACTGTCTGGCTTGAGCAGATGGACATGAAGATGCACACTCTTAGGATTCACAACCTCTTGATATCTGGGGAGGGTAGCATATTTTCATATGTTTTAATCTATCTTTTGCATTTCCTCTTTTGTGGGCTGTCATTTCTCATCCTTTGCCTATGTTTTTACAAGGTTGTTTGACTCAATTTGCATCGAATTTTAGTTGGACGATGATTATACTTTGCTCCGTTTAATACAGTTATCTATTTCCCTGGCTATCATTGCTCTTTAGTTTAGTTATAATGGTTTTGTTTTTGTTTTCATCTGTAGTCACATATCTACTTTGTGTGGCTTCTTCATTTCTTCCATTCCATAAGGACTTTTTCCTTACCCAGAGTAATTAATATAAAGAGTTTCCTTATTTTTCTTTTGATATTTTAAAATATATTTTCATATGCATGTATTATGGGATATATTGCCATGGTTTGCTTAATGTTACAGTCCTATGAACTCACGCCAGTGTCACAATGCTGGTTGGGAGTGCTGGGAGCTGCCTGTGAGCTGGAATGATATTTCTTTCAGTTCGCAAACAGCCACAGTTTTGCTAAAAGCAATCTGAATAGAAGAGATGAATGATTATAGTTAAGTGTAAATGCTTTTTGAAGCAGAACCTTCTCTATTGGCTAGCGGCTCATTTTTCAACAAAACCTTCAAAATGCATGCTGCTGTTAGATAAGAGCTATCATTTATTGAAGGAATTTTATTACCTGGACAAAGCAATCTATAGTTGCTTTATATGTGCTCATTTCTAAAGACTAGGATTTGTAAGTAGAACATGGTTATTTCTGAGACACTAATGGACTAGGTAGTGCAGATAGCATTCCCAAAGCTACTGAAACACCAACAGAAATCTACAAGCATCCTAAAATAACATAAACTACAAAGTGCAAGTCCAAGAGGAATTTCCCAAATATCACTTCATTTTTAAAAGTCATGGCTCCAAGGAACAAATCTACAGAAGAATAGGGAAAAAAGTACAATGAACTTTAGGTGATCTGATTTGAAACAACCAAAAATTGAAACAACCAAAAATATTCTCAACGAGAATTAAGAACAGCATTAACAAATCCCACAATCTACATGAGGAAGAGAGAGAGACAGAGAGTGGCAAGGGAGAGGGAGAAAGTCATAAAACCAAAGCTCTCTCATAGAAAATTGAAAGGTCTCAATTGAGGGTGATTTTAGAAATAGTAAAAAAGGGAGGAAGACAAAAGGGATTAAGTGGTTATATGGAGAACTAACTAGATCAGCTAGTTAACTAGGCAAGCATATTTGTTAATTATAGAATCAAATAAGAAATCAGATGGCTTAAATAAGCTTTCAAAAATAATTGCAGATCAAGTGGATTCATTTCTAGAATGAGACAGTTTGTTACTTTAAATATATATATAGATTCTTAACTTCAAAATAAGGGAGAAGTGTTAAACACTTGAGCCAATAAAATAGATAATCTTCTAAAAAGCCAATAATTTAATATATAAAGTCTCCCTAGAGTTCATTAAAAACATGGCACATGTGTGTAAATTAGCATCCAGGGAAAAATGCTGAGGTTGGACTGGTAACACTTTGAGCTCCAGGGTGGAGGAAACCCTGACATGTCTGCAAAGTAAGACCAGATGAACATTCCGAATACTGATTTCCGATGCAGCCACTGTTAAGACCATGAACTCCCCAAGGCATTGAAATAACATCTGCAATTGGGTTTATAGGAAAAATCCAAACAAGATGGTTATTCATTTGGAAAAACTCAAGAAAGATTTCCACATATCCCACCAACCCTAGGCAGTCATTGACTTGCACTTGGGTTCCACGTAGCTACTGCTGCACATTGTGGCCTCTGGTCAGGTCCTCCTCTCAGGAACGTTAACCAGGATCTGATTGGGGTCTATCCAACCGAATAGCTCAGACCTTCCAGAGAGAAAGACGGTCTCATCCTCATTTAGTAAGAGTGAAAGATGCTGGTCTTTCATATGAAACAAAGCCTAAAAACCTAAAAAGATTTCCCATGAAAGAGAGAGAGAGAGAGAGAGAGAGAGAGAGAGAGAGAGAGAGTTGTTAGAATAGCAGCTGCAGCAGAAGTCCGATGGAAGAAACAAAGCAGCCACAAAGGACCAGGGAAAGCCCTTTGTCTGAATTAAAAATGACGAAAAATGGTAGGGTGTGAGTTGACTGCAAAAAAAAAAAAAAAAAAAAAAAAAAAGTGAGTTGACATTCACTGCAGAAGGTCCAAGCCCTGTAAATCTGCAGCCTTCCCAATGAGGCCTGTCTGCTGCCTCTAGCTAGGAGCGTGTCACCAGCCCTGCCATATTTGCAGTCGGCAACAGCACTTGGGCAGTGTCAGCTCTCTCCCTAGAAGCTCCTGCTGTAAAACCATGGGGAGCTGATAGCGATACAATAGGTTGAGGGAAGCAGACAGATTCTGAAGGAAATAGGGGGAGAGGGGAGCAGGGTGCAGGGGTTGGGGGTGGGGGCTGTATGTAGCTGTGGCCAGACTGCCCTGACTGATAGTTCTTTGTTGAGCTATCTTCAAACGTATCTCTACTGTAGTAGCGACCTTCAGGAACTCACTGATTGCCAAGGAATGTGATCTGTCCTTTGAATGCCACTCTTGTCTGTGTCATGCGTGCTTGTGGTTCTAACCCCTTTCTGACAAAAGTGAATTTACAATAGGGAAGAAGTGTACAGGAAGTGGCCTGCTCAATCCATTCCTGCCCTTTGGCTCCTGACTGGTGCATCACGGATTCTGGACAGCCTCTCCTTTGAGGTGCAGATTGACTATTTTGCTTCAAATACTTTTTGGGTGCATTTATTTTATGTGTATGAGTGTTTGGCTTGCGTGTGTATCTATGTACCATGTACATCCCTAGGGCTCACAGATGTCAGAGTACTGTGTTTCATCTTCTGGACCTGGAGTTATGGACAGTTATGAGCTTACACGTGCATGTTGGGACTAGAACTTGGTTCCTTTGCAAGAACAAATGCTCTTAATCACGAGCCATCTCTCCAGTCTCAATTATCTTGCTTTTGTTACCTATGAAAAGTCATTTTCCCCCTAAAATACAAAAAGCTATAAAAATGAATCCTCTTTTTGAACACATTGAAAATTTTAGTAAGAGCTGAGAAATCAGAAGTCATATATATGCCATGTTACATAACCTATAGTACATGTCTCCCCCAAGATAATGTTGATTGAAATTAAAACAACAACTATATTTGCAGTCATGACCAAACAACTATAAAGGGAGAAATGTATTGTTTGCAAATGCTTTATTCTTCGTTCCTGTCTTAATTTGAATAAAGATAACTGCTAATTAGGTAGAGAAGAGAAGGGTGGACAGTGTGAGAATGAGATGAGAAAGGATGACTCTTTGGGGGCACCTGCAGTCCCCCAGGTGATTTTCATGCTATTTTATTAATTTCTTCAGCAGGCCTGAGGGAGAGACATTGCCAGTATTTCCCAGGTGCAGACTCTTTATCTTGCTCCCAAACTTGCAGCCACTGAACCTATTTTTGTCTTTCTGTTCCACCACCAAATTAATTAATATGAACCGAGGTAACAATTTCAATTGAGATGCTAGTAGGAAGGACAATTTATAAATGATAACGAAGTCACTTTAAAATTGTTGACAAGAATTAATTTCTTAAACTGCCCATGGAAATCAAGGAATGTGAAACCCACCAGCTGTTAAAGTACATTAATATGTCACCGTTCAAATTGGTGTGGTGTAGACAGTAAGAAGCATAGATTATCATACAAAAGGAAGAACTGCAGAACAAACCTTCATACACTTAAGGATATAGTGTACAATGCTGCATTTGTACTTTACAGGGAAAGCAGTTCATTGTTTCGCTAAGTCTAAAGATTTTGTCTGCATTTGAAGACAATAATAAATTCTGCTGCACACTGGCCAGTAGGAGCTTTGTGTGGAACGTGTGAGTTTGTGGGGGTGTGACGTGTGTCTAGGTGCGTACATTCATGTGTGTGCACACATTCATGAGGGGATTGTGTGTGTGTGCTTTTGCTAGGACATCCTTGCTGTGGTTCCCTGGGATGTCTGCCATCCATCCTCTCACAGTTGTGTTTCTATACAGACCTGGCCCCTTTGACATCTAATGTTGTGACTCCTGCTTTACAGTCCTCCTCCTTCAGTGAATCTTAAAGTTCAGCATGTAGCAGGACTACTCAGGGGCTGCTGCTAGGTCCCATATCAGAAGGTGTGCTTCAGTGGGTCGGGGATGACGCCAGAGGCCTAGCCTTTCCAGCAAGTTCCGGGTGCAGTGTTTTTCCTCCACCCGAAGTAAGTCCATTAACAGAGACTGAACACTTAGGAGCTTTCCTATTAGTCAAAAGAGCTTCTGTTTTATAGAGTAATTTGGACTCTTAAGATCTAATAATGAAAAAAAACCAGAGTCTGCATTTTCAGTGAACTTTTTGTTTCATTTTTCTAGTTACATATTGTAATTATTGTATTTTATAATAGCACCAGACTACATAGCACTGGAGATTAAAAACAGACAAATAGGAACTGGAGAGATGGCTCAGAAGTTAAGAGTGCTTCCTGTTCTTATAGAAGATTAGAATTCAATCCCCAGCACCCATATCAGGTAGCCCACAGGAGATCCAATCCCCCCTGCAGGTACCAGTATACAATTCCATGTGCATGCACACACACATATACAAATGCATGCACACACGATAAGAATTTTTTTTAATGGACAAATAAATACAGCCATATCCTCACTGTGGATTGTTCACTCTGGTTTCCTTTGGATGAGTCACATTCTTTGGGCAGACCACAGCCTGCAAGCCCTTATATATGGCCTAGTAGAAGAAGTAGAGAAGATTTCAGTATAATACAGACACCTGCCATCAAATCCCACAAAACACTGGAGCATAAGACCTCATGGCAGATTTATATGTTTGCCATCAAAAACTAACCTACAGTCTGGAAGGGTTACTCATATTGAGTTCTTCCTACCACTCGCTGATACCAACATAATATTTAACAAGATTGGAAATGGAAGGGAAAAGAAGGACTTTGTGGCTTATGTGCTTAATGTCAGCAGGTGGTGATATATATTACCTAGTATCCACTTTTGTGTGGGCCCTACATCTCCCTGGTCACTGTGTACATAGATGGACATCTCTTCTTTTGAAATTTTGTCATGTGTGTGTTGTAAATGTATGAGTATATACATACCATGGCACACATGTGAAGGTATGAGAACAACTTTTGTGAGTCATTTCTGTCCTTCCACCAAGGGTTCCATGAGTCAAAATCAGGTCATCAGTTTTTATGGAAAGTGATTCTTTTACCCACTGAGCTGTCTTGATGGCACCTGACATTTGACATTTGCTGGAAGGTTCCGAGTTCCTTTTTTTCATCATCATGTGATAGAATTAATTCACCCAACTCGCTGCCCTGTCTGGGGGCCATTGTCTGCTTTTGATGGAACCTTGCAAATCTCTGTCACCGCCATTACATTATCATGTCAAAGCGCGGACATCACACAGATATGTAAACAGAACAGGGGAAATGTTTAGTTAACATATTAGAGGACAAGTCAGTACAAAGCTTGCTTTAAAGAAGCCTAAAGCACAAATACGCTGAGCAGCAAAGAATGATGAAGTATGCTTGCCGTGTTATGTTAAAAACCAGTGTCCTTTTGGGTAATTTCCTCATTCAGATAATTTGCACTTCTATTGGGCAAAACTTAACTGACAATTTGTCAATCTATAAGTAGACATCTAACTTTTTGGAATCATGGTTCTCATACATGTTAAATCAAAAGATGTCCTACATAGCAGTGAACAGGGTCAGATGAGCTTGGCTCCGATCTTGACATCAGAAAGACAAACAGCCGTCTTTCCATTCCTGAGCTTTGAAAACATTGTCTTCACAAACTTAAAAGTTTTACTTGTATAGAGAAATTCTTTCCTTTTTTTTTTTTTTCTGCAAGAAGATGTTGATGAGTCTGGAGAAAGAACAGAGAGAATGCTTATCTTTCTAATGTCCAGAATTCTGAAATGACAGGCGTGACCTTAAGGTGCTTTTGGAGCCTACAAAATGTCTCAGTGGTAAAGGTACTTGCCTCCAAGCCTGATGACCAATCCCCAGGACCCACATGTTGGAAAGAGAGAGCCAAGCTCCAGTTGTCTTCTGACCTCCATCCGTGTACTGTGGCACATGTATGCTCACACACATACACACAGACACACATCTAAATTAATTAATGTAATATTTTTAAAAATTGTTTTAAAAAGGCTTTGGGATCTATGTTTAATTTCCAGTAAGAGTAGCATGATTTTCATGACTGAACAAGAATGGTGGTGTAATTGTGCCTATTGACATGTAAATGCTCTCCTGGCTGAATCTGGGGTTTGCTTGTGTAGGTTAGATAGATAGTCAGTGCACATAAAGCTTAAATGTAGAACATGATATGCCCCCCACATTTCCACACCCTGCCACGTTAACCGTCTCCAATGCTTGAAAATACTCAGGACCTGCTGTCTAAATGCTATAAACCTCAGGAACGACTTTTCTAAATTATTCTTTAATTAAAATATTTGTTTGGAGGTACCCAGGGGAGCTCTAGTGTTGATACACTGAAGTGAGTTCTTACCAGTTAGTAAAAAGAATGTATCTCTTCACTAAGATTAATGATGTGCCCAATGATGTGACCCATTGGTGGCCAGGAGGGTGGTCATGGACCAGTGAAGAGTGGCAAAGCAGATGTGGATTACAGCAGCCTCTCGGGGCCCAAGGGCCAATGGGGATATGTCGTGACCTGTACCTGCCTGGGACTTGAAGAGAGTACAGCAGCAGGGTTGGAGGAAGAACCAGTGACACAAAGGCCTGCTGGGAGGTCCTAGCATCTGGATGTGCACTGGCTGGTAGCTCTGTGGTGTGCTCTGCTGTAACGGACACTAGAGTTTCAGTGGCTGTCGGTGTAACAGTGAGTCTGTGATATCACCTTGGGTGATCTGATCAGGATGTCATTTAGATGGACAACTACCGTGTCAGTGAAGATCACTGAGTCAATTTGATATTTGTTTGTTTGTTTGTTTGTTTGTTTTCAGGCTAACCTCCCTATTTAAATTGAGAATGACTTTGCTTCCACCCCTCCCAAGTGCTGGGGTTACAGAATTGTGTCCCCATAACCCATTCGTGCTGTGCCTGGGAATGAAACTCTGGGTTCTGTACATGCTGGGCAAACTGGGCTACAGCCACGGCCCTAGAACAGCAGTTAGCGAAAACTCAGCAAAAGATTTGAAAATACCTACATTATGTTAGCAAATCATCATATATATATATATATATATATATATATATAAAAAATGAACTGAAAAAGAAAAAATATCTATATTATGTTGTAGCTAACTCAGCCAATAAAAGTGTTAAACATCTGGCCACTTGTTAAATATTTTCATTTTGGGTATGACTGACTATATACAAATTGAAATTATTTTAGCTAAACCACCAAAACTAAGAAAAAACAATATTGTCAATAAAAGATATCATTCAAAAGTCTTATTGTCTAGGGCCGGCAAGATGGCTAAGGGTGCTTGCTGTGAAGTCCAGTTACCTAGCTCAGTCCGGAGAATTCATGTGGTAGAAGGAAAAAACCCACTACTGCAAGTTGTCCTTTGACCTCCACACACGCACATGTACTAAGTAAATAAGTATATTTTTTTAAAATACTCACTGTCTAAATTTACAGAAAGTGTTTATTCAAAGCTAAGAAGATGGCCAAAACTTTCAGTAAGTAGACAGTTAAAGAAAGTTTACTGGGAAGTTTGTGAAGAAGTGATGGTAGACACAGAAAAGGTTCCTCAGGGAGGGCAGTGGCTGGCCTGGGCCTGGCCTTTGTACCTACCTGGAACTGACTTGATTAAAGTTAATTGGTTAAATGGGAAAATGAGTCAACACATGAGCAACTCGATGGCCTGACTAGTAATTAAGCAAATGCAAATTAAAACAATAATGAAATACAATTTCACACCTGTTAATTAAGCAAAATTAAAGAAATAAAATCCACGATAAAGGACCTTCAGGACAACACACCCCTTCCTGAAAGGACTTATTTATTTGTACTACCTAGAACTGCTCACTTTTCAGCCCATTTTGAAGAAATACCGTCAGTAATCGATGGCAAAATTATCATTTATGGCAGAACTATTAACACTGAAACAAGACTCAAACTTCACACTCAGCTACTCCATGCAGCCCTCTGAAATAATGTGCTTGGACACAATCATGTCAAAACCAGCACAATGTGGGCTGGAGATGTGACTCAGTGGGTGAAGTACTTGTTGTATATATCTGACAACTTAAACCCAGATGCCCAGAACCCATATAAAAAGCCAGGCCTGGTGGCACACACTGTAATCCCAATACTGGGGATGCAGAAGCGGGAGGATCCCTGGACTTGCTGCCCAGCCACTCCAGCCTTATAGATTCCCTTTCTCTAACAGACTGTTTGTTATTTGAGAATCATGGATCCATACAATGAAATCTAAGATGTCATCCTCTTTCATGGACCTATGTGGCACTTTTTCTTGTGTCTCCACAAGACTGGATAGTGATAACTATTCTCATCTGTACTTTGGGAAGAACCTAGGTAGGGACACAATAGCTTTGACCCAAATCCTAACCAGACAGCTTATGCTCAGAATAACAGAGAACTGTGCTGTGTCTTAGCTCTAGCCTCTCTAGGTCTTCTTAGTTGGCTTAATATTTGTCACTTAAATGTGTTGCTCTATGAGTGAGAGGGGTTGTAGGGGACTGAACTCTCTGTGCTGTCTGAATTGATGGCTCCTTGCTTCTCTGCCTCTGAGTCACCCTCTTACCCAGGAACTAGGAGTGGGTCCCTGTGGAGGTTTGAAAGAGAATGATTCTCATAGGCTCATATATTTAAATACTTGGTCCTCAGTTGGTGGAATTGTTTGGGAGGTGTGGCCTTGTTGGAGGAGGTGTGTCACTGGGAGTGGGCTTTGAGGTTTCAAAAGTCCACATCATTCCCTGTCTCTCTCTCTCTCTCTCTCTCTCTCTCTCTCTCTCTCTCTCTCTCT
>CAJQZJ010032031.1:12825448-12870167 GCA_907164525.1 Lophiomys imhausi | reverse complement strand
AAGAAAAAGAACCATTATTTGGACTGAAAGGGAGAGCTGTTGGGGGGAAAAATAAATACCTTAAACTAAAAAAAAAAAAAGAAGGGAAGAGGATGGTGGGGCTGAGGGGGATGAGGGTGGAAGGGTGGGACTGGAGGGGGGAGTAGGGAGGGGATTGTGATTGAGATGTAACTTGAAGAAATAAAAAATAAATTATTAAAAAAAAAGAATTTAAAAAAAAAAAAAGAAAAAGCCAGACTGGTGTTGTGTACTTATAATCCTAGTGCTGAGGAGACAGAGACATGCCAACCAGTGTCCTAATTGGAGAATTCCAGGCCAGTGAGAGACCCTGTCTCAAAAAGGAAGGTGCCTGAGGAATAACATTCAAAGTTTACCACTGTCTGCCACATGTACACAGGTGTGTGTGTGTGTGTGTGTGTGCCTGCATACACATGGATATCCCTACATAAGACACAGAGACAGACAGACAGACAGACAGACAGACAGACATACACACACACACACACACACACACACACGGCAGGGGAAGAGAGAGAATATAAATGAATATAGGGATGCTATTATTCGGGGACGAGCCAACACTTGGTACAGGCAGTTAAGACCCTTGTGAATAAGAATGTCAGTGTTTGGACATGAAATTCCCCTCAACGTTTGGACATTTGTGAGGGAAAGGATGTGTCTGAGTGTAGTAACCAGGGCAGACTTTACCAGTGTGTTTTATTCTTTGTACACTGTCGCTGCCCCAAGTTAAAGAATGGAAGTGGGCACACAGGTGAGCTCACAAGCTGGACTGTCTCAGGGTGCAGGAGGGACTTAGAGGCAGCAGGCAAACAACTTGAGGAAAATGGGAAATTGAGTGTTGGGCAAACAAGCTACATAGATACAGTGACTATAATGTAAGTTCACCCCTTTAGGCTGTAACCCTTTTCTCCTTAGTAGAACATTGACATTTTTTTTCTAAAATGCTTTTTTAAATTAATTAAATTTATTCTTTGACAAGTTCATATGCAGTATATAACGCATTCAGGATACTCCCAGTCCCTCGTGCTCCCTCATCAGACTCCCTAAATCATTTCATGAAAGAAAAAAAAAAGCTGTCACTCTAAACAAGTGCTTTCAAAGGGGCCTGTCCTCTGCTTGGTAGGAGCACTTCACTTGCAGTTAAGGGGCAAGGGAAACATGCTGGGCAGAGGCACACCACAGATGCCCCACTTGTTGGCAGTTCTCTGGACTGTGGTGGTACTAAACAGATGGTGAGGCTTACTGAAAGATTAATAAGTCATTTTTAGAGAGGGAGGAGTTTGAAAGACAAAGATACAGTAGGACTATAACAGGTAGACTCCGAGCTCAGCCCTGTGTGTTTCTTCATCTTTCCTGTATGATGTACAGCAAACAGTCTGCGCCAACTGGGTGAATGAATGAAACCCTGCCCCCAGTCTCTCCACATCATTTTCTTCTGCATGAAATGTCTTGGTATCAGTGACAGCAGATAGTCTCTAAACAGGGCTAATTTTAGAGGGAAAGCCATATTTTAGAACTATTATTATTTTTAGCCAGAAGAAAACTGAAATCGAGTGGGTGCTAGAACAAAGCCATCTTGTGCCCCCCAAAGATAGATGGAATAGTTGCCATAGTAGCACTCTCCAAAAACATCTTGGGCAAGGCTGCACTACACGCTGGCCTCCCAGGGAGACTTGTTTGATACCCAGTTAGTTCATATTTCAGTCTCTACCAGTGTGAGAATATCCTAAAGGGTGAAACTTTCTCCACAGAAATAATTCTAGGGGAAAAGGGAAGCAAATCCAACTGAACATCCTGTTCTCTTGGGAGAATAGGGTTTGAGCTCGTTGAAGCCCTACTAAGTAAGATGGGAAGAAATGGAGAAGGAGCTGCCCCAGGGAGAGCCAGCTGCAGGAGAGTCAGGGAGGGGCAACCGGGCCTCTCTGGCCTAGGAAGTGTAGTTCCCATGAAGCAGTGTGACCAACAGAGCTGTGTCAGGCAGTGAGTGGGTAGTGTTCCCTACTTCTCTGAAACCCCAGATATCCCCAGGGAAAGAGCACAGAAGAAACATTTTTTTTCCTTCCACGTTGCACCTGCTGAACCCTGGGAGAAAAGAAATTACTAGAAAATGGCGCACCATTTTTTGAAGGGCAGTGACAGAATTGGTTGAATTCATATTGCAATGGCCTCTGTAATCTTCCTGAAAGATCACCACCATCTGAAGGATTAGTGTCAGAACCTCAGACTGGGGCAGAGTTGATTAGAATTCTGTCTTTTCTGTCGGTTAACATCCATCAAGCAGAATTACACCCTCAGACATCAAACTTTCTCAAATTAAAAGTATGTAGAATTAATCAAAGGAGATTTGTTGTTCCTTGAAAGTGAAAAAGGTCTTTTTACCCCCAGTCTACAACATTAAGCCTGTTAATTATTATTTTGATTATAAAAGAAATCTGAACTTTTGATCATCCCCTTATTAATCATCAGAAACATTATGTTAGAAATGAACAAGCAAGGCTGGGGAGATGAGATGGCTCAGTGGGTAGAGTATTTGCTACACAAGCATGAGGACCGGAGTTTGAGTCCCAAAACCAATGTAAAAAAATTAGGTGTGGTGGCGCATGCCTGTGATCATGGCACAGAGAAGTTGACACAGGTCAACAGGTCAACTGGGGCTCTCTAAGTTCCAGGCCAATGAGAGGCTCTGTGTCAAAACCAGATGAATGGCTCCTGAGGAACACCTAAGATTGTTCGTGGCCTCCACATGCATGTGCATACACTGGCACACAAATACTCATGAACCCACTAATTCTCTCTCTCTTTCTCTCTCTACACACACACACACACACACACACACACACAAATGCACATACACGGGGTAGGGGATTAGGATTTAACAAGCTTCCTTCCACCACCATTACCACCCCTCCCCCACCAAAGGAAGAAGAAAAAAGTTGGCAAGAGAATGTGTTAGAAGTGGCAGAAAAAAATGGTGGAAACAATCCTGGAAGCATTTTTTATTCAACAAAGCTGTAGGTACTTACAAGGCTGGGAGCTAAGAGCTGGGCTGTGTCACCATGACAGCTGCTATTGTGGTTTGAATAAGAATGGCCCTCATAGGCTCATATATTTGAATTCTTAGTCACTAGGGAGTGGCACTATTTAAAAGGATTAGAAGGAGTAGGAAGTGTGAGGTCTTGTTGGAAGAAGTTTGTCACTGGGTGTGAGTTTCGAGGTTTCAAGTGCCCATGCTAGGCCTAGACTCTCTCCTTCTGCCTACAGATCAGGATGTGAAGCTCTCAGCTACTGCCCCAGTGCCTGCCTGCGTGTCACAATGCTTCCTGTCATGATGATAATGGACTAAACCTCTGAGACTCTATGCAAGCTCCCAATTCAGCGCTTTCTTTCATGAGTTACCTTAGCCATCATGTCTCTTCACAGCAATAAAACAGCGACCTGGTGGCACCCCTTCTGCACGCCACCCTTTGTGTGTGACACCTCACTGCTTCTGCACCACAGCGCTGTGGCTCATTTACTTTAGTTGTCTTTATGTAGACAAAGTCTTCACTGAGAATAAATCTCAAAAATATGTTGTTTTACCAATGTTTTCCAGTTTCATCTTGGTAAAATGAGACAGAGGGTCAAGTTCAAATTTAAAACTGTCTCTCCATCCCAAATTTCACAAAGGTGTTTTTTTTTAAGTGATGGACAATTATTAATCATTGGCCTGGCCCCAGTAGGGTGCTTACTTGTGTTTGCAGTCTGTCCAGTGACTTGTACTTCTTGACATAAGTGATAAATGAAATCCCTCACACAGAAAAGACCAATATAAAGTGCTTTTCCTTGGAGAACAGCTTTGGGATAGAACCCAGCAGATTGTCACAAGGAAGTTACCAACTATGTACTTTCATTATGAGGGGTCAGAAAACCGAAGGGTACATAGGAATGTGTTCTTGACACCTTCCTATTTCATCACCAAAGAAATAGAATTTAGAAAACGTTTTTGTGTTCAACCACAATAAGTTCGTTTTGATTCTGTGATGCATGGTTTATTTCAGGCAGTGACTGGCTGTTAATTTCACTCAACAAACCCACTCTGTAGAGAGGCACATCAACACACTGACAATAACACTCCATGAGAATGATGGTTAATATATTAAAAAATTGTTTGTTTGTTTAAGATCTTTGGGACTAGGTCTTGAGTCAGGTAGGATGGTGCGTGTCTATCTATACTTGAGAAGTATAGACAGGGAGATAGTGAGTTCATGGATAGCCTGAACAATATAGAGAGGGCATGGCTTTAAATGGGAGGAATAAGGAAAGGAAGGAAGGAAGGAGGAAAAGAAGGAAGGAAGGAAGAAGGAAGGAAGGGAATAGCTTTTTATACATAATTACTGAACATGCCAAAATAACAACAGCAAATAATTTTATTTAGCCTTTCAGTTAGTGCCTCTCACAGAAGTGTCCCCTTGATGGAGCATATACTTAGACATTTCAGACTGGCCATTTGGTCTCTGCTAAGTGTTGTCTGAAACCTTGCAGTGTTGGCTGTCCCACCTACAGGGTACCTAGAGGGTTTCTGTACTCTCAGTGATAGGAATAATTGGAAGTCAGCCAGTTTCTGCTGTTGATTTGAATATGTTCTGCCCTGGTGACAGACATGGTCCCATGACACAGTGACTCGGCAGACTGCATCAGCTCAGAACAGTTGGTAATTCTTAGGCAAAATATGGGTGGCTAACACCATCTTTCAAACTGTGCTGCTGGGAGTATGGCATGGATGTATTTAATATATAGTAGTTGAGAACCTACCTTGTACCAGGTTCTAGGTATTTCTGGTTGAATCCATATGGCCCCTGTCCTCATGGGACATGCAGAATAGCTGGTGAAATCAGAAGTAAACACACAAACAATTACATGTGACTGCAGATCAGGTCACAGAAGTGGCCTGAAGAGCCGGGCAGTGGTGGCGCACGCCTTTAATCCCAGCACTTGGGAGGCAGAGGCAGGCAGATCTTTGCGAGTTCAAGGCCAGCCGGGTCTACAAAGTGAGTCCAGGACAGCCAGGGCTACACAGAGAAACCCTGTCTCGAAAAAACCAAAAAAAAAAAAAAAAAGAAGTGGCCTGAAGAGCAGGAACAGGAGAACAATGCCATGAAGTACTGCTGGAAGGGCTTGCTGTGGATTGAATTTATAATGAGAGCTCTAAATCAACACTGGGGGCCCCTGAGCTTTTAGAATAAGTGTTTGGACTGGATCCAAGTTCCCTTCCAACCTGCAGGCATTGAAAGGAAGGGAAAAGCAGGAATGATTCAGCTCTGAACCTTACCTGTGCACCCACAAGACGCCGTGGATTCACACAGGCCCAATGAGTGGCAACCTCGGGAGTCATGGCAACATGTGCTGCTCAGGGAGGGCAGCTGGGAGCCAGAGGGCTTGGGCTCACATCTTACCAAGAGCCAGCTGCCCTCCCCTGGATGGACCACCTAACTTCCCAGAGTCTCTCTCTTTTTTTTTTCCTCTCCTTTAAAGTGAAGTAATTGAGGTCATCTCCAAGATCCATTTGGATTCAAACTCCTAAAAGGCTGGATGGTATCATTAGATCAAAGCTCATGTTTTGTACCCAGTTTGCAAGGGTTCTTGTTCCAGCTCTGCCACCTGCCCACTGTGTGACTAGGTAGGCTTCTCACTAAGTCTGTGAGTCCATTTCTTAGACAGAGAGGTTGGGGCACGTTAATGCTCAACCAGCCATATACAAGAGAGATCCACTAAATTAACTTAGAGCTTAGAATAACGCCTGCAAGACTGTGATCACGCCTCCTCTAAGGACCAGACTTCCAGGAGGCAAAACTGCAGGCATGAGCACACAGAAGACAGTGTGAAGGTGAAGAGTGTGCCAGTCTGGGACCCTAGCACAGCCCTCTGTTTTAGGCTTGAAGTCACTCGAAGATGTATGAGCACGCGCTTCTCTGATGCCTGTCTCCCTTGGAGATTGTTTCGGTGAACCCTGGTCAGCCTCAAACTAGCCTGAGTTGTGTTCTCATATTTTTGTGATGTACTCACCACTAAGGCCCTGTTGTTTTTATTCCATGCCGTTTCCTTTAGCATTTTCATGATAAGCCTCATGATATGACCTTTTATACAGGGCTTTGATATAATGATAAATTATCATTAAATGTTAAATCGGTAAAGAATGGACTAACCCTGAGGGTGTAGTTCAGGTAGTTATCAGAGTCCTTGCCTAGCATGCATGAAGGTCTGGGTTCCACCAACAGCACCACATAAAGGAGTGGTGGTAGTGCCTGTCTGTAATTCCAGCGCTAAGAGGTAGATGCAGAAGGATCAGGAATTCAAAACCAACTTCATCGAGGCTAGCCTAGATTACAGAAGATCCTGTCTCAAAATAAATAAAAAGTGATTTTATGTGTGTGTCCAAAGTTGGCCTGTCCTGCCTTCTGCAGAGACGATTTTGGGATGTCTAATATAGTTTTGGGAGGTTCTGCCTCTGTGTTAACCTCTGACCTCCACACTCCTGTGCACACACATACACACAAACTGGCAGGCACGCACCTAACCACACATGGAAACCAACACATGGAAACAAGCAACCTAGGAACTACTTTTGTGGTACCAGGCTAGAATAGTTTGCTAAAATACATCTTTGGTTGTTTGAGATAGGATCTCACTATGTAGCCCAGGCTAGCTTTCAGGTCTCTATCCTCCTGCCTCGGCCTCCCAAGTGCTGGAATCACAGCTGTGAGTCACCATGCCTGTCCTGATCCCTGATCCGGTCTCTGTGCCCTGTCCCCACTCCTTAGCAGCGACTGGACACCATCACCTTCACCTTGGAAAAGTGGGGCTCAGCTTCCAAATGAGGGCCACTAACTCTCCTCCCACAAGGGCCACTGACCCTCCAACGCCACCAGCTTTGTGCAATCCTCCCCCAGCATCCTTCCTTCTGTAGGCATCCCCTCCCTCTCCAAAGACTTGGGAAAGAGCTAAGCTCTTTTAAAGAGTGAAAAACAAAGAGGCCTTTATGTAGGAGCCTGTTGAAGAAATAACAGACTCTTGGGCACAAAGACCCCTTTTACTCAGGCTTAGGCCGACAATTCCTGAGGAGTAGAGAGGGCAGCTTCGTGGTCCAGAGAGAGATGGCAGCCACTTTGCCAGGCTGCAGGGCAGGATGAGGGCAGCCATGTCCACGGGCCCACCCCTGCGGACACTTGGCACAGGATTTACCCAGAGCAGCTGCTGGAGCTCCTGTTTAAACAGGAAGATACACATCTGTGAGCTGGGCAGTCTGGCAAACACCTTTCTTTATGGCTTCCCACAGGTGGAGGAGGAGTGGGTACGGTGGGTGGGTGGAAGTCGGTCTATTTCATAATGCTCTGATTTAAAAATACCACTCCAAGCAGAGGAAGTAAGTCACCCAGTAGGAAATGATGTCCTATGAGGTTTCCTTCTGCTGTGGGTTAGCAGATCACTGGCATCTGCAGTCAGTGGGCTGTGGAAACCTACAGGGACTTCTTCGGTGTCGCCAGCATTTTTGCGAATCTTAGAATGACAAGAGGCGACCAAGCTCACAGGAAACTGGAGGTATGCATCTGAACTGTGGTGGAAAAGAGAGGACCATTGCAGAGAGACTTAGGGCACTGTTGGAAGCTGAGGGCAGATTAGTTTATTTGATTATTCCATGAATATGAAAATCTGTATGCATGCACATTTGTATTTTCCTATTCTTTCTGGGTATTTGATTTCGATTTCAATGGAAACTCATTTGCTTGGTAAGCTTTAAATGGATTCTGTCCCCTATCTACACCTTCTTCAGGGGCAGGGGGAATGGTGCAAGTTTCACTTCACTGTACTTAATTTTTTATTAATAAAGTATGAGCTGATAAACAAGATGCTTTTGAATTTCGTGTGGAACAGAACAGTGGCCTGAGATAGGACAGGCTCACAGATTCCTCCTCTCCCTCCACCCCCAGCAAATACTGGGGGGGCACCTCAGCTTAGAACTGTTAGTAAGAAAAAAAATCAGAAAGATTCTTTGTTCAGAAAACCTACATCCACTCCCTACCCCCACCTTCATAGTGTAATTATAAATCCATTAACTTTTTAAATTTCTCCTTTTAAATGCAGGTGTCTCTGCATAAATGTAAAGTATTGGCCATTCACATTTTAGTATGAATTGCTTGAAATAAGCGTTATTCTCTTTTGATTGACTTCAAAGACCACATCAGAAACCTTGGTTTCCTAATCAAGGGACTACTTGACAGTTTTGTGTACTGTTAAAATAAACTAGTGAACTTATTTGAACTCCGGTTTCTAAACTGAAAATGAGAGTGATTACGCCTGTCTACATATCTAAGAATAGCGAGGATTCCAAAGTGACATACTACAGATGGAGGGCCTCGGTGAAACTGTGAAGTACCCTGGTCAGATGTAGAGGTGCACACATGTACTCCTAGCTCTGAGGAGAGTGAGGCAGGAGGAAGCAGGATGTCTGTCTTAGTTAAGGTTTCTATTGTCATGATAAAACACCATGACCAGAAGTAATTTGGTGAGGAAAGGGTTTATTTCATTTTACAGTTCCAAAGCACAGTCCATCTATTACTGAAGAGAGTCAGGACAGGAACTCAAGCAGGGCAGGAACCTGGAAGCAGGAACTGAAGCGAGGCTGTGGAGGACTGCTGCTTACTGTCTTGCTTCTCATGGCGTGCTCTGTCTGCTTTCTTATACATCCCAGGACCACCTGCCTAGGGGCTGGCACTGCCCAGGGTGAACTGTGCCCTCTCCTATCAATTATCAAACAAGACAGCAGCACGGGTGTGATCTTTTAAAACTTTCTATAATTAAATCTTATCTACTGGCTTCCTGTAAAGTCTGATGACCCCTGAGATGAGGACATTGTCACATACCCAAAATGATGCTTGTAGCTCTTGCCTCTAAGTTATCTCTGATTGGTTAAATAAACTTACCTTGGCCTGGACTGAGGGTCAGGGAGGCAGAACTGAGGTTCGAGGGCTTTTGGAGGAAGAGGGATCAGAGGAGGGAGAGAAGTGACAAGGGAGGAGAGAAGTAGAAGAGAAGAGGAGGAAGGACAGACGGACGCAATGGGTTAAGTGGATCAGATCTCCATGTGGCCTGAAGGGTCGGCATGGCATGGACAGATACAGCTCGTGTGGAATATGCTCAGGTAATTATGGGGGTTTGGGCTGGAAGTAGAAAGTTAGCTTAGAGGGTTAAGATCTGCTTAGACCCAGTGCTTAAGGTTATATTGGATTCCAGCAAGTCTCTGTGTGTTTATAAGTTGTGGGGTAAAGAATATCACTGCTGACCAATTAATCATATGTGGTCAATTATAATTATTAATAATTCATGCTACAGGCCAACCTGGTGGAGCATTTTCTCAATTGAGGTTCTGCTTCCAAATGACTCTATTTTGTGTCAATTGATATAAAATTAGGCAGCACAGTGTCCTTTTTTTTTTTTCCCCCTTCTAGTGACCTTTGGGCTTTCTCTCTCTTACTACCACCATACTATCTTGAAATGATTTTTTGTAGATTTGTTTCTGTTTGTCTTGTGCTCATGAGCAAGGAATATGTTCTGTTTCCTGTCTGCCCCTGGCTGTCAACAAACTGGACCTTCAAATAGATGTACCCCCCAAGTCTCTGCATGTGAAGAGAACATAACCCCAGAAGGCAGGCAAGATTTCAGTTGCCCAGTTAGTATAAATAAGCCTCCTCCCTGCTCTGAAAAAATGGCACCATGGGAAGGAAGGCTGAAAGTTTAAAACAAAACAAAACAAAGACAGTCTCCTGATGTCCTTTGCAAACACTGAGAAGAGAGGTCAGCCGTGGGTAATTACGGCCATGAGGGAGCCTTTCTATAGTCCTGTTCTTCAGTTTTGGCAAACCATACCTTCAGGAGTTTTGGAAGACTCACTAAGTATGTTGTCCTGTGACTTGTGTGCACGTCGATCTCAGGAATGAGGAGGGCATCTACAATACCATTGCTGACTTCATGGTTTTAGGAGATACTCCAAAACCACACTCCAGTTCAAAAACTGACTCCATAGTGTTAAAGTAGGCTGATGTGTTTAGTCACAAAGTCAGCTGGATGAAAAGCCCAGCAAGTAACAGGCCTAGCTACAGGGTGGTTGCTGTTGCTCCAGCTATTTTAAAGAGCTACTGTGATGGGGCCTCTATCCACTCCAGGTGTTGGTTTTTTGTTTTTTTTTTTAACCCCAGTGGTGGATGAAGCTCATCCCAACATGAGTCATCTAGTACTCTGTTGGCTGCATATGTGAAAATAAAGGAGGTTGCTCAGAGCCAGCACCCACTAAGCAGCCTTCCTGGGCCTCAGAAAATGAGTCTCCATAAATCACATTATCCTCTGGCAGCTCCAGCGGAATTTACTCCTCCAAGCAAGGCACAGAATGAGGAATACTAGACTCTACTCACAAACACAAGACTGAACCTGCAGGCAAAGGTGAGCATGGGTGGGTGGAGTTGATGATACATATGCAAATGTTCAAACTGGCAGCAATGCCCGTGTCTTACTCAGCTTTGCTTGGGTTTTCATGGAAGTCTTCACTCTGGGATAAGACTGATGCCACTTGCCCCAGGCATACAGGGGACATTAGGCTGCTGTTGAGAAGAGAGGCTGGCGACAGTCATTTGTGCAGGGATCCCTAATACCAGTATGACAGACAAATAGCATTTTGTTGGGTGACGCATACCTCTAGAGGGCTTTACTGGATGATGTTACCTGCCTTTGCTGGGACATTTGTCTTCCTCAGTGTAATTTCCAGAGTAATGAAGCATCTGTCTCTGGAAGTTTGATAAATCCCCTTCCGGCCTCTTTCTCTGCAGTGAGCTGAGGGGGACCCTGCAAGTGGTCCCAGCAGGCAATGAGCCATGAAGAGGTGAGATTGAAAGTTCTGTTCAGATTGACATTGTCAACCTGGATCAAATTTTGGGGAGTCTGATGCTAGGAAGCTTATTCCCAACAAATTTAAACATATATAATTTGGAGGAAAAAAAAAGTTTCCTAGTGTAATACAATCACAGATACACAATGAAGCTTAATTACGTCAAAACTCAACTCTTGGTATGTGTCATTTCTTCCAAGAAGATGGGCTCTAGAAATAGGTCACCTGTACTAGTTTAAGGGCCTAAGGAAGGGTCTGGCCTGGTCTTGGTCAGACAGATAACATAGAGGTCATTTGGGCTATTAGCCACCTCTGGTCCTGGTTGTGGGAGCTAGGGGGGCCTCTGGCTATACAGATAATGTAAGAGACATTTAGACTATTAGGTATTGCTGGTCCTCTTTGTAGAAACTTGGGAAGCACCTGGCTGTAAGTGTCATTTAGATTACTAGCCACCTCCAGTCCTAGTTGTGGCAGCTTAATATGGCCTGGCCCAACAGATAACCCAGATCACTAGGCTGTTAATCACCTCCAATTTCCAGCTTTCTGGATGGGAGAACAGGTTTTACATTTTTTCCTTTAGGAAGAAATCCTGCGTGTTTAGCATTCCTGGTTTCTCTGAGATGTGTGCACACAAGGGCCTTCATGCTGTGTTCCCAACAGAGAGCATTTGCCTCAGTCTTGATGTATACAACTGGGCACTCAGCTCTCAGCCAAGTGAATGGCAGCCTAGCCAGGCAGGAATTGGTTTCGTTTGAGCTTCCTGTGGTATATTTGGTGAGTGTTCTGTACAAATATGGCCAAAGTACTCTTGTTCCTCCTGGCACAGTCAGTTCTGCTTGTCCAGCCCTTCCTATCTTGGTGATAAAGAAATGCCATAGCCACGAGGCTTACTAATTCCTACCCACCGGAAGCTAAATGGCTCAGGCTGTGAGCTCTGTCCTTGGCTCCAACCTGTGGAAGAAACGAGTCATGTTTGCAGGCTGGGCCTTGCATGGGAAAGGATTCTGGCTTTCTACAGATTTCTACTGTCAGTACTAGTGCTCAGGGTGTGAGGACCACTTCTGGTCAGTCTGTGATCTTGGTCAGGTCACATGGCCTTCCTATTGTGTCTTCAACCCCAGAATCGGTTTCTGTTTTACCTTAGCGGTGTTTCCCCTAAGCAGAAAAATACCTTTCTCTCTCTGCTGCTTACGTTTCTAAAGATTAAATGAAACTAACAAATCCCAGAAGTACCACATAAAGTGGGCATCAGATTGCCTTCTCTGTAGGCAAGAACAAAGCTTAATGGCCAACAGCATATCTTTTTCTCTTCTTTAAAATTTCATATATAAGTGTTGTATTCATGTCATTTCCTCTCTTTTCTTTCTCCAACTGTTCCTGTGCCTTCCCCCACTCCTCAAATTCATGGCCCCTTATTCTTTAGTTATTATTGTTTTATACACACACACACATATATACACATAGACACAGACATACCCACAGACATACATACATACACATACACTCACACACAGAGACACACACACTCATACACAGACACACACCCCACACAAGTTTATAACTACAACCAGCTGGGTCTATTTAGTTTTTCTTAGATATATATGTATATAGAGCTGACCTCTTGAGATTGGATAATCTATCATGGGGCTTGTCCCTGGAGAGGATGGGGTCCCCCTCTCTCAGCAGTCATTAATTGCCTATAGTTCTTCATCTATGGATGGGGGTCTGTCACAGTTTGTTTTCTGTTCCTGAGATAAAGACCATGATCAAAAGCAGCTTGTGAGAGGAAAGGTTTTATTTGGTTTGCATGCCCCAATCACAGTCCATCACTGAGGGAAGTCATTGCAGGAACTCAAGCAGGGCAAGAACCTGTGGGCAAGAACTGATAAGGAGGCCACGGAGGAGTGCTGCTTGCTCAGCTTGCTTCCTTATAAAACCCAGGAACCTGCCCAGGAATGGAACCTTCTACAATGAACTGGGACCCCTCACAGCAATCATTACTTAAGAATATGCCACCACAGACTTGCCTGCAGAAAATCTGATGGAGGCATTTTCTCAATTGAGGTTTATTCTTCCCACATGACTAGCTTGTGTTAAGTTGACAAAAAACTCACCAGCGCAAGGTCTTATGACATTCTCCTCCATCCCTGTTGGTACATCAGTTGGCATTGCCATTGTTTGGGTCTTGTTTAGGCAACCATACTGTTGAAGTTTCATACTGTTGAGAAGGTCCAGCTTCTCTATCATGAATGGAAGACACTACCTATCAGCAGACTTCTGGCTCTCTGGCTCTTACAGTCTTTCTACTCCCTCTTCTGAGATGTTTCCTAAGTCTTAAGTGTAGGAAATGAGTTGTAGGTGTATAAATTGTGACTGAGCACTCCATGCTCAGTTGCTCTCCTCATTTTTGACCAGTTGTGGATTTCTGTAATGGTCTCTGTATGCTGTAAAACGAAGCTTCTTTGATGAGAGATGACAGTTACAGTTGCCTGTCAGTTTAAGGATGAGTTAACTTATCCTTAGAAGTTTAGAATGCAATTGAAAGTTTGCATTATACTGGTTAAGGGAAGTAGCATTAGTGTATTCTCCTCTAGGATTTGGGTCCTCACCAGGCACCAGTAGTGGGCAAAGATAGTGATGGCAGGCATGACTTCCCTCCTATTGAGCAGGCCTCAATTACAATTAGATGGTTGTTGGCTACCCACCGGATATGAGTCCCACTATTGCACCTTTCAGGATATCTTGCTGTTCTTCCCATCTACAAGAAGCTTTGAAAGCTAGCTTCCATTAAGCTTCTTTTGTTGTTAGTAAAGTCCCAAAGCAGTAGACTTCTCAAGGACCATCATCAAATGACTCTTGAACAAAAACAACTTGTACACTTCATTCATTCATTCATCCACTCATACTATAACTAGTTACTAAAAATGAACCAGTGATTCATTCATTCTTTCTACCAGGAATCAGGCCCCATTATAGACTTAGCAATACAACAGTATGAAAAGGGCACTGTTAGAGGCTAATGTGAAAAGAAAAAAATATGTCAGACTCAGGCATGGGGAAGTGCAAAGGTCCCAAGACAGTTCTAGAAACAAGTTGAGGTAATCATACTTGAATAAACAAGTTGGGTCCAGTAGAAAGACAGTAAGAGGAACTCCATGTCCCTAGTCATTCAGATCTTTGAGTCCATTGGAAGAGCTTAGACCTGTAACTGTGAATGTGAATTATGAGCAGACCAACATCCTGCTGTTGTGTGTGTGTGTGTGTGTGTGTGTGTGTGTGTGTGTGTGTGTGGTGTGTGATGCGGTGGTAAGAGTCGAACTTAGGACCTTGCATGTTCTAGGTCAATGGTCTACCATTGAGCTATATCCCTATTCCTAGCTCATTTTTTTTTTAAATTTTGAGACAAGGAAGGTCTCATTAATTTGCCTAGCTTGTCTTGAACTCAGGTTCTTGAGTTCTTGCTATAGCCCAAGCAGGTCTTGAACTGAAGATATCCCTGTCTTGACTTCTCAAGTAGCTGAGGTTACAGGCCTCATCACCCAATGTATCTTTTGCAAAAGAACACTCTGGATGGTACAAAGAGCGGAATGAAAGAGACAAGGGCAAAGGTTGGGACCGGAGGCTGCTATTTAAATGTTCAAGAAAGAAATAAATATGGCAGACGGGCGGCAGTGGCACACACCTTTAATCCCAGCACTCAGGAGACAGAGGCAGGCAGATCTCTGAGTCTGAGGCCAACCTCATCTACAAAGCAAGTATCAGAATAGACAGGGCTACACAGAGAAATTCTGCCTCGAAAAAACTAAAAAAGAAAGAAAGAAGTGTTGCTAGATATGTGAGGTGGTGGTGGAAGTGAGGAGGAGGGGTGGGTTCTGAGTGTGTTCTGAAGGAAGAGTCCTGGACTTGGGGGGTACAGTGGAGATGAGATGTGAGAAGAACTCATGGTAGCAAGGTTCCCTGAGAGTTTTCAATCTGAGCAGCTAGAAGAACAGAGCTGTAGGACTGCGGTGGGAAAGGCCACAGGATCCAATTTGCCAGAGGAAATCAACAGTTTGGTTTGAGTGACAACAAATGGGGGCTGCCCATTCATGTGGAGAGGGCAGGCTGGTGGTTGGCTGTGTGGCTTCAGAAGTCACAGGCAAAATTGGTACTGGAAACATAAACCTGGGACAGTCTAAAACTTGGTTTTTATAGCTGTGGCAATGAGTGAGATCCAATAGGGTGATGAGTGTCAGCACAGAAAAAGGCAAGCATACTAAGATGCGGGGATCCAGGAGATGATGGAGACCAAGCAGGCTGAGCTAAGAAGCTAATAGGACAGTAAGACAGGAATCCAGAAAAGCGAGAGCTAACATGCATTGATGAAGATGTGGTCACAAGGGCCAAGCAAGCAGAGTCGGGCAGTGGGCTAAGAACTAAAGAGTCAGGACTGCTCTTCAAGACATGAAGGACAGAGAAGACTGAGTCGGCTTTAAGCACTGTTGCAAATAATACATCATAGTGCTGATGTCTTGGAAAACAGTACAGGGGTTGCTCAAAAAATTAAAAATAGGCAGGATGCCGTGACATAAGCCTGTAGTCTCAGCAACTTAGGAGGCTGAGGTAGGCTTGCTGTGAACCTCCTAGCGAGATCTAATTTCCAAAAAATTAAAAATGGAATGGTCTAATCCAGCAATCCTGCTTCTGGGTGAATATCTGAAGAACTGCAAGGTAGGACGAGAGAAGCTGTGTACACACCTGTGCTCGCTGCAGCATCTGTAATAGCAGGTGGTGACCGTGATGCAGCTGTCCCTCACGGGCTAGCTGGATAACATGTGGAGTACACATAAGAGGTCATCAGGTGTCCTGCTCCATCATTCTGTACCTTTTTCCTCTGAAACATGTTCTCTCACTGAACCCAGAGCCCTAACAATCCTCTTGTCTTTTCCCCACAGCACTGGAGTTACGGACCCAGCTCTTTTTTTTTTAAACATGAGTACCAGGGGTTCAAACCCAGGCTCTCGCCTGGTCACCAAGCACCCTCACTTGCTGAGTCATCTCTCCAGCCCTCTTGTTTATTTCCTAAGATGAGAGGTGGCTTGTCATGTTTATATACTTATGGTAGTGCTCCAATAAAGAGAGAAAAGCAAGTATTGATGTCAGAAAGAACAGGAAACACAGGGGCAGGACCTTCAGACAGCAGGAGACAGTGGGACCCAGTGACCCCCTGAGAGAGAGCCACCCTGACACAGGGCTGGAGGCACACACTCACCCTAGAGACAAGAAACGAAGCTTAGGAAGGAGCATTCTCAGGTGGGACAGAGGGGACATCACTGGGGGACACACACGTTCTCGCCTAGTTGCTGCTATTTTCTTACTGGGATAAGAGGTACCAGTTGAGAATGAGTGTGGAACAAAGATGTACAAGCAGTTTGAGGAGAGAAGAGATGGGTGGAAAAATCATTCAAAGAGAACTAGGGATGTGTGGGTAGGAAGCAGGAGCCCTGTAGTGGACTCTGGGTTCTTACTGATCTAGGCCCTGTGGTCTGTGCTCACTTAGCACACGGCCCCTCTAAGCACCTTAAGCATCTATCCAGGACTGGGAGGCCTTACCAGCTGAGGTGATGGAAAGAGAACCAGGCAAGGCCTCTGGGAGTGAAAGGGGGAGGCACCTTGACAGATGTGAGCATCGTAAGGTCTGTCTCCAACAGCTTTGAGGGACAGTGAAAAGTTGGCGAATCAGTAGATTTTGGTCCAGGGAAGGGTGGAAGGAGTGGATCAAAGAGAGGAGAGTTGGGGTATATATACCAAGAGTGGTCTGGAGAGCCAGAAGTGGATGCCTTGGGTGGGAATGTCTGAACACTTTTTACTTGAGTTGCTGTTGGCCTCAGGGGTTTTCCATATATTTACCAATGTTTCTAAGGCATTTGATTCTGGAGTGTGGCCTATCAGAGTCCAGATATGTGGGAAGAGGATCAATACCACACCAGGTCTCTTGAATAACTGACAGGAAGAGCCAGAAAGGAATCAGTAATCATCAGGAGCAGTACTGGAAACCTCTCCAGGAGGTAGCTCATGTATGATCACTCAATGAAGCGAGATTCAGATGCAGGGTGATGGCCTCGGCTTTCAGCACCTGGTCCCTTTCAGACTCGGTCTGAGGCCAATGCTCTCTGTGCTCTGAGTGCCGAGGCTGTCTGCTGAGGATGCACCTCAGTTCACAGCCTCCTGGCTTTGCTACTTTCCCAGCTTCTCTGTCTTTCCTTTCAGATTTCCATTACTAGATACCACACTTATGAAAGAAAAATGTCCTTTAAAAAATTCCCTGGAGAGCAACACAATTATCTTTCCTCCCCCTGCAATAGAACATTAAACCTGTTTTATTGAAGTGCAGAAACCGCTCAGCAGAAACTATTTACACTCTAGTCAGGAAGGCTTTGTAGTTCACATTTTTCCTCCTTACATTTTAAGTTTTCATAAAGCAATGCAAAAATAATAATAAGATGAGTAAATCAAGGCTGGCGTCTTTGATCTCATTATATCAGAACAGAGTGACCAATGACCATCACCCGGGAGTGTGAGGTCCGCAGAGTTGGCGGAATATCATCACCACTCCCTGACCCTGCCTTTATGTCCTCCTCACTGGGTTGTTCTAGTGGCTGTTGATTTGAAGGGAGGAAAAGACAACTTGGCGAGAAGTCTGGACCTCAATAATACCCCCGGTGTTAGGGAAAGGGATTAATAAATGCTTTTCTAAAAATTCAAGAAGCAGTAAAAAGTGCACCTAAGTAGGTTAAAGATGATTTTAAGTACTGGGTTCTGACATTTGCTTCTAGTCATGTTTTTAAGGCAATTCAGAAAATCTTTCTGTCTCTTGCATCTAATTTACCCAAAATGTAAGGGCAACTGATCCAACATGCTTCAAACGCATCATATTTCATACCTGTTTAAAGTGAATGGAAGAAGTGGATATTAGAACATTTTAAAAATTTATTTATTCCTAGAAAAATCCTCAGCCAGTTCCTGGAGAAGGCCTTCTTTCATAAGCTAACCCCCAAACCCCTGCAAAAAAAAAAATAGAAACCACATTTATTAAATAAAACAGTGTTGGGCTGGAGAGATGGCTCAGAGGTTAAGAGCACTGACTGCTCTTCCAGAGGTCCTGAGTTCAATTCCCAGCAACCACATGGTGGCTCACGACCATCTACATTGAGATCTGGTTCCTTCTTCTGGCCTGCAAGCATATATGCAGGCAGAGCACTATATACATAAACAAATAAAATAAATCTTTAAAAAATAAATAAATAGAAAAAATAAAACAGTGTCACTCGGCATCATAGTTTAAGTGGGATTTCATAAACCTGTATGACATGTGTTTAAAGTGTTTAATTATTGGTTATAACAAAAGACTCCTGCTTTGGATAGATAGTTCTATCTACAGGACAACATTTAGATTCTGTTTAACTTTGGGACTTAAGGATTTTTGGTGTGTTACCTAAGGTCAGTTAAGGTCACAACCTTTACAGAACTGCTCTGGTTATCTGGGGCCTTATTTTATGAGGGTAGGATTGAATAGAAGAAGATGAACATCAAACATGACTTAACAGCCCCTTAAAATAGTACATACAAAGACAGTGGTTTGGTGAGTACACAATTATTGGTTACTCCAAAGAGATAAAGGTATACATGTGTCATGTATGTATTGGTCCAAGCTGAGTTTGTCATATCTATAAAACTTGGAACCCAGAAGTGTGCATTTTTTGTTCTGGACTTTGAAGTACTTTTATATATAGTGAGATATCCTGAGAACCTCAAGGTATTTCTATATAGTGCTTTTAGTATTCCTGTGTTTTGCCCACAACCCATCACAAAGGTCAGATATGGAATTTTTGTACCATCTTGGCATTTTACAGAATTTCAGATTTTAGGATGAGCAATACTCAGCCTGTTTGTGGAAGATGAATGAACAGCTTTCTTGAGAAGGAGCCTTTGCTTGGTCCACCACCAAGCTGGGCATTTCTGAGTCAACATAGGCAGGAACCATCTACTCTCTACCTTAGTGACATTATGAGCAGAAAGGCTACATGCCCCTCCCACTTTGCCTCTTACATTTTGCCTCTAATCACTCCTTATAAGTAAAAGGGTATTGGCATGGCCATTATTTTATGTACTTAGAGAAGGAGTTTAAAACAGTATGGATGGCAGGAATAAAAAGACTGTACAGGAATAAAAAGACAACAACACTGTGCTGTGCAGTGTTGTTGATGGGGCTGCTCACTATGAGGTGTAGTATAAATGTTGACACTTGACTGATAGGGAAAAACTAAGATCACTTTACTCTATAGAGGAGGTGTGTGTATTGGTACTCTTTCAGTGTAGATAACAACTCACCCCAGAAAGTCATCCATTGCCCAGGACCCAGCAAATGACCACATAATAGTTAATATAACCTTCTCAGCAGTGGGACAGTCAGGCCAAAGTCTGCACTTCCTAATGGAGTATGTGTGTCTCTGGCTACTAGGAAAAGGCAAAACCCAGTCTACATTGCATCTGGTCACCACCAAATCAGCCCCAAGAAGGAAGTTGGCCCACTAGTCTTCAGGCTTATTGTTTGCCTCAAGAATGTGCGAATACTCAAAGGTGAGAAGCCCAAAACTCAGAACCTGGGTGGTACCCTCTTGGGAACTTGTCATGTGGCCCTTCTGCCACCAAAGAGCCACTGAATCAGAAGCGTCCAGGAGCTGTGCAGTAGGACAAAGCAGGAGTCTTTGCTTCAGCTCTGCTCTTGCTGAGCACTTTCTGTGTAGAGGAGGGCCAAGGACAGCAGAACCGCGGAGGACTCCCATCCATTAGGCAGCATTTAGAAGGCGTCTACTGTGAGCACTTCCAAGTTACTGTTCTTAGTTTACATTAGTGAAGGAAAGAAATGGCTGATAACTAAATTAATTCGGCACTGTACTCCATGAAAGAGTTATAATGCATTGTGGTGGGGGGGGGGGGGGCGGAGAAGAACCAGAGTGGTGTGCCAGGCAATGATAGGAGCTGGACGGAAGCCCTTCCAGAGGCATGACCAGGAAACTTGACATTTGAACCTGGGCCTGAGTAAGAAAAGTTCTTGGGCAGTACTGCAGGCAGGGGAGGCTCTTGCAGGAAACCTGGGGCAGACTGTTAGGGAAGACAGATACACAACTACTTGGGTGGTTCAGTGGGAGGTCTAATGAATATCTATTGTATAATTTTCCAAGCAAATTAAGGATCTTTAATAATACCAGTCAGCAAGCAACAACACCAAAAAAAAAAAAAAAGTCAGAGAAATGGCTTGGATTATCCTGGTACAGGTTTCTGGACTGTTGTGGACTGGAAGAGCTGAGAAGGTTGTGGAAAAGACACACGACAAAATCTCCACGGCTGCTATAGCACGAGCTGTGAGAACAGAGAACTCGGCTGAGGATCATAGCTGGTGATTTGGGCCCAGGGCAGGCAGCATTTCTCTTGCCAGAAACACTTGCTCTGGGCTGTGCTGGTCCTTTGCATACAGGAAACAGGGCTGAGGAGAGATGCTGCAGCCAATTCCACAAGCCTGGCTGTCAGGCTCACCAACTTACTCTGTGGTACAAGAAACCTTTACAGACGCCATTTGTGGACATGAGTCTGCCCTGCAGAAGGCAACAGTGAGAGGGGCTATCTTCCTAGAATCATTGAGGAAGCTCACAGCGTGTTCTAGGGTCTGCCTAGCAGCCGGTTCTCATAGAAACTTAATAGACCATGTGATTGCTGCTTCTGGATGCTATTCATTAAGCACTCAATGAATCCTTGATAATGTAAAATCACAATTGACTTCCAAATTATCATCATCTCTTTGACAGACTGCTCATGAAAATTAGAAATTTCAAAAGGTGGACATGAGGATTTCTTTACTCTCTCCTCCAAAACAGATCCCTTGCCCTGAACTATTTAAATTCTCGTTTATTACTTAAGTTCCTTATTAACAGAGTTCATAGATTTTCTTTTTTGCTTTTCTTATTCCATGATTCCTTTTCCATGCTCTTCACTGTGTGGAATGTAGATGTTTATGTAGTATTTTTAGGTCACAGTGCTCAGTGGTGGATCTGTAAACAGAAGCAGCCATTGGTGTCTGTTCCTTGCATATCACTCCATAATAAGGTTAGGCACACACACACACTTTCTGGCTAAGCAAGAGAGGCCCTAGGAAGACTGGCATTTCTACCCTCTCATAGCTGGAAGCTTCTGTCTCAACTAGAATGCAGAGCTCCTGTCTCCTGATGCACGCTTTTTTCAGACTTGTGTCACGTATCACTTGCATCAAAGGAACACTGAGCAAACCTGAATGGAAGAGGCCCAGTTTACATTTGGAGAGCGCAGCATCTCTGTTGACCAGTTGATTTGTCTCATTTAGTAAGCCAGTGGGAACTTTGGAGCCTCAACGAGGGAGCTCAAGCATGGAAGCGGTTTTTAGGTTTGGGATTTACTAAGGACTTAAGAATGAAGCAGTGTTTTCTTACAGAGAAATTAATTAGCCAGTAGATAATCTCTTCAAGGAAGCAGAAGGCTGCTGCAATTCAGATCCCCATTGCCTGCTGTTATGGAGGATTAGGCGCCAGTAGGTTAACAGCCATTTCCATAGAAACTAGCTTGTATTTCTCTGTCCTCAGAATCCTGTAGTTCATGGTCTAGGCTTCCTTTCATACATATAATAACCAGCATATATCATATGGAATAGTTTCCTTGGTTGGAACAAAGCTTACATAGTATCCAAGAATACTAGCTCCCATTTGCTGAGACAAGCCATGACCTTATCCAAAGCTCAGATGAAAACTAAAAGCTGACATGCCACTTAGCATGGCAGTATAGTCTATTCCCTTCTGTTTCATTTTACAAAATTTGTGATTTTGAGGTAACGTTTTTATCAAGGCCTATGTTTTTCATGAAGGTCGTGAAAATCAGCTAGCCTGTGTCCATGAGGAAGATTCTACCTTGTAGAAGTTTTAAAAAACAGCAGCTTGCTGGGAATTGGAGCTCTGTCATTTCAAGTGATGGTTTATGGCACCGATGGCCTGCAGGGCTTCCTCTCCACCCACACTATGGAGTCAGCCCTCCTAGGAGATGAGTCTTAGGAGACTTCTTTTCTGTTTTTCTTATAATTCAGTCTTCACGTTAGCCAGTGTCATGGTTCCAGCCCATGGCATGATAGCACACTTGTGGACTCCCTGAGACTACTTAGGGATGGCTTATCTTTCTGTGCCTCCCCACCATTCCTTCTGCTCTCTCTGTTCTGCCTCCCATCTCTTGTCTTCCCTGTTTTCTACACACAAGTCAGTGGCTCATGGTGCCCAAGATCTCTCTACACTTACTGGGTCCAAGCTCCTCCACGCTGTTGGCGTGGACACATAAATACCAAATATGCGCCCTGCCAATCTGTTTTCATCTACTTTTTTATTCTCTGCCTCAAACCTTCACTATGTTTCTCAAAAATGAACAAGGGCAAGGAAACTAAGACACTGTAATTTCAAAAAGATCTTCTTGACTACCCAGTTGTTGAGTGGCAGGGCTAAAGGAGCAAAGATGCATGGTGGATTCTAATCCAGATACCCCAGGGTTTAACAGTGTTAAGGGAGGAGCAGCAACTCACAATAAATCAAAGGAATTGAGTGTACACTGACTGGCAGAGATCCATATGCTATTTTGCTGTTTCCAAGACCAAGTGGCCAACGGGTAGCAGAAAGAAACATAAGACCAAAAGTTATGGGACCTGGTAGATTCATATATTATCATTATTTGATTTATACTACAGCCACCGTGTGTAAGTTCACTGGTGTCCTGATGGTTTGTTTGGGTTTTTTGTTTGTTTTATTTTCTCTGTATAAAAGTACTAGTTGTCCTGTAACTCTATTTGTAGACCAGGCTGGCCTTGAACTCACAGGGAACCACATGCCTCTCCCTCCCGAGTGCTGGGATTAAAGGTGTGCACCACCTCACCTGGCTTTAATGGTGAAATTGTAAGTGAGTATAATCTATATGCTAATCTCATCAGTATATATAATACAATAAGTTTGATGATATATATGATATATAATATCACTTATGATATTATATTATATATGGAATATATAATGTCAGTGTATTTGCAATAAATTTGAGTAAGGATCAAAATATGAATGGTAAAAGTGCCAAACTCAACTTGGATGATTATGATGTGACCATTTAGTACAGATGTATATGCAGATAAGTCCCTGTAGAATCTCTCAAAAATTTAATTGGAACATTTTTAAATTGGGCTCCAACTTAAAATGAACTAACCACCATGCACCAACGATATGGATAGCTGACCAATGAAGATAATGAAGATATTATCAAATGGCTGGGAGACTATAAACTCTAATTTGTATTTTAGATCTATAAATTGTTTATTACCAGTTTAATACAAAACAAACTAATCACCCTCTCTCTCTCTCACACACATACACACCTATTGCAAATATCAAAACATGGTGCAGAGAAATGCACAGTTGTAATTAAAATAAACATTCCTAGGGAAATTTGTCTGAATGCTTTAAAAAAACAAACAAAAAAACTATGAAAGGATGAAAAGAATAAAATCCTCCACAATTAACTACACTCTCTAAGGCATTTTCAAAACACATATTTATCTTTGTGTCATGGAAATAAAGGGTTGTATATTTCTTTTTTTTACAAAGCCCGAGTGACAGGAAAATGTATGGTTCTTTAACCAAAAAGTTCCTCCTGAAGAAAATGAATGTGCTGAATGTGTTTTGAAAGAAAAGAAATTGTTATCGCCCCCATATAATTCTCCCAGTCCTTGGATTGGGTGGGGACTCATATTTTGAATAGAGTAATGTCTTGTGAATTCTTCTTGAGTTTGGAATTCTGGTGGGATGTAGCATTCCTGCAGACTTCTACCAGGCCGTAGAATATAATTCCTGGGACTGTTCTAGAGATATTTGTTATTTGTGGGGTTTTTTGGTTTTTGCTTATGGACAAGTCCAGCTCAACATAATCTCAGTCTACCAGGACACTGCACAAAGAGACTATGTTATACTTTAAATGAGCAGGAACCACAGATTCCCTAAAGCACAGAAAGGCTAATGAGAATCATGAGCTCCTAGCCCTCATTCCTCACTGGGAGGGTCATGGGAATCATAAAACATCAGGCTGCAAAAGTAGGTAGTGGGCGCTTCCTGCGAGGTGCGTGTTCCGTGAGCTGTGCGTGACTCGGTGGCTATCTTTGGAGTGTTCTTCCACTGAGGGCACCAGGGGCATTTGGAACAGCACACTTCCTTGTTAAGCGGCATGCTGCGGAGCCCTGAGTGTTGGCCTCGGCACGTAACATCCCACTTATATCTCCATTTATTGTCACAACCAGAAGTACACACAGATTTCCAAATGCCTCCTGGTATCGCTGCTGGTGTGGACCAAATGGAGGGTATGAAACAAAGATTAAACCTATTTGAAATTGCCTTAAGATAGGTTATTCAAAGGAGAAGGAAGGGGAGAGAGAGAGAAAGAGACAGAGGAAAGAGATCAAAATTCAAGAATGTAACCACATACATTCCATACTACCTGATGGCTGCCACATGACTGATACATTCGCACTTGGTGACTGGTGACTACTACAATCACTAGGCCCAGGATAGCTGGCTCGTCCAAACACAGTCACTATAGCATTTGTCCGACTTCTGACCATCTCCCTAGCAGACTCCCAGAAATGTTCTGAGGCCTTCTGGACTTTCCCCCAAACAACTAAAACCAGACTAAGTTTTCTCTGCCCCATGGCCTCCTGGCAGAGCTGGCCACCAGTGTGCAGCATATCTCTGTTGGAGTCTTGAGGGCTCAGGGCTGGGCTGGGCTCTGCAGAACTCGAGTGCATCCCCAAGGACCAGGCTGACAGAGAGCAAGGGAACAGTGTATAGAAATTATCACTTTGGGTTTGGTTTTGTTGGGTTGGATTGGGGTATTGCTTGTTCTGTTATACTGGGGATTGAACTGAGTTGAATTTAGGGCCTTGGCGTGCTAGGAAATGATGTCCCACTGAATACATCTCAACCTGTATTTGGGGTTTTCCTGTGTGTGTGTGTTTTGTTTTTTTGGCCACTGTTCTTTAAGAGGTATGTGGAATCTGAAGCTTTGTCTGCATGAACTCAGCAGAATTTCCCCTTCTTTTTAGAGCTGTTTCAGCGATTAGTGAGTTTGAATTAGTCTCTTCTCTCTTAGAATAAATGCTGTCCAGTTTGAACCATGTGTTGGCGACTCCCTGTTGACATGACTGAGCATCTGATGGAATGTACCTGTCTCTTAAACCCTTCGTGTTCACAAAGTACATTCCTCAGCTATGCTCTTCCATGTGTGCTGTGTACACCTCTCAGCCGTGCTTGTCCATGTATGCAGTTGCTTCCAACTCAGTGTGGGGATCAGTGAGGCTCCATTTCTATAGAATAACAAGAAACAGCCGGAAGGGAAAATGTGAGGAAATGGTAACACTGACACACTGACGATAGCATCAAAAAGAGTATTTTTTGTAATTATTATTTAGTAATTAACCAGATAATAAAACATATGAAGAAAACTGACAAACATTGCTGAAAAAAATTAAAGAATGTACAAATCAATGAATGAAAGGATATTCCAGAGGCATGGATTGAAGACTAACTGCTGACATGTCAATACACTATGCTGAAGAACTTTGCATTAATAACACCTATCAAAATTCCAACCATGCTTTTAGCCAAAATAAAAAAAATCTTAAAATTTAAATAAAGCCCTGAATATCTGAAACAATCATTCAAAAGGACAAATTAAAGTAGTCCTCATACAGGCTATTTTCAAAACCTACTAAAGCGGTGTGGTCAAAACAGCATGGCAGAGGCATGCGGAGGCCACCTGTCTGTAGACCAGAAGGACAAAAGAGAGAGCTCAGAAACAATGTCTTACACGTTCAGAAAGTTTGTGACAAGGGCACCAAGACCATGTACCTTAATCAGGTTGGTCTGCAACAACAAAGGTATCTCCAAGGGTCCTCTTCCTGCTTTTCAGGTGTCAAGCTTTTCCTAGTTTTTCTCGGGTGGTGGGGAAGATCCTCACTTCCATCCCTCACCATGCTTATGAGACCTCCACCTTAGGACGTAACTGTCTCCCAAAGGCCCCACTTTTAACTTGGGGGACAGGCAGGAAGCTCCAACATATGAACTGGGAGGAGAAAACAAACATTTAGTTTATAATTAATGATAGAAAAGATAGTATTGTCAACAAATGAGGTTGGGAAAATCATATAGCCATAGCAAAATAGTGACATTACACCTGACATAATGAACAAAAGTTAACTCAAAACTGATCGAAGAAGGCTGGTACATAACTCACTGTTACAGTGACTCTCCACAATGAACATTTGCAAGTCAAGATGTGTGGACAAAAGGGTATACTGTGGGACACAACACAGCTTCCACAACGAGATTTTTTTTTGCTTTGCTTATTTATTTTATTTTTGTTTTTTATTTTCTTTTGGTGGGGAGTTTGCAGGGGTGGAGGGTGGAAATGAAGGGACAGGGAGATGAGTGGGATTGGGGTGCGGGATGTGAAATTCGCAAAGAGTCAATAAAAAGTTGAAAAAAAAACCCACGAGCAATAAGCTTGATATGCCATGTTTGGTTGATATCTGTGGGAGGCCTGCCTTTTTCTGAAGAGAAATGGAGAAGAAGTGGATGGGGGTGGAGACGGAGGTGGATAGATGGGCCTGGGAGAATACATTTTTAAAAAATTTTAAATACAGACAATAGATTCCAAAAAACAAGCAAACAAACAAACAAAAGAACCACCATTTCCCATGTGAAAAGATGCCCAACAGCACTGATCACAGAAATGCAAATCTAAACAACAACAAAATACTAAGATAACTAATATTGAAAAAGCAATAACAGAAAATAACAAGTCTGGCGACAATGTATAGAAATTAAGACTTTTGTGCTCTTTTGGTGAAATATAAAAGGGATAGACATGTCAGAAAACAGTATGATAGTTGCAAAAACAAAATATATACTGTATATCATACATATTTAAATATTGTATATATTTTGTATATTTGTACATTCTTGTTATGTTATGTTTATATATCCTTTATTCTGTTTTTATATATGTTATAGTCTTACTTTTATTTACATATTTATATCTTTACATATACATATATCATCTGAAATTCCCCTTTTGAATTCTACCCTAAGGAATTGAAAGCACGGTGTGGAAAAGGTATGTGAATGCTTATCTTCATAACCATGTTCAAAATTGCTAAAATATGGAAGCAGCCAAAATATCCCTCAACAAATGAAGGGATTTTAAGCTGTGACATATGCACATAACATAATACAATCAACTGTAAGAGAAAGAACATCCTGACATACATGGCATCCTTCATTAACCTTAAAGCCATCATGCTGTGTTAAATAAGCCAGTGGCAAAAAAAGACAAGTGTGTGATTGTACTCCCAAGAAGTATCCAAAGTAGTCAAGATCATAACGTACTGTCTTAGTCAATGTTCTGTTCCTGTGGAGAGACACCACAACCACCGGGACTCTTATAAAGGAAAACATTTAATTGGGGCTGGCTTAAAATTTGAAAGGTTTAGTCCATTATCATTATGGTGGGAAGCTTGGCTGCACATAGGCAGACATGGTGCTGGAGAGGTAGCTGTGAGTTCTACATCTGGATTGGGAGGCAGCAGGAAAAGAGAAAGAAACTGGGCCTGGCTTGAGCATTTGAATCCCCAAAGCCCACCCTCAGTGACATTTCTCCTCCAACAGGGCCACACCTCCTAATCCCTGTCAAGTAGCGCCACTCTCTAATGACCAAACATTCAAATATGTGAGCCTATGAGATTCATTCTTATTCAAACCACCACAAGCAGAAAATGGAACTGTGATGGGGTGGGGGGGCCTGGAGGAAGGGGAGCATAAACTATTGTTTAGAGGAATTTCAGATCAAAAGTGCTGCAGAAATAGATAATGTGATTGCCTCACACAGTGAAAGAATCCTTTACACTAATGAACTATTGCTTAAAAATAACTAGGACCATAAATTATATGCTGTGAATTTTACAACAAAGGGGTAAATAATAATTAGTGATACAGAGGTCTCCTTTAGAATAGGTGTGTGTGTGTAAACCTTAGAAGATAGGCTAATGTTTTTAAATCTACCACACTTAAACATGAGACTGATTCTTCTTTTTCCCACATTGGTTTAGTCTTTTTTGTTTGTTTGTTTTTTGTCTTGTTTTTGTTTGGTTGTTCAAGACAGGGTTTCTTTGTGTAGCCCTGACTGTCCTGGAACTCACTCTGTAGACCAGGCTGGCCTTGAACTCAGAGATCTGCCTGCCTCTGCCTCTGCCTCCCAAGAGCTGGGATTAAAGGCATTGCCTTTTGGATGCCATGAGTTTGCCATTGGGAGGTGTAAGTTTTTCTTTACTTTCAAGTTCTGTATAAGTCTCAACACAAGCAAAGATACTTCAGGGACATGAGCTTTGGAAAATCATGGCCAAATCTCTCTCTCTCTCTCTCTCTCTCTCTCTCTCTCTCTCTCTCTCTCTCGATTTCATACAGTATATTTTGATGCTTCTTCTTCCCCGGTTCCTCCCAGATCCTTTCCACTTCACTACCCACCCAACTTTGTGTTCTTTTTCTCTTTCTTTAAAAAACAAAACAAGAAAAACATATGAAAGGCCAACAAGACTAATAAAATGCCCAAAAAAAGTAAAATGAGACAAAAAGTTTACAAAAGTACCATATAGTTTGTTTTGTGTTAGCCAACTACTCCTGTGCATGGGGAGGGGCTGGCTATGAGGTGTGGTTAATATACCCAGTGAGACTCCATTGGAGAAAGCTGATTTTTCCTTTGCCGGTGGGTATCTATTGGAGATAGCTTCTTTGGAGCCGGCATCTACCAAAATGGATCATTCAGCAGACAATACCCAGCTAAAGTCCAGGGTTCCTATAATCTGAGAAACAGAAAAGAATGTGGGCGTGGGAAATGGGTTATCTGGTAAAGTGTTTGCCGTGCAAGCGTGAAGTCCTGAGTTTGATCTGCCAGAGCCTATGGAAAAATGCTGGGTGCAGGGGCATGCACCTGTCCCGCGATTGGGAAGGCAGAAACAGGAGGATCCCTAGGGCTCACTTGCCAGCCAGCCTAGAAAAATCATGAGCTCAGTATACAGTGAGAGACTCTGTTTGAAAAAATAAGGTAAGGAGCAGTTGACATTGACCTCTGACCTACACACACACACACTCATTCATGGATGTGTGCACACATGCACATGTGCACACATACACATATGGCATATATGATTCACAAACTGGTAACACACACATACACATAAGGAAAAAAAAGGGAAAGGAAAGGTGCCATTACTAGTGAAAAAGAGAAGAAAGGGTACCGGAGGCAAATTATAGTCTGTGCTTCGGGTTACTATATGATTTAGTTTCTATTCAAGGCAGAAGAGTAGTTGGCCAGACTTTCAAATCTCTCTCAGGCCCAGAGAAAGTCCAGTAATTCTATGATTATCTGCATTCTAACATGATGAATGAATTCTAGTTGGGCAAAAGTATTAGCTTCACAGAACAGTGTCCAGGGAGTTACAGATTATGGCTGTTTCTGTCTCAGGCTGATTGGGAAGTCAAAACTCCTTCTTGGCTTTATAAAGTTTTGCTAAGCTGTTAAATGTTTACTGGATTTTTAGACATATAATATCCCTGTACAATGACTAGGTTCTTAGCCATGCTGATGAAATCATAGTTTTTATTTTAATTTCATGTGAGTGTATGTATATGTGTGTGCCACTGCACACATGTGGAGGTCTAAGGACATCTGACAGGAATCGGTTTTCTTCTTCCACCATTTGGCCTTCGGGAGACTGAACCCTAGATTGTTACACTTGGCAGCAAGTTTGTTTATCCATTGAACCATGGCTCAAGCTCCCCCCTCCTCCTCCTCCTCCTCCTCCTCCTCCTCCTCCTCCTCCTCCTCCTCCTTCTCCTCCTTCTTCTTTTAACATGCATTTCTCCCTCTCTTTATCTTCGAGTGTCTGCAGGTACAGTTTGGAGCTCCTTGTTGGTTCAGACATCACTTCAATTTTTCCCTCTCTGTGTTGTCTCCAAATCCTTTGAAACAAAGTTGAGGGAACAGTTAATAGCTTTCCCAATTACACTGAAAATATTGGGTGGCTTGTTTGCAGCATTCATTATAAACTAACTCTCTCAGAAGGAACTCAACAAAGAAATATACAAAATGTCCTCTTTTACTTGAAGAATTATGTGAAAAAATACCAAAGAGATAATTAAAGAGTTAGAGATCATTTAGACTTGTGTTCTTAGTATTAAAGAGATCACTTACTTATAGTCTTTGCTTTTTTGTAATTAAAACAAAAAAGAATTTTATCTTATCAGTGGATAAAGTTGTCTACAACTTATTATGGGTTATTCTTCATCCCTTGGGTTTTCTAGGTGCCCTTGTTCTTTTTTGAGAAGAACTTGGTCCTGCTTCATCCCTACCTAAAAAAAAAAAAAGTTTCCCAAAGTGAGCCAGAGTTATGGCTTTTAATATAATGGATACAGAATAAGATCGGACTATTGTGTCATGTTTCATTTCCTGGGTGTGGAACTCTAGTTACATAAAGCTCTTGGATATTACTACCCTGTCAAATGTCAGTATCCTCCAGGGGAAGCTTTAAATGATGACGTGGAACTTTGACAGGGAGCAAGACCCAATCAGGATTTGGGGGAGGACACCAAACATGAAGCAGAGTGCTTTTTTAAAAAGAACAGTAAGATTAAAGTAAGATGACACAATGGGTCGAGAAAGAAGAAAAATAAAGTTAAGATAGGTTTGGAAGAGTATGGGAGGCAATGCCACAGGAGGGCCCTGGGAGCTCTAGCAGAGAGCTCATGATCTACGCTGGCAGAGAACTTCCCTTTCAAAGCATGAGGGCATAAAGTGTTAGCTTTTTAGACATGGTGTGTGGATGTGTTCCTGAAGGACTGTGAGGAAAAACAACTACGGCCAAAGAGCTGGGAACTCAGACACAGTTCAGAGTATTTAGGATGGCTCTGCAAAATGTGCAACTAATTGGCATTGGAAAGCTACCCCTCCACCATCACCACCACCCCTGCTGCCCCAGTTTAGTGTCCCTGTGGTAAGCAGTTTGAGGTGGTCACAGCCAAACAGCAAGCTAAACCATTTGATTCTGTCAGAATATTGGAAATGGTGTTGAGGCCTGAAGGAGAATCGAATTTGCCCTCGATCCCTCTGTTCAGCTCACCCACTCATTCTCTGAGGGCACTTCACCCAGCCCCAAACAACAGGGTACCACAGCCACAGCAGCCACACAGTGGTGGTGTACACTGGAACCCTACCACTTCCAACGAATCTTATAAATTAAGGTGATTTAATATCACATATATGTACATGTGTTTATGTATGTATCAGTGCATTTTACTAACTAACCTAACTCAGTGAACATTCCTCTTGGGGCAGGGCAGACATGGGAAATCAAATCCTGCTAGTTATATATGATGTCGATTGGGATATAGGTGGCTGGGGAACTAGGCCTGGTTACCATCACTGTTCTGAGATCTACAAGTTGTGAAGAACTGCATGTTTGGCAGTTTGTGAACTCTCTGATGCAGTCTTCCTCTGTGTTTTCTAGAGTGTCTGAAGACCCCCCCATCCAGCTCTCCAATGGCCAGCAACAACACCGCCAGCATAGCACAAGCCAGGAAGCTGGTAGAACAGCTGAAAATGGAAGCCAACATCGACAGGATAAAGGTGAGGAGGCTGTAATCAGTAGCTCATCTAGCCTGACTAGGCAAATGTCTTGCAGCCACTGCCCCTTGACTGGTTTTCCATAGAGGAGGATAATATCAGAAAGGATAAGAGAGAGATCTAACAATTCCGCTGATACTCATTTCTCTAAAGTATCTTTGCCTTTTTGAGGATTCCCCAACATAAAATGATGATATACATTGAAATGGGTCCTATGCTGAATCAGAAGCATGCCAGGTGGTAATGGCACACACCTTTAATCCCAACCCTCAGGAGGCAGAGGGAGCCTGATCTACAGGGTGAGTTCCAGGACAGCCAGAGCTACACAGAGAAACCAGAAAGAAAGGAAGGAAGGAAGGAAGGAAGGAAGGAAGGAAGGAAGGAAGGAAGGAAGGAAGGAAGGAAGGAAGGAAGGAAGGAAGGAAGAAAGGAGGGAAGGAAGGAAGGAAGGAAGAAAAGAACAAACAAACACCATAGCAAAAAGAAAAATGGACTCAGGCTGAGTTTCAGCCAAGGAAACGTGAGCACATGAGACACCGATCCACTAATCACCTCCCAGACCAATGAAGACCGTCTTCTGATTTAGGTTCTAACTTTTTCTGTCCCATTCAGTATCAGAGTAAGCACTGATTTTACAAGTCTAATCCATTTTATTCATTCATTGACATTTTTTTTCATCTTTATATCTTACTGGATTTTTTTTTCTTCAAAGCGCAATAGTCTCACTGAGACCTAGGTAGACAGCTCAGTGAGTGAAGCGCCTTTTGTGCAAGCATGGGGGCTTGAGTTTGGATCTCTAGCCCTGCCACAAAAAGTCAGGTGTTGGGCCTGCAAGATGGCTCAATGGGAAAGCTGCTTGCTATCAAACCTGACAATCCGAGTTCAATCTCCAGAACCCACTTAGTAAAAGAAGAGAACTGACGCCCTCTGACCTCTACATGTGTACTGTGACACACACATACCACACTACAAACACAAACCACACACATAAATACTACACATACATCATACCACACACACTACAACACAGCACACAATATGCACAGACACACACATCACATACTTACCACACACATACACCACACAACATGCACACACACACACACACCACACACACACATACTCACACACACCACACACACATACACCCCACACACACATCACACACACCACACCACATACATACCACACACACATATACACACATCACACACACCACATCACATACATACCACACACACACACACACACACACACACACACACACACACACACATGCACCCCACATATACCACACACACCACACCACATACACCACACACACACACACACACACACACACACACACACACACACACACACACACACAGGAAAGGAATGCTGTAAATAAATGATGCGCAAAGAAAAAAGCCAGATGTGGTAGTGCACAGAAACAGGGAGATCTCAGGGACTCACCAGCCTGGCAGTTACCAGAAACAGCAGCGTGCTCTGGGTTCAGTGAGAGACATTGTCTCAGTGAGATGGGGGGTGCTAGAAGAAGACCCGTGGCACTCACCTCCAGCCTCCACATGCGCAAACACACAGCCATCCTTGGTCTCCCTTTAAAAGTCAAACAGCACAGAAGTTTAACGAAAGTTAGTAATCTGCTTTTTTCATGCCCCAGACTTAACCTGTCAGCTTTATTGATGCTTTATCAAACTTAAATAAAGGCAAGGTTTTTGTTCTGACCCTTTGTTTGGCATAGTTTGAATGTGAAGCTAGCCCCACTGTGTCGTTACACATAGACAGTTACTATAGTATGGGCTACTGGTAAGGTAAATTCTTGTGAGTCATCACAATTTTACTTCCTCAGAAGCACTTTAGGAAATGGAACTGGGAAACATATCTCATTGTACTAAAATAAAAATAGAACATTATTCCAAGTGCCATTTTTTTAAACTGCAGTATTTTTTTTAACCTCTTTTTCCCCCTCTACACCTTAAAAAAAATCAGGACTATTCAGTAGATACATTGGGGTGTGCAGTGAATGATGTGGCTCAGGACCCAAATCCAGCCAGCCCACGCTGTGTTTATAAATAAACATTATTGGAGCATAAGTATATCGTTCACTTACATTTTGTGTATTCACATACCAGTCATAGAATAGAGGTATTAACAGGGACCACATAGCCCACAAAACTCTCTAATAATGAACGTCTGTCCTTTTACAAAATGAGTTTGCTGGCTCCGGAGCTAGAGCAGTTGTTCTCAGCCCATCTGCATGATCACATCACCCAAAGGGCTCTATAAACAGACCAATTCCCAAACTACAGTGAAAGGAAAACCAATTAAATTAGCATCTCTTGGGTTTAGGATTCAGGTATCAGTATTTTTTTTTTTTCAAATCTTCGGTTAATTCCAATATATAGCCTCAGTTAAGAACTGCGACCTCAGGGCAGGGGTTTTGAACTGTCTCACTGATATCTGCTCAGTGCTGGATAGAGAAGGGAGAGCTCGTCCTCCTTCATAAAGAAGCTGGGCAAACATCCAGGGACATCTTCCCATCCACTAGAAATCTCCTTTGTAAACTCGGACTCCTGATGGAAGGCTACGTGGTCATCAGATCCTGCCCGGTATTCTGTGGCATTTACTCTTCCTTGCTGTGAATGAGTTAAGGGCTCCTTGGCAAGTATTTTCTTCCTCTGTCATTTTCTGGCTTCTCCTCCTTCATTGCTTCTTCTTTTTTATTCCTGTACTGGAAAAGTACAAATAGACTAGTGGGCGTTTTAACTGCTAGAAGGGCCGTGGCCCAGGGACTGCTGTATCAAAGAGGCTCTTCATTTATGAGAGATGGGGAGGCTCTACGAATCACCATCTGAGAAACGGTGGTTCTGGGCTCTCTATGAGGCTCTGCTGTAGTTGGCCTTTCTGCCGCTCCTTAGAATTCCCAGACACTGGTCCTGAAGGACAGTGTGATGTACTGATGCGTGATAAAATGACCACAGGAGGGAGTGCTGACATGACCTCTTCAGCCGGCCCTTGAATGCTTCCCTGGAGTCCCTGACTGCAGTGGCTCCTGGCTGATCCCCGAGTCCACTTCGACCGGCCTCCACCAAGCTGTCCGTTATTTGCCACACTGCTGCCAAAGAAAACTTTCCAAACGCTCCTCTCCCACGGAAAACTTTATTATACCACCGCTCCCCAGCCCTTGTACAGTGAATCCCAAACTCTTCAATGGAACATATAGAGTTCTCCTGCACATCCAGCTCTTCAGCTTTACGCCCTTCCTCTTGCCCACGCTGGTCAAATCAGCCAATTTTGATTCCCTAGAAAGGAACCTCGAATGCCTTGAGCATCCTGCATTCTTCTGTTCTCTTCACTTTACTAACGGGAATGGCACTGACTCCCTGAGGATTCAGACCAACCATTAGTTTCCGAAGAAGCTTTCCAGGACCCTCCCAGTGAGGTTGGATTGTTCATCTGTCCATTTACTCATCTGTTTGTCTAATAAATATTTTATTGAGGTTTTCTGTGTTGCCAGCATGTGCTAGGATTTAGAGACAGGAATGAACAGATGTGATTCTTGCCCTCGTAATGTGTGACATAGTGAGGGGTTACAAAAGACATGAGCAAGACCTATTATCAGGAGGGGCAACAGTATCCAGAAGGCATAATTACCAAAGACGTCAAAGCTGCCTCCTGATTGCCCTTTGAAGAGGCATAAATAGATAGCTATTGAGAGACAGCACGTGCATGCAAAGGTTAACCCAATACACCATGCACCGAGTGGACGATCTTCACAGTCACATCTCTGAATCCTTGGTGTCATCAGACCTTCCACGGGTGGAAACACAGTAGCAGCCTGCACTCTGGCATCTGTTCTGCAGCACACAGCCAGGCAGGCATGCTACAGTGAAATGGCAGGTTATTTTTAGTTTCATGGTTGGGTAAGACTGTGAGTATATTGACACCATTGTCAGCTAACTGGTTATCTGATTTCAGAGGCCCTTCAAGGGCTCCAAGATTTCTAACTGCTCCATTTACTTTCTATGCGTGAGCCTTCCAGCAAGAGGGGACTTTGGGTTTTGTTGTTGTTGATTTTGTTGTTGTTGTTGTTGTTTGTTTGGGGACAGGGTTTTTCTGTGTCCTGGAACCCACTCTGTATACCAGGCTGGGCTTGAACTCACAGAGATCAGCCTGCCTCTACCTCTATCAGCCTCCCGAGTGCTGGGATTAAAGGTGTGTGACACTACCACCCAGCTAAGAGGGGACTTTTTGGAAGATGCCAGGCTTGTGATTTCCCAGTTACAGCAGTAAGCTCCTCATCTAATAGCATTATGTGCAACTGGAAGAACCAGCTGTAGCTGAGGTCCCTGAGTAGGACCCTTAGTAAGGAGATAGGGTGCGGCTGCCGCTGGAGCTCCTAAAGATTCCGTAAGCAAGAGGTATCTTATCCCTCAGGTGACCTCCAGAGTAACCCAGCCTGCAGTACTGGACCAGAATAACACTTCTTGCTTTGAAACCTTTCTTGTTTTCTAGCCTTTGCATCATGTCCTGGGAGATTCAGAGTAATGACACCCTTATCTGTTCATAAGCCCAGGCGTATATAAATGACACTCTCAGTCCTTCTTTATTTCTTTGTTAGCATTTCCTTCAAGGATAAGGAGTAAGAGCAAGGGGGTCAAAGTAAGGGAGTAGAGAGGATTGTGAACAGCGGCACTTGGATTTCTAAAGCAGGAAATGTTCAAACACTAACAGTGAGATGGAGGAAAGCCTGTTCTTAGAGTACAGGTCAGGGGAACATGCTCAGAAGTAGAGGACTGCAGCATTTCAGAAAATATCTTATTATCGCCATATTAGGATTCTATGGATAGTGAACAGAAACCTAAAGCAAGCTAGCTTAGACAGAAAGAGAGAGTTAACTGGAGAGGACATAAGGTGTCTTAGAATCCAGGGGCAGAAATGAAGCTGGGTCAGCAGTGGAAGGGAGGACTAGAAGCCATTGGGGACCGTGAGTCTCTGTAATGAGCCATTGGTTCTCCTGCCTTTTGTGTTTCCTGGGAACAGTGGGTTTCTCCGCTAACTAATGCATATGGCAGACATAAGATGGCATCCTCAGCTCCCATGGTAACAAAAAGAGGTTTGGTCACTTCTTTTCAGTTTGACTTCCACAGTCTGGCATCTCTGTCTTAGCAAGAATAAGATGTCTCTAGCTTCAGTCACCTGCCATCAAAATCAAGCCACAGTATGAAATCCTGGTTCCTAGGAATTAACCCACCTATGGATAAGAAAGGAGCCAGGAACTATCGTGGGGTAGGGTGGTAGTTTTTGACAGGGACCATTCTTAATGTTACAAAAAAATAATCTAGATGTAAGAAGGAAAAAAAATTCCAAGCCCAGGAACATGAAGAAAATGGTTGTTTCTTAACTGGTTAGAGTCATAAATCGATCTCACATAAACATTTTCAAGTTTGCTCGTTTCTCCCAAATAGTTCCAATATACCTTGTCAGAGGAGTCTCTGTATTGCTCTAACAATGTGTTGTGTAAATTCCCACTTGCTTGGCTATCCTGGGCTCCTCACTGGGAACACCCCACACCCCTCTTTGCCTGTGCAAATTATACTGCTTCATGATGTGTTAGTTCAAATCTTCCCCTGTTCATGAATATTTTTATACTCCTACCAAATTTGCTAATTGAACTTCTATCAAATATACTTTTCCAAACACACTACATGGCCCTTAAAGTCAAAGGCAATGTTTGTATCCTTTGTGATTCTTTGAAGATTCTAACTATTAACGCAGTTAGTTGAATAAAACTTCAGTAATCAGAGACAATTCAAATGCCACATAAAAAGGGGTAGGATGGTGGTTTTAAAGTCAGATTGTTGTGTATCGTAGTGTGAATGTGACTATAGGTAAATGCAATTTGCAGTGTACCTTTTTAAACAATTCAAACATAAAAAAGCAGGTTAATTTTAATAATTGAAAAAAATAAATAAATTAGTGAGTCAAGTCTGAACATTTCTGATTTCTATCGCCTTTCTGATGATAGACCCATACTATGTAGGAAATGAACTTCAGAGAATGGTGTACTGAGAAACAAACTAGTTTAAACCAGGTTTACTGATGTGCGCTTGTCACCCCAGCACTTGAGGGACAGAGGTATGAGGACTGCTGCAGGTTCAAGGGCAGCCTGAGCTGCAATGCAAGACCCTGGAGAGAGAGAGACAGAGAGGGAGAGAGAGACCCAAGAAGTGAGCTAGTTAGACATTACGCTTGGTGCTAGAGAAAGGACACACAACCTAGGTTTGGGGCTTTGTAAATATTTTTCCAGCATTTGAATTGAAAGCTTTAATATCCCTTCCTCAAAGTGATATGTTTAATTTTATTAGGAAGAATAGGGTATACTCCTCTTTATAGGTCAATTGAGATCATTTCCATAGATGATAAAAATCAGTAAAACATATAAAGGACTCAAGTGTGGCATGTCTTAATTCATTGTAGTTGTTGAAAATGAAGCAAAATTTTTTCAGTTAAATTCCAGTCTGCATTGATATGAGTGCAAAACTTCTGTTTCAGGAAGACTGATAAAAATTTTAAGAACTCAGTAACTATTTGTTCGGCACCAAGCATATACTTAGCCTCGCACAGCATGCATAGCTACTGGGGAAACATTATACACTAAGCAGTACAAACTCAAAACACTCCCAAATCCAAAGTGTTGTAAGCACTAAGACAGTGCCGCCAGGGGAATATTCTATACCCGACCTCATTGACAGGCCACAGTAAAGACATAAGTTCACTAAAAGTATTATAAAGTATCAACTTCAGGTTATATGCATGAGGTATAGAATGTAAATAAGTTTTGTGTTTCGACTTGTGTCTTAGCCAGAAGGTCTTAACATATATATATATACATATATATATATTTATATATAATATAAATTATATATTATACAACAATATACAATAAATATATTATATATTTATATATTTATTAAAATATTACTTACATAAAAACAGAATATATATAATTCAACTTTTATTGCATAATTTTCAAAATACAATGGTCCAAAAATTTGATGTCCTCAAGTTGCACTATAAAATTTTAGCAGTTTCAAATTCCCGAGAAATTAAATTTTTGAAATAGCTTAGTTTTCAGGGAAAAATGGAGTCTCCCTTCCTCAAAAAAAAAAAAAATGACTGTCTAGCCAGGTCCGGTGGTGTAAGTTTGTAATATCAGCTACCCAAGAGGCTGAGGCAGCTCTGGATAATCACATTAGTGCAGGCAAACCAAACGAGGAGGTAACTTCATGACTGATGCCCTTCAAGGCACAGCACCTTCCCATGGGCAGAGGCAATGACAGCCTGTCAGGGCTTATTTCTTTGCCTGATGGCTTGTATGCAGTCTCTGACATCAATTTGAAGATGGAGCTCAAGTTCAGGATGTAACAAATGTGGAACTGTATCATTTCATCCCGTTTAAATTTGACAGGAGATCTGGTTTTTATCTCTGTAGACAGCTGCCTTTTCTGCAGCTTCTCAGACATCAAGGCATCTGTCTGCCTAGAATAGGTTCTCTTTATTTCAGATAGTCATAGTCTGATGGCCTCTACTGGGGGTAAAGAGTCTCCCTGTCCTCACTCCTCAGTTTGAGTTTGGTGAGGTTACAGGATAGCTGGATGTCAGCAACTGTCAGTCTGGGGAGATCAATGCTACTGTCATAAGTAAACTCCTGGGCTACAGAGAGTGCAAGTCACTAAAGTTCTTGCCACACAAGGACAAAGACCTGAGTTTGGGCCTCAGGACCCCCATGAAAAGCCAGGTGTGACAATGTGTACTTGTAATTCTAACACTAAGAGACAGCCACAACTCTGGGACTTACTGGACAACCACCCTAGCTGATGGGAGACCTCCAGGCCAAGAAAGAACTCATTTTAGGGTGAGGTGACTTAGCTAGCACCTGCTGCTCTTACAGAGGATCAGAGTTCAGTTCCCAACATCCATGTCAGGCAACTCACAACTACCTGTGACTTCAGCTCTGGGGATTTGGCGCCCTCTTCTGGCCTCTTTGTGCGTCCATACTCATGTAACATATACACTCATGTAACATATACACACATACACATAAATAAAAATAAATGTCTTTTTAAAAAGCGATGACACTCTTTCTTCTGTAAAGTTAATTTTGCCCTGGAGACATCACAGTTATGGGCAAGTTACAAGAACAGTGCCAAGGGCTTTTATTTTCCTACCATTTGGAATAAGAAAAGGGTCCTACCACCTCCAAATGTTCCAATGTCTATTTCCTACAGCTAAGGGCGTTGCTCTCCGTGATCATAATGTAATCATCAGAGTTAATACTGCCACTCAGTTCCATTCCACCTTGAGACCCCCAGCTAAATATTGAAAGTCACCCCAATAATAATCTCTACCAAAAAGGATCTGATCGAAAATCCTGTCTTGCACTTAGCAGTTCTGTGTGACACAGTTCCTTTCACGACCTTGACACATTTTAAGATTGTGGGCCATTTATTTTATGCAAGGCCACTCAGTTTGGGCTTGTCTGACATTTCTTTCCTTCCACCATGTGAGCCCTGGGGATCAAACTGAGGTGGTGAGTCTTGACGACAAGGATATTCACCCACTGAGCTACTTGCCATCCCCCTTATCTGATACTTCAGTCTGATTAAATTCTACTTAGAACTTGAGCCGTATGAAGTGTTCCTTTGTCATGTTTGCTTGTTTGTTTTTTCCAGTGAGACTTGACTTTGATTTGTCACCTATTGGTGAGTTTAACTTTGATTATTGACTAAGGTGGCATCTTCACGGTTTCCTGATGTAAAGCAATTCTTTTCCCTTTGCAGGTCTTCAGTATTTGGGAACTTGGGACAGGTAGCTCAAGATTATGTAATTCTTTTATTCCTCACAAAACATTCTGGTTTTTAAATATATGTAATTATGTTGTTATGGGCTCAGAGTGCCCCCTTTTAATCAATGATTTATAATCTTCGTTAAATTTTTTATTACTTTATTTTATATGTACAGGTATTTTGCCTGCCTATATGTCTGTGTACCATGTGTTTACCTGGCACTCAGGAGGGCAGAAGAGGGCACCAGATTCCCTTTAGCAGCCATGTGGATTCTGGGAATTGAACTCAGGTCTGCTTAAAGAACAGCCATGCTCTTCACCCCTCAACCAGCTCCTGTAATCTATTATTTTGATGTTAAATTAGCACAGGATAAAAGCTGACTACTGTGTTCTCTGGGTGTGAATCCCTCATTCCTTTGAGCATTTTCTTACTTTGGAACAAAAACAGGTACTCCTTTTATTTTCCCTTTCCCAACCCTGGAGTTAACCTTTCCTCCAACAAGCCTTTGTTCCTTTGAGAATGGATTTTAAGAACCAAGATCTGAATATGTAGTGTGTTCGTTGCTTCCAGGCCCTCTCCCAGGGCAGAGCTAGAAAATGTACATATATGTTCACATACAGACACACATACATTCACAAACTCACGTCACATCTGTTTTTTACTATGTATGTGTGTGTATATATAACCATGTATTTACACTCAAACTTCTATTTGAAGAATAGTTAGTCAAAATAAAGAAATAATTTTTGTCATCCAAGTTCGTAGACCACTCTTTAAAGTCTATCCTTGGGCCCATTGGGGAACCCAATTAATCACTTTTTATCTCAGCAGTTATTCCAGTTGTCCTGGAGAGGATGGAGCTTCCAACTACGGAGCTTCAGAGTTGATGACAGCAAGGGATCTAAATGTAGGGTATTTTTGGAGGGTGAATCAACAGGACAGAAAAGGTAGAGACTGTTGTAAGGTTCTGAGAAAATCTTCATGGAACAACTAGGCCTATGATTGTAAAAGAAGTTGTGTGCAAAGTGTTAGAAGGGATAAGCCCAAAGCATGAGACCTAGGCAGGGTGTCACATAATTTACCTTAAGGGAAGGGACACATGTGACAGTCTAGGTAGAGATTAAATCAGGAACATGAACATGAACGTTTGGCTGTTCCTGAGCTGAGGCCTAAGCCAAGCCCTTACTCAGTGAAGCCTGGAATCCACACATCCACGTTGAGGGCAGTACTGGACATGATGATACACATCTGTAATCCCAGTGTCTAAGAGACTGAGGCAGGAGGATCCTGAGTTTTACACCAGCCTGAGCTACATAGCAAGGCTCAGGGCAGCATAGTAAGATCCTGTCTCAAAACACAACAGAACAGAACAGAGCATGAGGATATTAGTAGCTTACAGACTCACGCTACTGTCCTACAGGTTAAATACCATGCTTGGTATAAAGTAGTTTACACAGTTTTGACACATAGCGAAGGCCACAGCTACCAGCAACTATTCCAGCTAGTAGCAAGATTCTGATGTTGTGTTGGATCATCATCCACAGGAGACTACAATCTAGTGAGGAAACAAAATATAATATGTTTTGAAAAGGAAATCATTCAGAATCATTAGTTCAAATATAAGCTATGAGCAATTCCACATTACTAATTTTTCCCACTCTAGTATCTTCTGTGCCATAAAAAGCCCTTTGGGGACTAGAGAGACGACTCCGTGGTTAAGAGCACCGCTGCTCTTCCGGAAGACCCGGGTTTGGGCCCCATCACCTGTGTGTCAGCTCACAACCGTCTGTAACTCCAGTCCCAGAGGATCCAGTGCCCTGTTTTCACATCATGGAGCACTGCACACACCAGGTGCACAGATATGCACGCAGGCAGACACTCATACACATAAAATGAAAAGAAAATCTCAAAAAAAGTGCTTCAGATACTTCATGCCATGTGTTTGTATGGGAGCGTTGTGGATGAGGAGGTGTGGGTGGTGCCGGATCTCTTCCTCACAAATGTGACTTCAGCATTGCTGTTTAACACTCTCGGTTGCTTAGCAGTTAAACTCCTGTTTCAGGCATTTATGACTATTGCTCAAATAAGTAAAAGTCATAGGAAAAACATGGCTACAATTTCTCCTCAAAATCTGAACCTTGCCCTCACTTGGGGGAACCAAGCCTAGAACAGGTCAATTCCTTTCATTTTGCCATCATCAAGCTTAGTAAAGATGCAGGAGGAATTAGTTTCCACCTTTGGAACTAGCCAGGCGATTGAGTAGTTTGCATGCAGGTGGCCTGCACCTTAATGGCCAAACATCTGCTCCTGAGTTCTTCTTGTGCCCCGTATTTTGCTGCCTGCCTGTGAACCAGCTCCTGGGATCTGCTGGTCCTCGTGTTTTCATCAAGTGAAAGCAGAGAAATGATTCTTACTTAAGTGTTGTCATGAAGACAGGATGGAAACCGATGGCTTGATGGAATAAAATGGGAGCACAATGAAAGTATGTCATAAGTACTGTAAAGCCTATTAAAGAGATAGATTTTTGGAATATACTATACCACATAGTACCTTTCCCCTTAAATTTATGTCTGCCTAGAATCTTAGAATGTGACTTTATTTGGTAACGGGGGTGTGTAGGCATGAACAATGGTAGGAGGTCACACTGAGTAGGGCAGACCCTAAAACAATGGCTGACAGGATCTGAACAACAGAAAGAATGACACATAAAGACAGGGATCAACATTGGAGTTGTTGTAGGTGTGGCTGTTACAACAGGGAATACCAAGGGTCACCACAACCACTAGGTGCTAAGAGGGCCATGGAGCAGATTCTCCCTCAGAGGGTTGGGGACCAGCGCTGCTGGCACCTTAATTTCAAACACCAAATGTCTAGCACTGTGAGAGAACGTCCTGCTGCTGCCATCTGGTTGGTAATGCCACATCATGGCAGCCTTGTTTTCTATGGGAAACAAATACATATATCAATGTTTATATCCAAATCAAGGTAAGCTGGGCTTCCTGGAAGTAACCATTACCCTATTCTTTGGCATTTTCAAAAACAGATCTACTTCCCACTCCTAATCCAGAGCAAGAGAAGTTTGAACTTGATGTTAAGAACAAAGTAGGCTTATGATTATGGAGCCATCATGAGATCTTTCCTAATCAGATTTGCTGCCACTCCACACCATGTCACTGACATCAGGAAACATGGCCTCTGGAGCAGTGTCTGTCTAGACTATTGCTTCTGTCTGGTCTGTGGCAAAGAGAACAGAGAAAGAAGTGTTGAGCATTTATTGATAGTGAATATGAACTTGATTTCCATGTCCAACCTGTTCATCATAAAACTGGTGTACCTGAAGTGATGAGAGTCTAATCCACTTGGTCCTGGGGCAAGGACCAAAGCAAGGCTGTGGCCATGGATCCATCCATGGAGACCTATGAATTACGAAGGGAGGTCCTAACTATTATTTCATATGGACAGAATGGCAGAGGGAAGAGTGCCTGGCAAGGCATGCATTGATTCTTGGACCCCAAAATGATTATTGTTACATTCTGCTCACATCTCATTGGCCAGAACAAATCACTTGTGATATAACCAAGTCTGACATCCCTGTATGACTATATGGGCCCTACCCATAGTGAGGGGCATGGTATATTCTTAACAATAGTGTAATCTGTCCAGATCTTAGGAAAGATTACACTTGCAGTAGTCACTGTGAGAGACTTTCACACCCTACAGTGGTGGCATTTTCATAAGCAAAGGTCTTTGGGAGTGACCTTCAGCCCAAGTATACTATGTCATCATATAAGAGACCAGTGGCTGGCTTCATTTCTGATTCCAAATGGCATTCTTCTGAGGATCACTTACCTCATCCCCAGACGTCTCTCAGAATTAAATTTAGCCCCTCATGTAACAAAAATGTGCAATAACAACAAAGGACAGCACCACTGGCGACTCCTCACAAGGAGCTGGGAACGTGTAGCATATCGTCCCCAAAAGCAGGGAAGCCCCTCTAATGGGAACCTTCTTGGTTGGAGTCACATAGTGATACTGTAATGTATATGTTCTATATTACATGATAAAAGCTTGGGTGTGTGTGTGTGTGTGTGTGTGTGTGTGTGTGTGTGTGTGTGTGTGT
>CAJQZJ010032031.1:12740545-12824058 GCA_907164525.1 Lophiomys imhausi | reverse complement strand
AGGAAGGAAGGAAGGAAGGAAGGAAGGAAGGAAGGAAGGAAGGAAGGAAGGAAGGAAGGAACATACACACACATACACACACACACACACACACACACACACACACACACACACACACTCACTCACCACAATGCCGGCTGTCTGTGTTCTCTTACTACTATTCCTAATATTTGTATATGATAGTTTTGATTCTGCAAGTAAAAGTAATCATGTGTTGTGACCGGTGCTTCCATATATCTTTGTGATAGTTTTGAGTAATACTGCATGAAAATGTCCCTATGTTGCATCCATTCAGAAGTTTTGTTGTTCAGCTGGAAAGCTAAGAGAGGTGAGAGAAAAAAAGATGCCAGAGAAGAAAAAAATCCTCTGTATTTTGAAAATTGAGATCACTTCAGCGCCTTAGCCATGCCTGAAATACCTCCTAGTGAACTGTGGTATAAGTACCTCTTGACAGATTTTTCTCCAATCCACAGCATTTGGGGTTACCCAGGATCCAGGGCAGCACAGTTACCCCACACTGGAGACCAAGCAGGGATCCACCAAGACTTGGGAAGGTACTGTCAGAATATCAATGCATTCCCACTTTCCAGGAAAGCATTTGCAAAAGAATGTGTTCCGTGTTCATAACTAGACAACCATGACCCTCTTTAGCTCAAGCATCAGCAGAAATAAACCCCCAGCTTCAAAGAAGGTAGCCACCCTCAGAACGCCCGTTGTTTGAGAGACAAAGTCCTCGATTGCTTTCTTAGCATCCCTAGCAGCTGGCCCTTCTTCCATTGACATGGTCCTCATTCTTCACTTCCCCCAGAATTTCAAAGCATTCACTTCTTTGTTCTCTCCCCCCCCCCCCATTGTCAGAGCCTTTCTGCCCTAGTCACAGCTTCCTTTGGCTAGTGCTCCCTCTTCCCACAATAAGACATTGAGAGTGATTTGTTTTTCATTGTAGCTGTAGTCTCTATCAGTAACAAAGGCCCTGGGAAGCCTTTATACTTTCTGTGTTCTTCCCAGTCAAAGAGAACCTCCTATACATCTTTTTGGTTTTCAAATCTTAAAAGACCACTAAATCCAAGTTAATTTTATTTTCTCCTCTTGCCATTCTCTTCCTTGTGTTTTAAAAGTAGGGGTTACTTGGAGAGAAGAGAAAATAAAAATGATTTCCTATATAGCAAGGGCACATTTTGAAATAGATTTGGTAAATATTTTTCTTAGCTCTTTTATGGGTTTTCAAGTAAAGGAATAAATATGTCCAATTAAAGTTTATACTCAGGGTGGGGGAGAAGAGGGTACAAGAACATTTATCAATGTACAAAGGCAATTATGTAAACAAAATTTTCCATTCTGGTCAGGTCTTGGGGGGTTGTTAGAGTCAGTGGGATGCTCATGAAGATTTAGCGGTTAAAAACAAAACAAACAACAAAATGCTGTCAGTCTTTACAGAGCTGCACTACTGTGCAATTAAAAATACCATGGAATCAGCTAAAATTATCACACATTCTAAATGAGCTGAAACATGAGTCTACATGTCAACAACTGTGACTGGGGGCACTCTTTGCTGGTGAGGGGGCATCTCTAGAAGGATTCTGCACTGCTGTGCAAATTTAGATCTCTGAAGCAATTAAAGTGGGATCACAGTCTTCAGGGGGCAGCTTGCACAGGTCTAGCAATTAAAATTTAAGGATTTGCAAATTACTTGTGAGCTTGCTTACAGAATAAGAAGGCAGAAAACACTCTCTTCTTCCACATGAAAGTTTCCGGAAAGTTTCTTGTCTTTCTCACAATTTCACATCCTTCAGAGTGGAGCTATAATCAGAATCAGTTTTGACTTTTTCATGTTTGCATTTATTTATTTTATTTATTTTTTTTTTTTGGTTTTTTTCGAGACAGGGTTTCTCTGTGTAGCCCTGGCTGTCCTGGACTCACTTTGTAGACCAGGCTGGCCTCGAACTCACAAAGATCCGCCTGCCTCTGCCTCCCAAGTTCTGGGATTAAAGGCGTGTGCCACCACCGCCCGGCCATGTTTGTATTTATTAAAGGGTAAAAAAAAGGTGGTGTTTACTTGGGTCTCCAGAGAGCTTAATTCTTTTGGAATGTCAACTATCATTTTCTTCAACATAATTTTATCTTAGGGTAACTAATAGTAAACTTCAGCTTAATTACTTAAGACCCTCATTTCTATATACCTGGATAATAATTAAAATCTGCCATGGGATTAATAAATAATAGATGTCATGCTTATAATGCAATGTCTATTAAAATATCTGAGCCATTTTCAGTACCAACTCCAATTTAAAATGTTTTTAAATTTGAAAGCAAGTAAGATATAATTTAAATCATTAGACTTAAAGAAAAATTAAGTATCATACTTTTTCCATATGTTTGTATCCACATAATGAATTTTGAGAAAATCAAGCCAGCGGCTGTTAGGAGATTTTTTATGCTTTCTCTCTTGTGTTTGTTTCTAGCTGCTCCTGGAAATGGTGAATTATTATATGCATTATTACTGTCTCAGCCCAACAGCTGCCCAGCTCTTAACACTGACCCTTTATAAGATATATAGAATGTGTCTTTAAAAAGAGGGGAACAGAAAAAATTGGGGGAGGGGGCTTCTTGTGTTTTGGTGGGTTGTTTTGTTTGTTTGGTTGGTTTTTTGGTTTTTCAAGATAGGGTCTCACTCTGTGGCCCTGACTGTCCTGGAACTTGTTCTGTAGACCAGGCTGGCCTTGAACTCAGAGATCTCCCTGTCTCTGACTCTTGAGTGCTGGGGCATTAAAGGCGAACGCCACCATGCCCAGCTTACAAATGTTAAAGCAGGAAAACCTGAATGTGATGTGCGCCTCTTTATCCCACATGAACTGTGTATTTGTTTTAATAAATGGAATTTTCAGATTCATTTCCTATGGGGTCACTTTTCATTGCAAAGACCTGTGGACCACTTCCCTCCTCAGTGTTGATTTAAGAGGGGCCTGGTAATACAAATGGACAGGGAAACAGAGATCATGATTTTCTTTAGGAGTCAGTTCATAGCAGTTTTAACGAAGAGAAGATACACCTCACCTGAAGCTCTGTGTAAAACTCTTTCCCATTGGTCACTGTGGCTCATGTACAATCCTTGGGAACAAATAAACATGGGAGGGAAGGTGTTCAGGGCTCTGCAAGCTGGACCAGAGAGAGAGATGAGTTAGCTGTCTAGACATTTTAACTTGCTGTAGCTACACCACAATAGTTCCACGTCCACCCCCACCCCCACCCCATTCAGAGCGCACTGTTCTCTGTGGTTTTAAGACTGTCCTGGAGAAGTTAGAACCTTTGAATTCTAGATTCAGAAGCTCCTTGAAGATTTTCTCAGTCAACAAAGACTCTCTTTTTCTTTTTTTTTTTTTTTTTTTTTGGGTTTTTTCGAGACAGGGTTTTTCTGAATATCTCTGGCTGTCCTGGACTCGCTTTGTAGACCAGGCTGGCCTCGAACTCACAAAGATCCGCCTGCCTCTGCCTCCCAAGTGCTGGGATTAAAGGCGTGCGCCACCACCGCCCGGCTAAGACTCTCTTTTTCAATACAGGGATTGGACCTGAGATTGCAGGAATGTTGGGAAAGCACTCTTCCGTTGATCTATATGCTCAGCCCTTTTTCTACTTTTTAAAAACTGTAACAGGATCTTGCTGCTCAGACTGGCCTTGAACTCATTCTATAGCCTAGGCAGTGCTCACACTTGTAATCCTCCTGTCTCAAAGCTACCTCCCCAGTAACTGGGTAATAAGTCTGTCCCAGCAGACCCCACTAAGAAAGCCCTCTGATTGTCCTTCAAAGTGTGCGAATAGTAGGTATTTCGAGTGAAGGAAGAAGTGGGGGCTTTCTTAGGATTTGGGCCAGCATTGGCAACATCTCTAGCCCATAGATGAAGGAACCACATGGTGGACTTTGTGCCTTACTGTTCCAAGCCCATCACTCTTTCTCAGATGGTGACCTCCTACTTCAGAATCAACCTGAGATGCTTTTTAGAAAGAAAAGGTTCTCCCTGTCACATAGGTGAACTCATATTCTCTGCCGTTGACTTAGCAACATGCATTCTTTTGCATGCTGCCCATCATCTGAGGGTCGTACTCTTTTATCTAGCACTGCTTGCTTTTCTTAATGCTAAAGAAAGGCACAGATTGCAAACATCACAGGAGTGAACTCAGAACAGCAGGTAAAGATCCAGCCAGCTCCTGGCCTGAGCCCCTGTCAGGATGCGGGTGGGCTTTGGCTCTGTTCCTGTTTCACTTGGGCCCTCTGGGAGGGTCCCCTCCAGTGCTCCTTCTTTAATAAGCCAGTCACATATTAGGCAGCACTCACTGTGACAGAGGGAATTAGAGCTGGGTCAGCTCCAATCCACAAATTGCAAATAATTTGCCAAGGGAAATCCCTTTCCCTTCGGTTCTGCCCCAAATCTACATTTTCTTCTATTTAGAATCAGGAGAGTTGGGCAGAATTGATTTCAATGAAGGAGTCACTGGGTTCCTCAGTGAGAACTCCCTCTGGAGCCGGCAAACTGCATCTCTACCCTAAGTTACAGGTTGATGGTGTCTGGTGACCTCAAGCACATTTGGTACTCATTACAAGCCCAGCACATGAGCTGAAGAATCAGAATGAGGCCCTGGGTTCCCATGTGATCCCAGCCAAGACTCCTAACCTCTCTTCGTTGTAAAACTGAGGGAAGACTGCTGAATTAATTCGTCTTACAGAGTGGCCAAACAGAGCCTGCTGTGGTGGATCACGCCATTAGTCCCAGCACTCAGAAGGCAGAGGCAGGTGGATCTCTGAATTTGAGGCCTATCTGGTGTACAGAATGAATTCGATGACAGCCCGAGCTACCCAGAGTAGCCTTGTCTTGAAAAGCCAAGAAACAGGCCAAACCAAGCAAAAGAAAACAGACAAACAGGCATCATGAAGAAAGCAGGTGGTGCAGGATGGCAGCCACTACTTGCCACTAGGCTGCCTTACGTCCGCTCCCCACACACCTGCCCTCCTCTCTAGCCACACCCTCTGGCTCAAACCCTTAGTGGCTTGCATCTGAATTTCTACCACACTCACTGCTACCAACATTTCACATCCTCCCACTCTCAGCAACTGCACCAAAGTGGTCTGTAATCAGGCTCCCTCCATTACAACTGCCTGCTAAGAAAAGAAGAGCCAGAAGTAGGCCCACTGTACATCCAGCTGGCTCCTGGTGCTCTGTTTAGTCCTTTGTGTGCCCCCTCCTCCTCTGTGCTTTCCTCTGCAGTGTCAGCATGCTGTCAGCTCTGACCAGGCCAGCAATTACAGGAAAGCCAATGGCAGTCCCAGAAAAGGTGCCTGGCCATGTATGTCCCTGGACCATGGCCTCACAAGCTAGGTTGGGGACAGAGTCATTGTGGCCATGTGGGCAGAGCAGGCGTCCTAAGGAAACTGAAAAACTCCTTGCCAGACTGATTTATACGGCCAGGCTTAGAACCCCATGGTACTCTGCTGCAAGGTACTCCATCAGCCAGACACATCCTCCTTCAAGGCTCTAGAGAGGCAATCCTGACTTGCCAATCTTCCTGTTTCACAGGACCTCTCTTCTCTTTCATTGCCCTGTGACTCTCTGCTTCTCAGTCCCTTTGCTTATGGGCTTGCCCCCTCAGGATCATCACTACCTATGACTAGAAAAATAGCAGATACAAAACACAGCTCTTTGAGCAACTTCATCTTGCTTCTCCTTGGAGTCTAGACTGAAGTTCACACTGTTGTTGACTTTACCCATTTCAACCTCCAAGCTTACGGTGCTTTGCAGTGTTTGAGGTACTGTGTTAGAGTAAACAGCATGGTCCTGGCTTCATGGAACTTGTGGGTTAATGGAAAAAGTAGAAGTCAATTGCCAGTTAGCAAGGACACAGGAAGCCGAGAGGAAAGCAGAGGTGGATTTTGGGTGATGTTGAAGTTAACAGCTCACCACTATGGTTAGTCTCTCAGGGAAACTAACCATATCCAGAGTCAGGAATACCCCTTGTGGAAACTTCCCTTTACTCCTCCTCCATTCTTAAGGCCACTGAGAATGGCGTTCTCCACGCAGAACAGTGAGCCAAAGCTGAGTGGTGGTCTTGGCTTCCTTTCCTGACCTGTGTGAGCAAGTTCCATGCTCCCAGGCCTTGGTCTGGGTGTTCTGCCAGCCAGTGGTTCCTTAACCTCAGTGATAATACTGAATGAAGGTGCTTTGGGCTCCTCCAGGCTCAGTGACTGGACTGGACTAAGTGCACGGCTTAGGCCTGAGGGAGAGGATCTTCTTTTATCACTGAGATCACCAGCTGATTGCTCTCCATTCTGCCTGTGTGTGACTATTCAAAGTTTGCTATAATTAACTAGATTTCAGTAAAATTACATTTTCAAGGCCTCAGATAAACTAATCACTTGTTAAGTATCTGATAGCCACACTCATCCAGCAGCTACCACAGCAACTGGCACGGACATAGAATATTTCTGTCATAGCAGAGAGTCATATCATAGGCTACTCTGGAGCAACGGTAGCCTGCTTTCCACCCAGAGAACTGGCTGAGCGTACTTTATTCTTGTACTCAAGTTTTGACAATGTAATTTTTTTAAGGAAGAAAGTGAAAGTCAATATGAGCTTTCTGTCCAAGGGTTCTTCAGTTGCAGATTCATTCATGGGTGGAAAATATTCAGAAAAGAAATATTCATGTGTACTGAATATGTAATGATTTTATTTATCCCTGGTCCTCAGTCCCTAAATAATACATTATACTGAGACTTTACATAGCATCAACATGGTATTCTATGCAAGATATCGTTGTTCCCCTAAGGGACAAGTATACTGTAATAATCCATAATTGACCTACTTGGCCATGGGCTATGGCAAGTCATACAGGCTGTGGATTATGTCATTCCTGGAAACCTCTAAGCAACATATTGTCATCTACTTGTCACTCATTAAATAAACATGAGGATGACAACAGCAATAGCAGCAACAATAAAGTGAGCATACTTAACTGGACATGAGGCCCCCCATTTTGTACACAATATTCCAGTTAATTCCCACAATAATTCAAGGAACACCATTTATCTCCTGAGGCAGATACCTTTTGTGCTTCCTAGCACACACATGACCTACTTCTTCCGACTTCAGATGCAGCTGTGGCAGAGTATTCTCAGAAGGCTATGGCTTCCCAGAGGAAACTGAGGCCCTCCCATCCCCTTTCCCCTCCCCTCCCCTTCTCCCTCCTCCCTGAGGGAGCTCTCAGTCAGTGAGGGAGGAAGAGTCTGGGACATTGTCTGCAGTTCCGGAGGGATCATCGTGGGTGCAGTTTCTATAGCTGATATAAGAGTTCTTAACTGGCTTGTCCCCAGTCGTCTGCAACAGTAACCAGCACAATAATATGCTTCTCTGACTTCTGCTCCTTCAATCTGCCTACTTTTCTCATTAAAACCTTTAAAATTTTAAACTTATTTTTAATTGTGTGTGTGTGTGTGTCTATGTACATATGCAAGTGCCCTTATAAGGTGTCAGATGTCCTGTAGCTGGAGTTACAGACAGTTGTGAGCTTCCTAACCTGGGTGCTGGGAACCGAACCTGGGTCCTCTGTGGAAGCAATGGGTGCTCTTACCCACCGAGAGCATCCCTCCAGTCCCATGCATCCTTTCTTATGACATGTTTGCCTGCTGTGCTCATGCTCAGCACTTGCTCCCACAAAACTCCCTACAGTCAAACCACTGGCCCAGGCCTTGACCTAGCAAGAACACAAACGAACTCATCCTGTTCTGTAGATAAAGAATGTGAGGTTTCAAAAAATTGGCATTCTCCCAAATAGCAGATGAATGATGCCTATGCAGATTCATCTTGATTTCAAAGACTTTGTTCTTAATTACTATCCTAGAGTGTAAATTGGAATGAGAGTGCAAAAGGCAGGGGGTGGGGATGGGGGTTAAGGGAAAGTTCTGACTGTGTTGTTATTTATAAGATACAGAGTTTGTGAATATCAGGCCTCTGGATTACATCTCTGGAAGGGAGAAATCAGTGTTGTTAACTTAACCCTTTCTTCACTGAGCTGACTTGGTGCCTGGACAGTGTTGGCAGAGATTATCAGGTTTGCCTTGCACAGAGAATATTTCTTGGCATCATGGAGTCTGTGCAAGGAAATGCAAGAGGATTGATTATATCAGGGATGGTGCAAGGTGCTGACTATGTCATTAAGACTTTCAGGAGGGGAGAAAGAATTCTTCCTTTTCCATCTACTGTTGTAACAACAGCTGCTGTGTCAGCTAAGCCTAGCAACTGTCTCTGGGTCAGAAGCAGCAACATCTGAGTGGCAAAGGAGGCTTCCGAGTCTTTCTCCTCTCCAGTCATGATCTGAATAAAGTTCAGAAAGAAGAGCAAGACCATTATCCTCATCAATGCAACTACAGTCCTCATCGGTGTCTGGGAGAAAGATAAGACAAGGGTGTTCATTTCTGTCCCAGTCCCCAACACTGTCCAAATGCCAGGGACATGTGAAAGCCCACGCAAGCTTCGATCTGAACCACAGCACAGATCAACAGATACTGCTGCACACGCGTGTACCCGTCCACAGGCACACATACAAGGGAAAGCTGTCCCAGAAGGCTGTGGAAGCAAACCAGCATTCTCAGATGAGGACTAGCACAGCGTACCGGCACATCCCACCATCTGTAGGTGATGTGTGTTTATTTTATAATGGCAGTTCTCACTGAGGGCTGTAGGAGCGCTGTAGGCTCCCCAAGGCCCTTCTGGAGGATCTCTGAGGTCGAGGCGGTAATAATAATAGTCCTGGAGTATGGCTTTCCCTTTCATCTCCTCACAGAGTGAGAAGCTTGAAAGGCTACAGGGTATTGATGCCACAATAGACGAAATGCACCCAGGAATCCATATGAGACTCTAGCTGCCTTCTAATAAACCACACATCAAAAAGATTTACAAAAATTATGAACTAGGGCCCACCTATTCTTACCATAGCTTTGTCTTAGAAAATGCAACTTTTTGTAAAAACATGCTAACATGAAATGGTTTGGTGTTGTTATCTTTAATGAGCGCACATAATCTATGTTCAATTGTTCGTATATTTTTAAGTCTCACCCTGTCACCCACTATGTAGCTAAGACTGACTTCACGTTAATGGTGCCCTTCCACTTCAGCCAAGGGTTAGAATTACGGGTGTGAGTCATCCCGCCTGGTAAATACACATATTTCACAATCTATCGCTTTAGTCTGTAATACGGTGAGTGATGACAGGGACAACTCACATAAGCCAAAGTTCTAATCACTGGAGGGGGTAGTCAGTAACTTAAAAATGAGAGCGTCCATAGGTCATGAAGCACGAGGACAGCTGGTTGCTGTTATAATTGAAAAAAATGTCTTCTTGTCTAATTCTATTTTGTGGATGAGAAAGTTAAGAATCATTTAAAGTCCTCAAACTATTGAGAGGGAGAGTCATGAGCAGATGTAAGTAGAAAGAGGAGGTGATTTTTTTTTTAAACAGCGTGTGGTGGTATGAATAGGAATGGCTAACATAAACTTATGTGTTTGAATGCTTGGCCCACAGAGAGTGGCACTGTTAGGAGGTGTGAACTTGTTGGAGTAGGTGTGGCCTTGTTTGATGAAGAGTATCAGTGTAGAGGCAAGTTCTAACATGCTCAAGAGAGCCCCAAGTGTGGCACACAGTCTCTTTCTGCTGCCTGCAGATTAATATGTAGAACTTTCAACTCCTTCTCTAGCACCATGTCTGCCTGCACACTGCCATGTTTCCTGCATGACAATAATGGACTAAACCTCTGAAACTGTAAGCCAGCCCCAATAAAGTGTGTTCCTTTATAAGAGTTGCCATGGTCATGGTGTCTCTTCACAGCAATAAAACCCTAACTAAGACAGAAATTGGTACCATGAACTGTGTCTTGCTGTGACAGGCCTGACCATGATTTTGTTCAGAAAAATGTGGATTTTTGGGACTTTGGGTTAGGAAATTAAGCAGTGGAATACTTTAAGCACTGCTTAATGGGCCATACTAGTAGAAGCATGAAAGAAAGTGGTGGTGAGGGTGATTTGAACTGTTTGGGCCTGGCTCAAGAGGTTTCAGAGGAGAAGGATTTTACTATGTTGCCCAGAGATCACGTTTTTGTGATATTTTGTTAAAGATGTAGTTGAACGAGGGGGCTATGCTCCAGCAGAACTTGGCAGGTTCAGCCACATAGTTATGGCTTTAGAATCAAGGATAGAAGAAAAAGATTATAGACTCTTTCTCCATATCTAAGGAAAGCTGCTGAGGCCAGGTGTGTGGCAAAGCTGTCCTGCATGGAGTTCCAGAGAAGCCACTATGTGAAGCTGTGAATATGAAGCCTGGATTGCCTTGGAGACCCCAAGATGTTGGAGATGCCAGAGCCATGGGATACCTGCCAAGGAGAGCTGCTAACAGGGAGTGGAACCAGAGAGGAGAGAGAAGTATGTTGCAGTCAACAAAGCTGAAAGGAGCTGGAGATCTGAAGAGCGCTTTGACATGACAGAGATGTAGAGCTTGGAGCTTGTCCAGCTGGTTTTCAGTCTTGCTTTGGTCCAGTATCTCCTCATATATTCCCTTCCCTACATTTTGAAATGTTTTATATGTATATATGTGTGTGTGTGTGTGTGTGTGTGTGTGTGTGTGTGTGTGCGCGTGCGCGCGCATGCACGCGCATGCGCCATTTTATGTTGGAAGTGTGTGATCTGTTTTTTGAATTTTGATTTTATAGGGGATTACAGTCAAGAGATTTGCATCAATCTCAGAAGAGACTTTGAACCTTAAAATATTGAGACTGTGATAGACTATGGTCACTTTTGAAGTTAGACTAAATGCAATTTGCATTATATTATGGCTATAAGCTTATGGGGAGCAGGGAGTGGAATGTGGTGGTTTGAATAGGTGTGGCCTCCATAGACTCATGTGTTTGAATGCTTGGTCCATAGGGAGTGGCACTATTAGGAGGTGTGGCCTTGTTGGAGTAGGTGTGGCCTTGTTGGAGGAAGTGTGTCACTGTAGGGGCGGTTTTTAAGGTCTCCTATGCTTAAGCTCTACCCAGTGTGGAACATAATCTCCTCCTACTGCCTTCAGATCAAGATGTAGAATTCTTGGTTCCTGCAGCACCATGTCTGCCTGGACACTGGCATGCTTCCCAAAATGATGATAATGGACTAAGCCTCCAAAATTGTAAGCCAGCCCCAATTAAACACTATCCTTTATAAGAGTTGCCTTGGTCATGGTGTCTCTTCACAGCAATAAAACCCAAACTAAGACTCAGGGTCTCACTATATAGCTCTGGCTGTCCTGGAACTCACTATGTAGACCATCTGGCCGGAACTCTCAGAGACTCCCCTGTCTCTGACTCCTGAGTGCTGCAATTAAAGGCGTGGGCCACTGTGCCCAGCTAAAAGAGAAGATGATTAAAGGAAAAAGAGAAATATGTTGGATTGTCTCCTGGGATGCTGTTAAAGGCTTTCTAGGAAAACATTTCTGATGTCAAGTTCATAATTAAACAGAAAATTAAGGGATAATTTTCCATGCAAAAAAACAAAATCATGACTGACATAAGTGTTGAAAGAACACATAACAAAGATTTTACTTAACTCATTATTAATAAGTAAATTAGGCAGATGTCATAATGAGCTCCAAATGGAAATAAAAAAGCAGAGACATTTATAGATTTGTTATACTGATGAATCTGCATATGGATGCAAAATTGGCTTTGTTCATAAAGGGGAAACAGTCAGCTGAGCTTCCATGGGACAGATTTCAGTTGTACAGCTAAAGGAAGAGCCATTTCACCTTGCTGTCTGTGGTCTACATCCAGAACTAGCAAATAGCTTAAAGGCAAGGGAAGGTACAGAACTCCTACACTCAAAATCAAGTAATCTGGGAGCCAGGCACATGCAACCCATGGCCACATGCAGCCCAACACAAAGTAATAAACTCGCTTAAGGCATTATAAGGGTTTTGTGATTTATGCATATTTATCTGTAACCAAATTACACAGTTCTTCAATATGATGTTTACAATCGACAATAGTGTGTCACAACATCGAAAGGTTAGTGTTTCCCCTCCAGATGTAAGCCAAAGAGAGAGGAGGGGGAGAGAGAGACTTGGTATGCACTCTGACCTCAAGATCTTATGGGCTCATTCTAATCTGTAGCCTCTATTCCGAGTCTCATACAGAGGCATTTCTTAGTGTGTCCTGCCATCTCTTGATGCTAAAAGTTAGCATGGATTAAGTGCCTACTTGAAGATTTTAATATGAAATGCCCCCACAGGCTCATGGTTGAACAGTTGGTCCCTAGCTAGTGACACCACTTTGGAAGACTGGAAATTTCAGCAGGGCTAGGGAAGCAGGCCACTGAGAGAATGTCCTTGAAGGCTATGCCTGTCCCTGCCTGGACTGGTTTTCTGCTTCCTGTCCACTATGAAGCAAGGAACTGCCTGAACATGCTTCCACTTGCTGACCACAGAGTCAAAATAGTGTACTGTGGGCTCAATTCTTTGCAACCATAAGCAGAAATAGGTTCTTCCTGCTTATACTATTTCTGTCAGGTACTTTGTCAGGGTGAAAAGTTACTAACATATCTATTATCCTTCAGGTTCTTGACAGCCCCCATAAAGCCCCATCAGGTAACCTTCCCTTGCAGTCCAGTAAACAAGCTAGAGAAGTTGAGCCATTTGTACAAAACCCACAGCAGTAAGGCTTGGTTTGGGTTCAAATCCCAGTGCATCAAACTGTACATTTTCTTTCTCCCTTAACTCTACACCAGGCTGCCAGAGGGCCTGCTACACAAGAAGTGCATCCTACAGTTGCAATTCATGCCAGGAGAGCAGTTATCACTGCTTAATCTGAGACATGTTTCTATTAATCCTCGACCATTCCAGAATATTTGATCTCACTGTGAACCTGAGATTATGACTGGAAAACCCTGTTTCTAGTTGTGTGACTCAGCCCTAGCACACACCTTTAGTCTAAAAGCTTTCTGTTTATTGTAAACAGGTAGTTGTGGTGTGGTTCAGCCCTAGCACACACCTTTAATCTTTTTTTTTTCCTTTAATCTTAAAAAACCAAGAGTTCTTTGTTTGTCCTAAATAGGATTAAATAAAGTCAAATGGGTCAAGAGGTGGAGCAAGGAACCAGTGGACAGGAAATGGACATAGAAAAAAACCATAGATCAAGAGGAAGTCAGGAGGACAGAAAGAGAGAAGGACAGGAAGTGGAAAAGAGAGACATTCAATTTGAAGGGTTTTTAAGACAGTCTGGAGAAGGAAAATGGGGCTTTCTCCTTGTGGGATGTCAGTTGAGGAGGAAGGTCAGCTGGGTGCTTTCTCTGCCTCTTTGAGCTAGCAGGCTTTCACCCCAGCATCTGGCTCCCAAGTCTTTATTGCTAAAATCGAACATTTGAGATTTGTTTTAAAACACCTGACCTCAGTCCTAGTTTTTATTTACTGATTTTATACACATGAATGTTTTGCCTGCATGTATGAATGTGAATCATGTGTGTGCAGTGTTTACAGAGTCCAGAAAAGGGTGTTAGGTCTCTCTAGAACTGGAGTTACAAAGAGTTGTGAGCTGTAACAGGGTGCTTGGAGCTGAACCCTTGTCTTCTGAAAGAGCAATGAGTGCCTTTAACTGCTGAGTCATCTCTCCAGCTCCTCAGTTCCAGTTTTCAAAAGCTATCTTTGCTCAGCAATACACAGTAGTGATAGGTTATCTCCACCAAGGAAATAACCCAAGTCAAGCCAAATTAAATTATAAAGGCATGTTTATTGGTGGTAGCTCTCAGGTGGTTTTTAGAAAGCAAAACCAAGTTCTAACAGTAGTGTAATGTCTTTAAAACCAATTACAAAATTTGGCTGTCAGCAAGGTACTTTTTGTACATGGCAGTCCTTAGTTAAGATGGCAGTGAAGCTATATGTCTTTTCCATAACAGAGATGGCTGCCAGTCATGTGGTTGTCCTTAATCAAGATGCTGTGAAGCCACCACTCTACCTTCTTTATCCCATAGTCAAGATGTCAACCAGCCACATGTTTATATCGTTGCTGGCTGAGGCCATGGTGGGCAATTTAAAGGAACCAGGCTGCTCTGTCACCGTCACTGTTGCCACTGCCGAGGCCACACCTGGATGGGAGCGAAGTGGGGGAGCTAGGCGGCACCTGGAACTGTGTGTGTGCACAGAGGTACTCAGCCGCTGAAGCTGTGTTGCAGTGAAGGAGTGGGAGGGGTATGAGAGTGTGGTTTCCAAAAAACTTTGCCTCACGGAGTTCAGACTGAAATTGTCCGTGTAAGGTCTGAGACAAACTCAATTTGGATAAATTTGTTGGTTTTAGATCCGTGGCACCCATTTCCCAGACTTTGCTGGAGACCTACGGCCTTGGGTCGTATAGTGGAGTGGGGAGTTAGGCTGCATACCTTGGACGTCTCCAAGTTCCTAAGGCTCCCCCATAAAAACAAAGGCCATCTCTGTTACGGAACGGATGGGCTTGCCCTGGCTGGCCAGCTTGGCAAGGGAATCCTGGGAGTCATTAGACCCAGGAGAAGCACCGGTTGCGTCAAGGCTGCTGGGAGATGGTTACTCATCATGTCCAAAATCAATCATGTGAGGTGGAGGGAGAGAGAGAAGAAAGGAGTGGGCCTAATGGTTGGCTCAGCCTGCTCCACCAGGGTGAGGACTCAACTCTTCTGAGTCTTGACACCAGATTCTATAGAGAAGAGCCTCCAGGGAGAGGAAGCCCAGCCCCTGGTCTGGGAAGTTCAGGTAGGGACTGAGGGATGCTGGGAGAACCTGGAGGCCAGGTCTGCTTTGCTATGTTAAGTAGGCATCTCAGCCACTTGTCCCAAGTCTGAAACCCAACATGTAGCACCTCAAAAAGATTTTTTTTTAATCGTTTGTTTTGTTTTTTGAGGCATGAGCCATGAGGCATGAGACAGCCCTAGCTGTCCTGGAACTCACTCTGTAGATCAGTCTGGTCACCAACTCACAGAGATCCACCTGCCTCTTGTTTCTTGAGTGCTCAAAAAGATGTGGGGTTTTTTTGTTTGTTTGATTTTTTAAAAGTTTGTTTGTTTTGTTTTTGAGGTTTTTGTTGTTGTGGTTTGGGGTTCTGTTTGTTTGGTTGGTTTTTGTTTATTTTTGAGGTGATTATCTCTACCTGGGCCCAGGAGGAAGATATGCACACAATTATTCCTGAAGAGAAGCACATCTACATCTAGGTAAAGTGTAAAGATTCGGCTAAGTGCTAGCTTAGCCCAGGAGATAACAAACCACAGCCATAGCCAAGTTCAGCTGGTTTTTGCCATGTACAAGCTGTACGGGAAGACAGATCTCTGAGTTCGAGGCCAGCCTGGTCTACAGAGTGAGTTTCAGGGCAGCCAGGACCACAAAGAGAAACCCTGTCTCGAAAAACAAAAAACAAAACAATAATAATAAAATAAATGTAAATTTAAAAAATATGTATCAAAAGAGAAGTTTTTTACATATGGAAATTATTTGGCATCAAATTGTAGTTCTGTGTTTTCATTAGAATACAACTTCACCCATTAGTGCCATGTTCTTGCTGCCTGCCTTCAAAATGAAAGAAAACTAAGGGCCAGAGAAATGTAGCTTCTCTATAACTCCCAGCCAACAATGACTTCTTCAGAGTCAGTAGCTCTGAAATCTAAACATTGCATGCACGCCCTAACCACCCAGATTTTTGAATTATGTAATGGAAATGAGCCTTGGAACCCTGAGCTGAATAGCACTTTGGGAAGGTTCTCTCTGGGCTTCCTGCACTTGGCCTCTCAGTCAATTTGTGGCTGTTCTGGTTCATGTCCTGTGGACATCTGCTTGGATTTACCATTAGTTACAATAATTAAAATCACGGAGCCTCCTCTGTGGGAATTTTCCAGTGTGGCTTTTCACAGTTCTTTCTCAAAAGCTCCCTCTACTGACCAGTTCTCAGAAGGACATTTAACTGAAGAGAGACCAGGAAGGAGACCAACCTACAGGAAAAGGTTTCTTGGGGTATCAACTTTTTCCACAGTGCATGGGCATCAACATCTGAGCATATACAGCTTTTTTATTTAATAATATTTTTAGAAAATCCACATATGAGCACAGACTTCCTTCTCTTTACTCTAACTTCTCCTGTTCCCTCTCCCAAATTTTCCCTCTCCTCCAATTCTGCTTCACAAATTCATGATCTCTTCAATCAAATTCATGATCTTTTCAGTTATTATTGTTTTATATATATATATATATACATATACATATATATGGATGTATGTATATATAACCTACGGAGTCCATTTAGCTTTGCTTAAGTGTTCATATGTTCCAATCTGACTACTTGGGATTGGACAACCTACATGAAAGCTTATCCTGGAAGAAGAGATTGGTTCTCCCTCTCTCAGCAGCTCTTCATCTAGGGGTGGGATATGTGGACTTTTCCATGTCCACACTGGCATGTCAGCTGGTGATGTCATTGCCTGGCCTTGCACAGGCAACCATGTCACTGGGAGCTCATGCATGCAGCTTCTTTGTCACATATAGAAGACACTATCTCACAGTAGACATTCTGGTCTTCTGGATCTTATACTTTCAGTCCCCTCTTCCACAATATCCCTGAGCCTTGGCTGTATGGGTTGCATTACAAATGTATCAAATATGCTAACCGAATCTAAGAACACATCAAAATCATACACCATGATCAAGTAGGCTTCATCCCAGGAATGCAGGAGTGGGTCAACATACAAAAATCCATCAACATAATCAACCATATAAACAAGCTGAAATGAAAAAAACCACATGATCATCTCGATAGATGCTGAAAAAGCATTTACAAAATCCAACACCCTTTCATGGTAAAAGTCCTGGAGAGAGTTGGCATACAAGGACAATACCTAGAAACAAATGTATCAAATAGAGTTTTGCAGCCCCCAGTCATTTATTCTCTGCATTTTGGCCGGTTGTGGGTCTCTATAACGGCCCTCATGTATCTCAAAAAGAAGCTTCTTTGATGAGGTGTGAGAGCTACGCTTACCTGTGGTATGAGGACACATATTTAAAATACAGTTAGAAATCATATTCGCTTAGGAAAATGACAGTAGAAAATTGTTTTCTTGAGTCTCTATGACCTCTCCAGTCTTGGATAGCTAAGTTCTTAGTACCAGGCATGGGTTCCCTCCTGTTGAGCAGACCTTAAATTCAATTAGGTGACTGTTGGTAACTTCCAAGATAAAAGTGCCACCTTTACACCATTGGGAATAGTTTGTTAATTTAGTCATTGTTGTGGTTCATAGACTTTACAGCTGGGTAGGACTATTGACTGTTCCTCTCTTTTGTCAGCTTGCATAGCTCCTTCCCATATGATGAAAGCTAGTCCTCAGGGAGGAGGTTTCCAAGTCATTTCCAGTTTCATTCCTCCAAGTTTTGTGTCTAAAGAAAGTGGTATCTTCAGCAATAAGGTCTTACCTTAACATTCTGGGTGGTGACTAAGGGGTATGACAATACCCTATATTGTTTGGGGAGGGTGTCTCTTGGAATCCCCTGACCAACAACTAAAAGGTAAATTTTCTGTGCCTGGCCATAGAGTTAGAGCAACATATTATTTTATGTATACTTAAATGCATATAATAGATAAGTATATTGCACACATATATAACTACTTTAAATAAAGTTACATCACTTTGAGTCATAATGCTCCCCCAAGAGCCATAACTATATACAACATCTCCACTGTAGGACCCAGTGAGAGAATGAAACTCCCTTTGAGTGCAAATGAACAATTCTAGGAGAGTAGGAGAAGCCTTGGCAAGCATGGTCTTCCTGATCACCTTGCTAAAGATACACAGCTGATCTCGCTGCTCTCGTCCTTTGGAAGGAGAATAATGGGTACGTAGGAGCAGAGTAGTGTCTGATTTATTAAGGCTGGTTAGGTTGGAGGCAGCCCTTCTAATGTGAGAGAGGAAGGCCTGTTTGGGACTGGACAAGGACTGTGGAACAATATGCAGGACTGTTGGACGCAATAAGGTCATGGGAGTCTAGAGGTAAAACTAGAAACTGAAGAGACTCCGGCCAGCCCAAGCATGGCAAACGTGACTCTGGCAGGCCTTGCCTTTTTCCACCATTCCCTTTGCCTTGCTAAAATCCCTTAGATTACATTCCTAAAGCTGGACACCAAGGTCCCTTCCCTTATTTGCCCACTTCCTCCTCCTGAGGCTGACTACCAAGGTCCAGCTATCTAAGTATTGAAGTCCAGCAATCAAAATTCCCCCTTTTTTCCTGCTCTAATTAGCATGCCCAATCAAAATTAAACACCTCATCTTAACTTGGGATTTCTCCTTTTATCTTTATAAACTGCCATTTGCCTCTAGGCCACCTCCGTCTTCTCTCTCTCTCTCTCTCTCTCTCTCTCTCTCTCTCTCTTCAGAGGCATTCCTTTGTCCTTTACTTTGTCCTTACTTAGAATTTCACCCCAGTTGCATGGTGGTAAGTGGGTAAGAGGACTAATAGCTGGAACATTTTGTTTAAGATAACAGACCAATGACCTGCACTAAAGAAAGTGGCAGCCAGGCATGGTGGCACACGCCTTTTATCCCAGCATTCAAAGAGGCAGAGGCAGGCAGATCTCTGTGAGTTCAAGGCCAGCCTGGTCTACAAAGTGATTCCAGGACAGCCAGAGATACACAGAGAAACCCTGTGGCCAATGCACCAAAGGGAACATTAACATGGACTTTGTTTCCTGTCAATGAGACACTTTGCCCTAGTGGTGCTGCCTTGTAGGCCCCCAGTGTATGAGGAGGTTTTTGGCCCCCATATGACTGCTGAACTGGGGTGGGGGACTGTTATGTAGGGACACTCCTCTCTAGAGGTAGTGGTTGGGAGGGCAGGACTAGGAGGGGTGGAAAGAGGACACTGTGATGGAGATGTAACCTGAAGTAATAAATAAATATTTTTTTAAAAAAGAAAAAAAAAAGTGGCTTTTGGGGCTGGAGAGATAGCTCAGGGTTAAGAGCAGTGGCTGGTCTTCCAAAGCACCCGGGTTCAAATCCCAGCACCCACATGGCAGTTCACAGCTGTCTCTGTGACTCTATTATGGCTGAAGAAACTCCATTTTATGCTAGACATCCATCATGGTGCCCAGCAGCCATTTGTGTCTTGACTCCAGTCCCTGGAAGGTAAGTTCCCAGTAACCCTGACTCATTGACCCCACACCCAAAAATGTACGTCCATGACTATCCACTTGTTATGATATGACTAACTGCTTTTTTGCTTCTGTAACTTGCTTATTCAGATACCCAAAAATTGTTTTGAGTTGCCTTAACCACTTAATTTGACTGAACAGAACAGACTTTACTTGTGCATAGATACTAAAGGTTTTTATGTGTTTTTTCCCCTTTAAAAGTCTTTCTCTATACACCTCTTTAATGGCAACCTCAAATTTGACTTAGAGATTGTTCATCCTTCTAGAAGCTAATCAATAAATCTTTTAATTATAATTGAGTGTATGACCTTTTCCCAGGTATCACAAACTCTATAACAGCTTCCATCATGGCAGCTGGGCAGAAGAGAGGGAGAAAGACTCCTGTAAGTCCTGATTTTCTCCTTTGTTCCATTTTATTCCATTGGGGGGGGTCCCAAAACTATGGGATGATTTCACCTACTTTCAGGGTAGATGGGAAGCCTTCAGTGAATCATCTGAGGAGATTGGATACACCTGGAGAGTGGGTTTACTTATCTCCTGGATGCTTCTCAGTCCAACCAACCTAACAAACAAAATTCACCAGCACAAGCCCACCCCTTGTCAACTTGACACCTAACCACACCTCCTTAGATTGTGACCAAGACCACTGAATATGGAGAAGAGGAAGAGTTTCTAATTTGATGGCACCCAAGACTTTGGGTCAATTAGCTGCAATAGGAAATGAAAGGGAGTAAGTGGATTTGGACATGTTGGCTGGGGCTATCCTAAGACGTGAACTTGGAGCTCCTATGTGAGGCAGCTCTGGCCTCTCTGCAGGTAGTAAGAAAAAGCCACAGAACAGGTGTAACCCCCAAATAAGAGAGTGTACATTGAGATCCCTTGCTGTCATCAACTCTGAAGCTCCATAGTTTGAAGCTCCATCCTCTCCAGGACAACTGGAATAACTGCTGAGAAATAAAAGCAGCTGCTGTAGGAAACGGACACTCCCACCTGTCAGGGGTTGAGCAAAGCCGACTTGCTGAGTTCTGCTGCTTCTCCCTCCACCTACAGAGGGGCAAGTGTCTTAGGACATGAACCTGTACTGACATCTGGGGGCCTGAGCCACCTGACAGATGCAAACAGCAGGAATATGCTCCAGAGAAGATTGGAAAGACAGCCACCCCAGGAAAGAACAGGGGGACTAAGAAGGTAATTAGTTTTTTGTGGAACAGAAGATTTGCCCTATTTCTTACTCTGGATTTAATCAACTCAATGCCTTAAAGGTTGGGAAACAATAGAAGTGTGTGCTGGGGGAAGAAATTGTTACAAATGAAGGCTTTCTCTCCAGGGAACCGGCCCTGAAGGCAAAGCAAGCCAAAGCCTGGCCTGAGGCTGGTGGCTCAGCTGTTGAACAAGAATGATTCTATGGTCCTGAGGGGAGGCAGAGTAGAGCAGTGGCCCAAGAAAGAGCTGCTGGGAAACCCTGGTGCAGAGATCAATGCTGTAATGATCCATTTGAGATAATTACTGACAACCACACTGATTAGGCCAATGAAGAGTTTTGAGTCCTTTTTATTGATGACCAGACCAAGAGCAAAGAGCAGTCCTTGAGCCTATGAAAAGTCTCTTGGTGCTTAAATTTAGGGATATGGAATTTTGTAAAGGCAAAACTGCAAGATGCAACAGTTAGATGAGGGCCAGAGTAACCTTGAAACTCTCATTCCTGGCAAAACATAGTAGTTATTTTATTCACAACTGGCCAATTATTCTGGTTAATACATCTGTGCAATAGTCAAGGCCATCAAAATTTCAAATGTGTTGTCAAGGCAGGCATGACTATTGAGAGGAAGGAGACAGGGCTGGGAACTGTCTGAGCAAACTGGAAATGGAGTCAGGACAGAATGATGTTACCGTGGTCATTTCATTCCCTCCGGTTTTGTTTTTTTAATTTTCAAATCTTTGATCTTGACTAAGTGGTAAATACTGAGCCCTGAGGTTCTTCAGCTTAACCGAGGTTATTTATTATCCTGAGTGGGTCTTATAAAAAAGAGGCATAAGGGGCCAGGCAGGCCATAGAGGAGGCTTGTGACCCATGGTTTTAATCCAATACTTTTTGGTACCAGAAATTATTTGATTTTGGCCCCTGTTATCTTTTATCTAAATTATTTTTAACTTTTTGTTTAAAAAGTTAAAACTCTTTGATAACTCCTGATTTGTTAGCGTAGAAACAAGCCTCTCTCAGCATCATCTAAAGTCCTCCCTGGGACATGAAAACCAAGTCTAAGCCCTAACCTGATTTGGAGAGACCAATGCCAGAGACTCTACCTGGACATGGAGCGAACACAGAGGGAGAACTGAAGGTGCCCGAGGTCTGTATCTATCTGATAACTTACCTGCTGTAGGCCCATGTCTCCCAGTTAGGGCCACTGTACTCATGGCAGCAGACCCTGACAACCCCATTTCTACCATCATGGAACGAGAGGGGAAGCTCTCCTGCCCAAAGGAGAATACGAGGTTCCCCCCCTTTGGTCCTGAATAAGCATTCACTTGGGGGAGTACGTGCACAATCATACATAAAAGTGGGTTACAATACAAATGTTCTGAGGTCATACGGCAGGTGAAACTGTGGTACAGTAAAACCAAGCTCGTGTGGGAGCGAAATAAGTTTCTGAGTTGTGAGTAACCATGAGACCAGTATTGTCAGAGGCTGAAAGGGGGATGTATAACCATACAGGAGTCCTATTGTGAAGGCTCGTAGCCTGAGTGGATCAGGTCCAGGTGAGATGGTCCATTTCTGGTCCAGGTCTGGAACCAGCTTGGCAAGGGAATGATGAATCCAGGCAGATATCCATGAACCTTGATCGTAGCTGATGTTGTCAAGATGAGAGCCAGATCCTTTCCAGGCAGGTGTCAGTCCTTTTTCTGAAACTTTCTGAAGTACAGTTGATCACTGGGTCAGAACAAATGACAGAGATCCAAGGAGGGAACCAAAAGGACATCATGAACCCTAGAATGGACTGCAGTCGGGATCTCCAGAGATTGAAAACACTTTAAAAGAGACCAATTAGTAATTTCAATGATAATATCTTTTAAACAGAGCAACAAAAGGGATGGCCTTCTAAACATAATTTCACAGAGGGTGTGTAAGTGGACTTTTGGCTACTTTATTGGGTTCTTTTTCCTATTTCCCTACACCACCCCTATCCCTTCCAACCCCCCAACACTAGGTAGAGAAAGAAGGCTAGAGAGGAAAGGGGGTGTTGACATCATTAGACTACTTTCTGCTGATTAGGGGCGTTGAGTTCCTTGGGGTAAGTTTGATCTTTGTCTTCAGGACATCTCCAGCAAGTGATCCAGCATTAAACAGCAACCAGAAACAGCAGCAGGGGCAGCAGCAGCTCCCATGCCTTTCAGGGCTCTGGCACTTATATACTCTCTGGAGAGTCCAAATGAAAACTATCTTCAGCTTGAAAAATCACACTCCTTCCAGAGCACGAGAAAAATCATAGTTAGGTGCTGTGGACAATCTGAAGTAGCTTCATATCCCATGCCTAGAATTAAAACAACAACAACAGCAGCAGCAACAAAAACATATTCCCATAACATTTCTGTGTTTTTAAAGAAACCAAAATTCTCACTACAGGGATGAATCCTGCCTTGTAGGAGATAGATTTTGTCCTAAAAAGGGTCAAAGGTAACAGGTTGGACTTTTACAAAATAAATTTAGAGAGGGAGGACTTACTAATGCAGTCCATGCATTTGACCTTTCCAGAGCTCTGAGGTTGGTAGGTGCAGTGGACCTCCCAGGTTGTGTCTAAGGGCTTACTGACCATTTGAGCTGTGGACAAAGTGAAAGCAGATCCATCATCTCATTCAATGGCCAGGGCAGCCTGAACATAGGGATAATCACATGTATGCGAGTCTTGACCATGGTCACAGCAGCCTCCTTCCAGGTAGCAAAGGCTTTTTTACCCATCTTAAGAAAGTGTCCACAAACATTAACAGGCACTTATAACTGGTGTGAGAAGGCTTCATCTCTGTGAAATTGACTTTCTTTTTCTAGTCCCTTCAAAGGAATGTTGGGGACTCCTTTGGTCCTTGCCTTGGGTTGACTGGTGTGCTGGAGAGATATTCAGAGGCACCCTGAGTGACCATCTCCCAGAGATGCAGAATCTGGTACCTGGAAGATAATAACTCAGTCTGGTAAGGTCCATGGTCCAGTTGTATCCTGTTTAGCATCCTGGGAGTGAGCCTTGCCCTCTTCTTCCTGGGAATAGGTGAACTGAGGAAGGGTAGGGATCAGGAAAAGCAGTGGGCAAGACAGAAAGGGGCTCCACAGGAATCTCCACTGCTGGTCGGGCCTCCTCATCTGCCTTCTGATTTCCTTGGGCTTTGGATGTGTTGGCTGTTTGATGCCCTCTGCAACAGATAACAGCCACCTCCTTTGGGGACTCAGATTGTTTTGAGGAGAGCAACAACTCCTCTTGGCTTTTTAACAGTCTTTCAGCGGCCAATAGGTCTCTGCCTCAGGGAGGGGAGTGTTCTGGAGGTCTGGATAGCTAGCCTGAGATATGTCCAGCAAGTCCCCACAGTCATGGAGGAGGACCTCAAGGTTGTTGTCATCAGGCATCAATGTCGCAAGGCTGAGACTGTAGAGCAGCAAAGGTAAGACAGCAGTGATCAAGCAATAGACTCTGAAATTGAGTGATGAGGGTATTTGATACCCACCAGCCATTTGTCCCTCTTAGGAGAGATTCCACAGCTTGGGGAGCTGTTAAAGTCAGGTTCTAACTGGGGTGAACTTTTCAGCTTCCCTTACTTGTATAGGGGTTGAAGCTATGGCACACAAACAGGATGACTAACGGGTGGCTGCTGCGTTCAGACACTTAGACAGATATGCTACAGACCTCAGCCAGGGTGCCAGGTTCTGAGTCAAACACCCTTTGAGTCTCATGAATGAAAAAGTGGGATGGTTTAGTGTCATCTGGTAGCTAAAGCTGGGGCTCAGGTTAGAGTCTGTGTTAGTTCTCAGAAAGCTTGTTCCTCTGTTTCAGTCTACTTAGAAGGCTGGTCTCTCCACAGTGACAGAATACAGGATCTAGGCTATTTCATCTAACTCAGGAATCCAGAGCAGGCAATATCCCCAATGCCCACAGAAATTCTTGTACCTGCTTTCTGGTTTGGGGGTGAGGGTAGAGATTCCTTCTGGGTGGTGCTGAGAGTTCCCAGATAGGAGACTTTGGCAGAGTGAGTCTTTCTCTCCGAGATGAAATGTCTGGAGTAACTGGAGCAACTTTGTGACTCCAAACAGGTGGCAGTGTTGGTTGCTGTCAATCAACCATCTGCATACTGGAGCAGAGTTGAATTAGGGTATGGCACCCTGAATCCAAAACAAAAAGAATTGTAAGTCTTTTTGTAATGTCTCCTCAAAGAGTGTAGTGGGATTTTGAACACTTGGAGTCGTTGTTTGAGGAATTTCCAGTCTAGCCTTTTGGTTCAAGGGAGATTGCCAGTCCCTTGTTGATATGACTGTAGCCATGAAACTTGCCAAAACTGGTATGGACTTGTCTCAATCCATACCTTAAAAAATTGTTGTTGCAAGTCCTGGAGTAGGGTTCCTGGATCTGGATTTGTTTCTGTTGAGGTGTCTGGGAGAGATAGAAGATATTCTTCAGACAGAGTGCAGTTAAGCTGAGTTGTAGGCAGGGGTAAAGAAAATTTTAGTTTCTTGAATAGTAAAGGTGATGGTGATGCTATGGAGTCCAAGAACACCCAGAAAAGACCCCTAGACTCATTAGATTTTAATTAATAATAATCTAATTTATTAAAGCTGCTAGCATGGTCAAAGTCTTTTGACTGTGATCAGACATGTGCTTCCCAGAGGAGGCTGAAGGAAAGGCTTTTAAAAATGAAACTCACAAGAGCTGTTCCCCTCTGCTGAGATTAGATAGTCAAGGTGACTTAAAATAGTCCTTGTATGTCTGCCTAAGCAGGCTATAGAAGCCCAAATCAACAATTAGTTGTATCATAATAAGCAGATGGTCATGGCTGTACATTTTTGGGTGGGGTCAAGGAGTCAGTGTTACCAGGAACTTATCATCCAGGAATAATTCAGGTATAAATTATTAGGTACCAAGATGGAAGCCTACCACAAAAATGAAGTTTCTCTAGCTATCACAGTGGTGTCTAATTTTCAAAGAATATCTCTGCCCAGAAAGGTAGAAAGGACCCCTGGGACCACCAGAAAGGAGCGAGTCACCTGTTTCTGGCCCAGAATTGTTCTTTTAGGTGTGAAGTGATTGTCCTTAATGGTACCCATGGCTTTCTGTATTGGCATGGTTTTATTGGTTAATTTTTTTTTAAGGATCTCTCCCTTGCACACAAGCAGGGCAGTATGAACTGTAGAGGCTCAGAGTGAACTGGAACACAGTCAATGTGATCCTTGCCTGCCTGAGAGCAGTTCTGTCAGCAGCCAAGGCATCTTGCCTGTCTTGTAATGTCTCAGTTAATATTAACTTTGTGGACCACCTTGATGAGCTGAGAGGTATTCATCTCTGCAAGGCCCTCTAGAGTTTGGAGATTTTTATGGATATTGGGAGCTGATTGAGTGACAAGAGCCAAAATCAATGCTCTAGCAGCTTTTGGAGGCAATGAATCAAAAAGGATGTAAAATCTGACGGCTCTTCCCCCCTGAGAAATGCGCCAGGAGAAGGCTTTTCTGGGCCCTGAAGAACCTCAATAGTTTTAGATAAATTAGTGGTTTCAAGCTGCACCCTGAATTCCAGTCATATGATACTGGTGACAAGTGTCCACACCCTGGGAACCTGCATACAGAGTCCCAATCAGGGCGTTTGAATGGAAATGCTGCCTCAAATCATGTAACTTTTTAAATCATCCATACCAGTGGCTAAGGTTTAAAAAAACAAAAACAAAAACAAAAACAAAAAAAACTTCCTTTCCTCTTCCACATACATCCGGTTCCCTCTGAAGTAACCAGAGTCAGAAGGAATTGCTGACAAACATCCCAGGCGGGCTGCTGGTTGCTGGGGATAGATTCCAGGAGAGCAGTTAGGGTGCTTGGCCTTTTCAGAAAAAGGGGATCTGGGTCTTCCAGTTATACAGTAGAGAAGACCATCTATATACTGGAGCACAGTAAAATTAAGGTGCGGGTGACACCCTCAATCCCGTTAAATCTTTTTGTAATGTCTTATGCAATGCCTTAATGTAAGGAAAGGGTTACACACTTCTTTTAAACCGTTGTCCCCCTACATCTGGAGGGTGCAGCGTCTTGTGTGACAGCAAATCAGAGGCTGGGACCTGAGCCTAGCACTGGGAATTGTGGGTCCTCAAGCAGGGAAGCCAAAGGTGCCTCCGAAGCTGGACAGACAGTAGCCGAAATGGAACAATCTGTCCAGGCCCAGGCTCCGCGCAGGGCCGAGAGGAGCAGAGGACTCCTCCGCGCACCCTCGCCAGCGCCCAAGGCGAACGCAGACTGCCCAGGTCCTAGGGACATTGCTATGTGAAGCAAACCAGGACTGGGAGCCTAAACCCACAACTGCGGATCCTGATCCAGGGTGAGAGAAGCGCTAGGGTGGAAACCAAAAGACACCAGCTAACAACGGCAGAGGATGCCACCTACTGGCAGAATCCGGAAAAACCAGCAGAATTTTAATCAGATCCCTTTGGGGACAAAAACATCAGCCACAAAATCAAGAAATCTACTACCTGTAATTTTGCTACTGTTATTAATAGTAATGTAAATATTTTTGGAGATAGAGAGTTGCCGAGGGGTCGCGACCCACAGGTTGAGAATCACTGCAATGCAATGCAGCTGAACCTTGTGTCAGCTGTGCATGTATCTTCAGGTTCTATGCAAAGTATTAGTGGCATGAAAATTATAATTTTGAGACTATTACTTGGAAATATGTATAGCTGGTATAAGTAAAAGAGAGCTAATTTAAACAAAAATATTAACTATTCACTTAGATAAAATGTGGACACAGCTAGGTATGGTGGTGCATGCTTTCAAGCCCAAATACTTGGGAGACAGAGGCAGGCAAGTCTCTGTAAGTTCAAGGCCAGCCTGATCTACACATGGAGCTGTGCACCAGTCAGAGTTACATAGTGAGAGGGTCTCAAAAACAAAGAACCCCTCCCCCAAAAAAAGTGACTATAGGGGACTTCGAGCTATGCAAATTAGTAACATTTAGTTAAGTATGAAAATAAAGTGAGATTGAAAATAATTGGGGTGTAGTTCAATAGATTAGAATACATGAGGCCTGGGTTCATAGCCAGCACCAAAACATACCATAAAAGGTAAGAAGGAAACCTCTATTAACAAAATAGTTAGGATGGAAGTGGATACTAAAATTAATAGCCAGAGAGGATTCGCATCAGGAACTGTGCTAACACTTGGCCACAAGGCTCCCAGCCCAGTGATGGGCAGGACACAAACACAATACATGGAATGCATGTAACACATGCATATGCCCATCCACTGTGCATTATTCACTGAATTCATAAGTGTAGTTTCATATGCATATGAGCCAATAGATGTGTGTATATATAGTATTAGTGGCATGATACTTTAATAGCAAGTGAACACTTGCTATTAAATATTTAATATATATCACAAATTGTTTTAAAATTGTATCTTCTGCATCCCCAGGCTGGCTTTGAGCTTGTTATGTAGCAGAAGATGGCCTTGAACTATGGATATTCCCCCCTTCACTTCCTGAGTGATAGGACTGCAGTGTGTGCCTTAGTTTATGAGCTGTTAGGGATCAAGCTCTGAGCTTTGTACTTGTGAGGCAAGCTCTCTAACCAACTGAGCTACATCTCCAGCGTTTTTTTTTTCCATAAGGATTAATGTTTCCTCATTTCAAAAGAAAACTTGAAATCTTAAAAAGTACAAGCAGTAATAAATAGTTCGACCTTCTTCAGAGAGGAACTGAGTATGTAGGTAAGATTTTACATGTGCCCCAGTGGTCCTGCAGAGCTTGGCTGGGATGAACATGTTGGAGTTTTTGAAGTCATCCTTTTCCAAGGATGATCTTTAGGGCCCCAGCATCCCCTAGAACACCCTTTTAGGATCTCTGAAAACGTCTCATTTTTAAGCTAAGAAAACAACCAGGAAGTTTCAAACTTGAGGGAGTGAAGGAGCAGTGTGCTCAAACACAGATTCTAATCCTAGAACATTTTGTGTACTTGCTCAAGATGCATGTGAGCCATCCACTTAGATTCAGGAAAGATATTCAGGTGGTTTCACTTGGCAACAGTAAATGGAGCTGAGGGTATGAGGTTCTTTATTGTTTATAGCTCAAGTTTTAAGGCTAGATTAGTGAGGGTTTGTAGAGTGGAACTCAGAACTGAGCCCAGTGGCATCCTTGAGCTTCTTCACTAAGCAAGAAAAAAGTCAACTGAGCAGCTTCGCATTTGGACATTTGCTGCGCTCCTTAACGTCACTTCCTGCTGCTGTGATAAAATGTCCTGACCAAAGGACTTGAATGGGGAAAGTGCGTCCTCGAACGACTCATCTCATCTACAGTCAAGAGCAGACAGGGGGACAAATGCGTGCACGCTGTGCTCAACTCGATTTCTTGACTCCTGCACAGTCCAAGGCGCAGCCCTGAAGGGCTGCTGCCTACATGGGGAGAGCCTTCCCACCTCAGGTAATGTAATGAAGATGATGTAGCCAAGGGCAGCCTGATCCAGACAGTCCCTCATTGAGACGATCTTCCTGGGTGATTTTAGATTGTGTTGAGTGGTCAGTCAGACCAACTCTTCACACTACACATAAGGCATTGCGTGGGCGTGGAAAAATAAAAGCACGGCTTTTCTATGCCCGCTCTAGCTCCCAACTCATTAATAAGCTTCAAGCACGAAAGCTGGGCAGATTCTTGGTTATTCTAATCCAGCTCTGCTGGCCTGGCCTACTTCCCAGTCATGTGCCCTGTTACGTGCCATCTTGGTCTCCCCCGGGCTACTCCTACTCCATCCGTGTCCTCGTGGCAACTCCCTCCTTGTGACCCTCTTCTATCTCTCTCCTCCACTTGGGATCTCCGCTGGGATCAGAAGTCCTGCCTTAACTCTCTTGCCCCGCTATAGGCTTTTCAGCTCTTTATTAACCAATCAGAGGTGATGGAGAACGATTTTTACACAACATTGAGACAGGAGATGGTTCAATAGTAAAGACCGTGACAATGTCCAGACTGCAACCAGATCTCTGAGTACAGAAATCAGTATTTGAATACACAGTGCACAAAACCATCCCCCAACACTGTTCTCTCATGGAAAAGTGTCTCCACACTCAGGTGGTATCAGGAAGGGGTATAGTAATCCAAGTAAAGGGTGATCATAACAGGATGCCAAAAGGATGATGTAATTGGTAACATTTATCAGACTATAAAGCATTGTTGAACACAATATGGATGCTGTTGTGGATATCCTGAAATGTTACCAACTCATCTTGCTCACTCTTTGGAAGAATAACTGAACAAAGATGTAATGAACTTGCTGACTTCAGAAATTTTGACAGGTGTGGTGGTACACACTTTAATCCCAGCACTTAGGAGGCGGAGGCAGAGGCAGATGGATCACTGTGAGTTCAAGGCCATCTTGCTCTACATAGTGAGTTCCCTGATAGCTAGAGGTACATAACAGAGACCTGTCAGAAAGAGAGAAAGAAAGAAAGACAGACAGACAGAAAGAAAGAAAGAAAGAAAGAAAGAAAGAAAGAAAGAAAGAAAGAAAGAAATCCAATAAGCTGCAATGTGTAGTTTGAACCTCTGATTGTTATCTTACTTAATATGAGTTGTCTCTAGTGATGCTGATATTGCCACCCCCATGAGACCAAACCCCTGGATACCCTTGAAGATACTTTAGATTTTATGAGCCATATATATTGAATCTATTCAACTTGCTCACTGGGGCTATCAAGGCAGCCAGTAAGCATATGGGCATGGCTGTGTTGAAATATGACTTTGTTAAGAGATGTTAAGCCAGGCGTGGTGGTGCACACCTTTAATCCCAGCACTCAGGAGGCAGAGGCAGGCAGATCTCTGTGAGTTCAAGGCCAGCCTGGCCTACAGAGTGAGTTCCAGGACAGCCAGGACTACACAGAAAAACCCTGTCTCAAAAAACAAACAAACAAAAGATGTTAAGATTGGAATTATATATACTTTTCATTTGTCACCTGTTACTTGTCTTGTGAGATGCTCATATGGATAACCCCATAGCTCCTTCCAGTCTTTCTTTACATTTCACCTGCTTGGTGAAGCCCTACCCAGACAGACCCCAAACTGCAAGTGACCCTACGCCCCATCGCTATGGTCCTCTCTCACTTTTACTTTATCATCCTATGGCTTCCCCATAGCATTTAGGACCTTCCAAAATAATGAATAATTTACATGTGTATTTTATACTGTTTGTCTTCCCTTGATGCATAGCAAGCTTCTCAACTGCAGAGTTTGTTATTCACAAGTTCACAGAGGTTTCCAAAGGGCCTAGAAGACTTTCTGGCTCACAGCTGATATGTAAAAGCTTAGTGAAACTCTCAATTGACCACTGAGCTGGGGTTCAGGTCATTTGATAATAAAATGTTTCTCCTTTATATTTCCATTTTTGAAGTACGTAGAGGGCTTCGTCTTCAAAAGTGAGGTTGTGTACCTGAAGGCCTACTTTTAAACTATTTATTTTTATATTAATATCTCTATCCACCTTCCAACCCACCAACCGAGGTACAGGAGAAAGAATATTAATAGAGGCAGAACATGTAGACCTCTTTCATCATAGGTCCTTGGGTGAATTTGTGAGGATTCAAGAAGACCAGCCAAGCAGTATACACCTGAACTGGTACCAGCAGCAACTAGAACACAACTAACCAGGAAGCCAGCAGGAGATTTGGGGAGCACCAACAGGGACAGCCAAAGCAGTAGCATTCAAGGCCACGATCTCTTCAGCCCAACCTGGGCCACTGTCTTCAACAGTGAAGGCAGCAGTAAGTTTTGGCATAGTGTTTTCTGGAGTATTTCAAAGCAAAGCAGTGATGAGAAGCAATGCCAAGCAAAAGCCCAGGTTTTTCTGGGGTTTCTATTTATACCCTCTCAAAATCTGCACAAGGATGTTTTCTAATTGGCCAACCACATGCCTTCCACACAAGGTACTTCCTGTTGACCAAGATCATGAGCTCTCCAAGGAGTCTGTCAATGAAAGAATGTAAGCATGTTCCCCACATGTGACAGTTTCTGGCTGACAAAACATCACTCACTTTTCCAACAGAATGTTTGCATGCCCCTCTCATGAGTGTTTTTCGGTGGTGGACAAAGCACCCCCATTCCATACTTGAGACCAAAACAAAAAACACACTCTAAAGAAATAAAAACTTCCACCACATGTACCTTCTATTTCAAAAACCCTGTGGTGGTTTGAATGAGATGCCCTTTTCTGGCCTTTGAAGACTCTTGCATATATATGGGACACTTACACAATACACATGAAAAGTGAATAAACTTTTAAAAATGTGCTATCTACCATTACATGAAATTTTTTTTCCTTAAAGGAGTTTCTTTTTTGTTTTTGGCTAAAATGATCCACAGTTATATGTTGGTTGCAAAACTTCTTGTACTGTTTTCTTGATTCACTTGGTATGCACCTTAATTGGGAAAACATGAATTGTCTCCCAGGACCCTGTTAAACTGAAATCTGGGGCTGGAGAGATGGCTTGGAGGTTAAGACCACTGGCTGTTCTTCCAAAGGTCTTGAGTTCAATTCCTAGCAACCACGTGGTGGCTCACAACCATCTATATTAAGATCTGGTGCTCTCTTCTGGCCTGCAGGCATATATGCAATATATGCAGGCAGAACACTGCATACATTTTATATATATATATATATATATATATATATATATATATATATATACATATAAAGAACTCTAGCCTTATGGCACATTTAATGCTTCTCGTTATTCACTTGTCATTTTCTGACTCTAGATTAGAAGCATTTATTTACTTACCTGTGTTATTTATTTGTATGGGAGTTAGATTTCTTTTTTTTTTTTTTTTGGTTTTTCGAGACAGGGTTTCTTTGTGTAACAGAGCTCTGGCTGTCCTGGACTCACCTTGTAGACCAGGCCAGCCTCAAACTCACAGTGATCCGCCTGCCTCTACCTCCCAAGTGCTGGGATTAAAGGTGTGTGCCACCACGCCCAGCTGGGAGTTAGATTTCTTTAGTGAATATGTGGGGGCTTCTGAAGAACAGTCTCTTAAAAGGAGGCATATGACTTGTGGGAAACACTAGGTAGAGCTCACATGGTCCTGGACAAAAGATGTACCTAGGGAGGGCCAATAAGAAGGCACCTGCATGGATAATTAGTGAAAGCCTGGGAAACTGAAAAAGGACTTTTGTCTTGTTATTGCTTTCAACTGCTGGACACTGCCTCATTTTGGCTGAGGGTGGGCAGAGCCCAGATTGGGCTGAAGCCAGGTGAGGCCTCATTTTGGAGCCGTAAAAGCTGGGATCTGAGAGAGACCAGCAGACAGTGCCCTGCTGAAGGGCATGGCTGAAAAGCCCCAGGCTTGAGAGCTAGGGAACCTTGACTTACCTCAAGAGCAGCATCATACTTAAAGGCATGGCAGCAGATCCCAAGAAAGGAGCATGCGAGAGATGGAGGTGTGAAGTGGACATGTGCCAACCGCTGGTGCTGAGGCCAGACTTTAAGCAGAGATTCCATAACCAGCCCCTAGGCAGCACCAGCCCTGAGATGGTAAGAATGGGGGCGGGGGGTGTCAGGCCTCAGCACAGAAACCGAGACCAGCTGAGACGGCAGGCAGAGGCTGAGAAAAGGCCATTAAAAGGGGCTTCTGCCACGAGCCGGCCTAAAAGGACCATGGAAGGCCATACCTGCCACAAATAAGCTTGGGCTGGCACAAGAAGTGTGGCATAGGGCTTGCTCAGAGAAAGTTTGTGAGAACTGGATGCTGAGGAGAACTGTGGCCCGCTGCTGCGGGAGCAGAGTGGCCTGAGGCTGTATCCACCCATGGGCCCACAACTGCCCAGTGAGCGAGCGAGTGAGTGAGTGAGTGAGTGAGCGAGTGAAGCAAGAGGTGTGAGCGCTCTAAGGCCGAGGAGACTCCAAGGACTAGGCTGCTTGGCACAGCATCTGCCCTGTGTAAGTTTGGCAGTCTTGGATGGCACTAGAAGCCAATCCCAAGCAGAAGTGAGGCTGCCGTATGTAACAGAAGATTTTTTGTTAAAACACTATGTTTAGTAGTACTTAACAAACACCTCTAAACACCTATATTCTAATACCTAATACATATAAACACAATATATAAGAACACCTAACAAACCCTATCTTAATTTTCTTAAAAGGATGTTAATATTCTTAGTGTAGGCCCATGTGGGAAAACTTGATTTTAGTAGTCTGGTTACAGCAGTCACTGTAGACAGTCCTTTCAAAGCTTAGCATCCGTTGGGCCTAACTTTTCCAATTTGTATGGCCAGTTTATTTCTACTGATAGATTGTGACTGGCTTATCAGGTTGGTCTGTTTTAACCGCTAACTTGAGGTGGGCTTCCTCCATCAGCTGAGACTCATTTCTGTGATCTCCTTGGCCCGTGTGTGCTTCACTGCCTAGTGTTCCTCCGAGGGGCCTCTGAACTCCGCGCGCCTGGCTCAATCTCCCTGTGCTCTCAGGGCCCTGAACTGATGTTTTTTGTGTCCAGGTTTTAAGAACTCTCTCTCAGCAGGTTCTATGCCATTCCTTTTCTGCCAGCCTTCTTAGGCTGGTTTACGGATGTGCCTCAGGCTATTGTGGCCTAAATGCTAATGAGTGGCATATCTTGTTGCATATTTCTCCAGCATGTGTTGTCTTCTCAGACCATGAGGGCAAGAGGAAGAAAGTACCGGGTGGAGCTCTCTTATTTATATATAGCATTGTCTGGTGATCCTTGGTGGTCTTGAGGGCCCACAAGATCTCTTGAGATATCCAGTGATTCTGGCTTTTTGAGGCAACCGATGTCATCTGTGGCTTGTGTGGTTTCTTAGGCACCCCCGTTCTCACAGAGCTGTAGCCTCAACTGGGCTCTGCCCATCTCGGCCCCAAGTTCAAGGGACACAAAGCTCCTCCTTTATGTGCTGCCTTTATCTGCATACTAACTAATTTCTACCACAGCCATGGCAATGCCAGAGACAGGTAACCACTGAGTGACTGCTATTGTGGTGTTCCTGGAGACAGTCTGCTGACCAGATGCCCTCAAAGGACCTGCCCCTGAGGATGTCTGGATTGGCATCTTTCTAAAGGGTTAGAGTTGGTTGGGTGGTAGGTATTAATAACTATTAATAAATATAGTTATAATTTACCTTTACAATTATTACATTTAAGCTTTCTGAAATTAGAGACTACAGCTTCTTCATTTGTATGCCCCACAGATGCAAACAATGTCTAATTACCTGCTCCTGAACTAAAATGAAATGTATAGTTGGCTTAGCTCCAAGGGCTTCCATGGCACCTCTCAGCTTGCCATGAAAGGTCCTTCATGATCAAGCCCCTGCTTTTGTCCAGTCTCAGCAGCTGTCACTGGTTCCATAGTTGTGTTTCCCTCTCAGCCCTATTGGTGTTCATTTCTTGCCTTTGTGTGTCCTCTTCCTGCAAAACAAGTTATCATTTTGACTGCAAGTGAACTCCTCACTATTTCCAAGCCACAATTTATATGTTTCTCTTTTTTTGTTTCCCCCTTTTGGCCTCTGAAATGGAATCAAAGTAGACAGCCAGTCTATCTTGCTCCTCACTGTTCTCCTGTATCTGAAAAACAATCTGCAACTGGAATGAGAAGGACCTTAAATTCTGTATGAACACTTGATTGTCTCTAGAATACAATGGGTAACTATGGAGGCAGGCACACATAGGAGAGGAGTTAGCTTGGAACCCCAGTTTGTTTCTGGGTTATTCATACATCCCCTCTTAACAAAAATGCACTTGGCAGTCTTGTTTCTTCACTTGCATGTATCACACACACCCACACACACAGACACACACACACACACACACACACACACACACACACCCACACACACAGACAGACAGACAGACACACACACACACAGACACACCCACCCCACAAACTGCTCTCCAAACAATTTACCTGGCACTTCAGACCCCCTCAACCTCCCCAGATTATATGTACTTCCACTTTTTTTTTGGGGGGGGGAGGGTTGAGGTAAGGTTTCTCTGTGTAACAGAGCTTTCCTGGACTTGCTTTGTAGACCAGGCTGGCTTCAGACTCACAGAGATCTGCCTGCCTCTGCCTCCCGCGTGCTGGGATTAAAGGAGTGAGCCCCACGCCCGACTGTACTTCCACTTCTAAATAAGAATGTTTCTTCACCCCTAGTAACAATCACACTTAAACAGTCTCTATTCAAGAATATCCCCAATGTATGGAATATAAAGATTAGAAGGGTCAAACCAGTCTGAACTGGTTTGGGGTGAAGGCACAATTAAGGGAAAACTATGTCCTCTGATAACCATTTAAGAAGAATCTCCTATTTACTATTTTATGCCTTTGCATATGATTACAGCCAGCTGCATTATGGGAAGGGTCATGAATAGCAGAGAAATGATTATATAACCTGATCTATCAGTTATTAAAGCATCACCCATACTAGCAACCTACTTCCTCTAGACCAGTGAAAAGAGACCCAGGCTGTATAGCCTGAGTACTCTTGCTCATATTGCCTGCTGTCACTTGTAAATTTGCACTATATAACTTTGCTCCAAATAAAACTATTTTGCTTTTGCAAATTTGTATGAGCCCTTATTTCCAATTCTTTGGATAAGAGGCCAAGAATCTGGAAACACCCAGCTCAGATCACAAGCATCGACAGCTCTGCTAAAAGATGACAAACAGAAAAGTTTTAAATGGGCGCTTTAGACAACCAGTCGCGTTGCAGACTGGGGAAATAGGTTAGGAGAGGCAAGATGGGCCCAATGAAGTTAATGAGGTAATTAGAGTCAGCCAAAGTGGTGCGGGACTTATTTGAGGTCATATTCGTGGAACTAGAAAGCATGTAAAGATTGTGAGACCGGAGATATGGCAGGAGTTAGTGGTCTACTGAAGGCAGTGATTCAGAGTTTGGGGGAAGGAAAGACCGGTTCCCAGTTTTTTACTTCACTGTGATTGGCGACAAACTGAAATATGGCATTGGGGTTAAATGTTATCTATGTTTCACTCCAAACAATCTGAGAGAATATCCTGCAGGGACCTTTCTTCTCGGTCTTTGCATTAGCAGCGTCCAAAGTGGAGCAATTAATTAATATGCTCAAAATATTAAGCAGCAACTCTGAGCCAATAAGCGCTAATAGCCGATCGCCGAAAGCCTACACACGCCATTTTTTGTTTGTTTGGTTTTGGTTTTTGGTTTTTGTCTCCCGTAACAAGAACAGGAGTCAGACCCACGAAGCGCGGCTTCCGACTAGCTTTCGGCCCATTGTACAACTAGGAAGCTGACAATAAAGTTTATTTGAGCGTTGACGTGCCCCGACGTGGCCCCGCCTCCTCAGCAGCAGCGGTGATTGGCGAGCTCTTGCCGGCCGCGGACGTTCCTAAGCCGCGATTGGCGCCGCCTGCCGTCCGTCCGGAGCGTCGGCCGCCGCCCCGCCCCCTCGCCGCGTCGCCGGTGTCCGCGCCGCCCGACTCACCTCGCTCGTCCTGTCCCGGCGGAGGCCCCGGGCGGCCAGATCGAGCAGCGGGGACCATGTTCCGACGCAAGCTCACGGCCCTGGACTACCACAACCCCTCAGGCTTCAACTGCAAAGGTGGGCGGCGGCCACGGGGCCGGCGACGGCGCCTCCCCAGCCCGCCCGGACTGGGCTCGGCGACCCGGCATCCGCTGCCCCGCGGTACTCCGCACGCTTCCCGATCCGGGGCGGCTCGTCGGGCACCTGCTAGGGCAGCGGGACAAGGGAGAGGGCCCTTGGGGACGCGCAGAAAGTTAGTAGCCGGCTGCCAGGGAGGTTGAACTGTCCAGAAAAAGATAATTGGTTTAAAAGTCCTGCCCGCCAGTGGGAGACCGGGAGTGTGGCGGGGACCGGGGCCTCGTTCCGCTATAAGGGACACACAGGTAGAAGGCGGCAGTTTCTAAGCCGGGTAGCAGCATTGGTCTCTGGAAGCGTATCAGGATCTGTTCTGGTTTTGTACTTGGCCTTTGACTCGAGGCTTGATGGGTGGAGGTAGAGCTGAAATTGGGGGTTGAGTCCTCAGTTCTGTTAGGATCTTTCTTGAGGATTTTGGGGGACGTCTAAGGAAGCAAATGCATCCTGTTAACAGTACACTGTCTCCTAACTTTCAGCTTTAAATATTTGTGTTCAGGGTGTTTTAATCGTTTATTTCTTCTTTCTTTTACTCTGTTGGCTTGCTTCAAGGTTTTGACCTGCCCAGTCCCCCTTAAACTCTAAAGGAACCAGCGTCCTAGTAAAACATAGGAAACACTGTTTTATGCGTGTTTAGTTCATTTAATACTCAACCCTTTGCAGTAAGTCCCGTTATTACCCTCATCTTGTATATGAAGTATCTGAAGCTTAGAGAGTGTACTCAGTTTTCTGAGGTTCATCCAGATTTTGAGTACATTACTGTGAATCAGTGTTTCCATAGTCTGAACTTTGAACTCTTACTTGCTTCTCCTGGGTAACATGTTTGCAGGTAGGAGTCACCAAGGATCACTAGGGCTTCTAGTGAGGTGATATGTGATGTTTTGTTGCAGATGAAACAGAATTTAGAAACTTTATTGTTTGGCTTGAAGACCAGAAAATCAGACACTACAAGATTGAAGACAGAGGTAACTTGAGAAACATCCACAGCAGTGACTGGCCCAAGTTCTTCGAAAAGGTAATGGATCAGGAAGTAAAAGGAAGCACAGATAACTTTCGTAAAAAATGCATGAAGTTAAGTTGAAAATTCCTATGTTCTTTCAAGATATAATAGCGATCAGTATAACAAGCTAATTTCATGGACTTCAAAATCCACTCTTTTTATTTTTAAAGCAAATTTCATTATCTCCTCCTACCAAGTCTTCAGTATTTAGATTAAATACTAAATAAAAATGTCATTCTAAATGGCACAGAATTCCTTAATAGAACTGTCTGCTCTAATTTGTATGTATGTGTCTGTGTGTATGTTGGGTATCTGTAGAGGCCAGTACGAGGTCTCCTGGAACTAGAGTTACATTAGATACAAAAATGTAGCAATATATTTTTGAGTGCTTGTCTTAGTTACTTTCCTATTGCTATAAAGAGACACCACCAAAGCAACTTATAAAGGAAAGCGTTTACTTGGGGGCCTGCCTACAGTTTCAGAGGATGAGTCCATGACCACCATGCAGGGAGCATGTCAGAGGGCAGGCACGGAACTGGAGCGGTAGCTGAGAGCTCACATCTTATCTGCAACCAGGAGTAAGAGAGAGCTAACTGGGAATTGTGGGAGGTGGGGTGAGGTGAGGGTGGCTTTTGAACCAGCAAAGCCCACCCCAGTGACACATCTTCTCCAACAAGGCCACACCTCCTAGTTGTTCCCAAACCAGTTGTCACCTACAGTGGACCAAGCATTCAAATATGTGAGCTTGTGGGGTCCATTCTCATTGAGACCTCCACAGTGTTCTTACTAAAAGCCATAATTGACATGCCTGAAAACTTGAAACTGTTGTGTTTATTCTTAATGTGCCGATGTCCCTGTGTTTGATAGAAATGGTTTTAAAAAGCTTTATGTGGATGTTTTTGTGACTAGAAATAAGTCTTGCATTGATTTATTTTAATGTTAGTGACAGTTTTTAGGAATAGTTGTTTCTAAACGCAATAGAAATCACGTGTCATTACAGTGTCATCAGTGAATGGGAGGAATGGTGGCACCTGTGTCCCCGTGTCCGTGAGCAGACACCTGATAATGCCTGTCTGCATAAGTGCTTACCCATGACAAGGCCTAAATGCTTCTTGCCACTGTAACTGCTTGTACTGGTTTATTCTTATTTACCCTTATTATTTTTTTTAATTTTCAGTGGGCTTTTAAAGATTTTAAAGTGCAGTTCTAGTGTTTTCTGTTTGTTCAGTTGACCTCTGCAGCCATTCCTTCCTGGAAAAGGTGCAACTGATAAAAAGTTTGCAGAGATTACAAACAGTTGCTTGTATAAAAAACCCAGACTGATAGTAAAATAAGGATAAATCATAATTCATCCAAATGCTCTCAGGGATGTTATTGTTTAAGACATATTTGGAAACATCTATTTGGTAATTAACTTCTAGATTTTAAGTTATAAAGTGTATTTTTAAAATACTTTTGGAACTCACAAGTGTTTTTTGATCATGACCACATCTTAAGAATGAATGAGACTTGTTTGTTTTATTCAAGGAATAAAAAATTTGGTTAGAAAATGACTAAAAAGTTTCAATTCATAAATTATCAGTGAAAATTTCGCTGAAAGCTTTGTTGCTGGGATCAACTTTGAGCCCCTGAAAGACTGAAGGATCTGCTCAGCTGCATGGAGAGAGTACTGTTAGGCGGTGTAGGTGACATTTGTATATGAAAGGTGAAGCTCCAGAAACTGACGTGAGTTGTCTGTCCTTTGTTTAAAAGTCGCACTTTTGCCGCAGCACAAAAGAGGCAGGCGGATCTCTGTGAGTTCAAGGCCAGCCTGGTCTACAGAGTGAGTCCAGGACAGCCAGAGAGAGATACACAGAGAAACCCTGTCTCGAAAAACAAAACAAAACAAAAACAAGTTGTGCTTTTTATCTAACTGCCCTGTGCACTGGGACCTGGAGTCAGAGCCAAGGTTCTGGTCCCAGATCTAAGTTGTATAGCCATACTGAGTATCATAGTTCTCTAGACTGCAGTTTCCTTATGTAAATGAGATTGTTTTTGTATCCATTTGTCCTGCCTGGGATTTCCAAATAAACTCTTTTTTTTTTAAAGGGAATATTTAACCTTTTCCTTAAAATGGTACTCTTAAGATGTTTTCTTCTCCTGAGCTGTATAATTACATCAAAGGTTTAATAATGATGGATGTGGTGGTGCATACCGTAATCCTAGCACTGGGGAGATGGAGGAGAGACAATTAGGAGTTTCAAGCCAGTCCTGAATATCTGGAATTCAAGGCCAGCCTGAATTGCATGAGATACTGTCTCAAAAAATTAATAATATGTTAAAAGAAATTCTTTTTTTTTAATAATTTATTTTTTATTTCTTCAAGTTACATCTCAATCACAATCCCCTCCCTACTCCCCCCTTCAGTCCCACCCTTCCACCCTCCTCCTCCTCAACCCCCCCATCCTCTTCTCTTCTTTTTTTTTTTTTTTTTAGATTAAGGTATTTCTTTTTTCTCCCCAACAGCTCTCCCTTTCAGTCCAAAAAATGGTTCTTTTTCTTATACCTATAAATACAATACAAAACAACAGAAATAAATAGGCCACAATTATAAGAGTTATATGGCTTAGCATACATTCCCAATGTTCTTAAAAGATCCAAACTGAGGCCCCTGTCAATTTGTGGCTGTTTATAATAAAATAGATGTTTCCCTCCTTTCCTTTACAGTATCTCAAAGATGTTAACTGTCCTTTCAAGATTCAGGATCGGCAAGAAGCAATTGACTGGCTTCTTGGTTTAGCTGTTAGACTTGAATATGGAGATAATGGTATGTTTTATGGGAGCACGTGGGTGTGGGTGTTAGCTTGTGGGGCTTTTTAAAAGGTTTTTATTTTTAGCTGCATGTATGTCGTATGCATTCCTGGTGTATGTGGAGAAGAGAGAACATCAGATCTGATGGAGCCAGAGTTACCCTGTGAGCTGCCGGATGGGTGCTGGGAATCAAATCCAGGCCCTCTTCCAAGACACCTCTCCAGTCCATGTTTAGTTTGTTGTTGTGTAGGTGGTTTTGTAAAATGAGAAAGAATATTTGTCTTGTATTTTACTTTTGGTTTATTTTATCACAAGAAGTGGAATGTGCTTTATTTTGTCTTTGATGCTTACATTTTTCTCTTAGAATTTAGAAACTGTTTTCTGAAAAAGGTTAATTGAACATCTTAACAAAGAAACATTGCTTGGTTAATCTGCCAGCTTCCACAGTCTGCAGCTATTTCACAGGAGATAGAAACACACTGGTGTGTCTAATGCCTGTGAAGACAGCACAGGCCAACATGTATGCATTATGTTTGATCTTGCCTTATCCACATTCTTCTGTAATTGGAAGCTTTTGAATATCAGTGCCAGCAGTAAAAACTTTTCATTACACTCGTATCCTTTTATAAGACATCTCAACTTCAGGCGGATCATCTTGCTTCAGGTCCTTCCTTTGCATTTTATGTTTTCCCTTCATGGTGCTGTCACTTTCATTTCCTTTGTTGTTTGCTCCTGAAACCTGCCTGGCAAGTGCAGCTTCTCTCCTTCCTTCCCTCCCTCCTGCTGCCATCAGTCTTTTCCGTGTCTGTTCTTGCTGCTTTGCCCTGCTTTAGCTCTTGTCACATTCTTCTGACTTTAATCTTGTTAACTAGTGTCCCTGTGGAACCACCTTCTGCTCTCAGCTGTGTGGTCCACCGGCTAACTTTCTGAAACGAGTTTTAGAATGAAGCTTCTGTCCAAAGACCAAGTCTAGTTACATCTTCTAAAGCATTATCAGTTTCCCATTTTCATAAAAACACCCTTCAGTTTTATTTGAAAGAACAAATCAGACAGCCCTGTGGCTTCTTTCCATTATGGAATAAATGGGACTTATGAGCCTTGTGACTTCAGCCTTGGTAATCTTTGGGGCCTTTAGCAGGTTTTTTGTTTTCTGGGTTGGTAGCAGCTGTGTGAGGTCATTTGCCATTGAGTGTCCTGGGATCGTGGACCTTATTGAAGCTGCTCCCGGGTGGATTCCTACCCATCCTCCTTGCCTTTTCTCATTGCATTTGTTCCATGTTATACTTGCCTTCAGTATTGGTAACTTAAGCTATATTCCAGCACCTGATTAACATGGGCATTCATTTCTCAAATAATGTGGTTTCAACAAAAGCTTGTGTATGAAATATGGAATTTTTTATATTGGGAAAGGTAAGAGTTGAAAGATAAATAGTATCAATGGTGTATTAAACAACTGTCTCTAAATCCCAAGATCTAACATCCTCACACAGACTTATGTGCAGGCAAAACACCAATGCACATGAAATAAAAATAAATTATTAAAAAAACCAAAAAAAAACAACAAAAAAAAACATCTGAACTGGACAAGAAGCTTTGTTTAATCTTCTATTTCAGCATTGCAGGAGCAGAGACTCCAAGCTGCTGAAGGCAGCAGTGCTGGCCTGCATCTGTAGGGGGCGCTGGTGTTCTTGACCTTAAGTGACTTACATTTGTTGAAATCGTTGAGAATTTTTTGTGCCCTCTGCCATTACTTAAAAACCTTTCAATCATATGCCAGCCAACGTTACTAAAATATGATTTAAATTTCACTACTTTCAAAAGTTTAGATTGATAGGAAAATTATAATAGTACAAACAGTTTTCTTTAAACCAAGATCTGAAAACCCATTTTTGGCATTAGGTTTATTCATTACTTCTTTTAAATATTTTTCAAGTGAAAACAAAATGTCTTCATAATTTTTAATTTCCATGATATATTTTAAATTTGTGTATGATATTACCTGTGTTTTAAGCGATTTTGATTTTTGTGTTGAAAGCAGTATTTTAGGTATTGAAAAGATTTGAAAGCTTTTTTAGTTTCTACCTAATATTCTCTTTTAATTTTTTATTTTTAAAATTTGAGACAGGTTTTTGTCAAGTTGTCCACTGTCCCTGAATTTATTTGTAGCTCAGGCAGGCCTTGTGATCCTCCTGCTTGGCCTCTGTAACTGGGATTACGGGCCTCTTACCACCATGCCCTGCTTCTATTTAATCCCTAGGTAACTCATGCTGTTGTCACCCCCTCTGTGTCATCACCTGTCACCTCCCCACCCACCCCCTCACACCTGTTCTTCAGTCAGAATGTAAGAGAAAGGTCTAAAAGACTCTATTTCCTAAACTTTAGATGTTGAAATGTATTCAGTGATGTTTATGCCTGTAATCCAGGCATTTGGGAAGTAGAGGCAGGTGGGTCAGGGTTCAGGGCCAGCCTGTGGCCTAACAAACCTTATTTCAGAAACATTAATGAGAAGAAACTCATCAAGTGCTCAAGCTGTATTTCAGCTTAATCAAAAAGTTACATTATCTTCTTTTTTAGTTCTTATGTAGCAAAGTATAATTTTGAGTGGATGTCATAATCTGGGTCAGCTAAATTCAGCAAATAGTATTTATTTTAACCTTTAAGTTGCAGTTATATTACCTTGTTGCCTATTTTTTATAGCTGAAAAATACAAGGACTTAGTGTCTGATAACAGGAAGAACACTGACAATGCAGCTAAAAACGCAGAGCCGTTGATCAACCTGGACGGTGAGTATATGAAGTGCACAGACGGGAGGGGGGACGACAGTCTCAGTTCTATGAGTGCTCTCTATTCTAGGAGGCAGGCTGGAATAACTCCGTGAAGGCACAGACAGGATTCTCTCCTGTTTAGTTTTTCCTTTGGTTTTTCGAGACAGGATTTCTCTTTAGCCTTGACTGTCCTGGACTCTCTATAGACCAGGCTGGCCTTGAACTCACAGAGATCCACCTGCCTCTGCCTCCTGGGTGCTGGGATTAAAGGCGTGAGCCACCACACTCAGCGCATTCTCTGTTTTAAATTGTTGGTTGCAGTGTGCTTTCTCTCTCTTCCCCCAGCCCCTCAGCATTGAATATGTGAATGTTAAAAATGCTGGTGGTTTTTGCTTCAAGTAATTTGGATTTTGATTTCTTGTTCATTGTCCTCGCATTGGTTACCTTCCTGGCTATATAATTTAAAAATATATATAGTGACAAATGATAAAATGTTTCATTATTTCAAGTCCCACATGTCCTTTTAGTAATTCCCTTTTAAAGTATGAAGATTATGAAAATTACCTACAGTGTGTTAAATATGCTTTCAAGGACTGATTCATTGTGACCTGCGTATGAGTTATTCTTAAGAGTGAATGAGCCGGGCGGTGGTGGCGCACGCCTTTAATCCCAGCACTTGGGAGGCAGAGGCAGGCGGATCTTTGCGAGTTCGAGGCCAGCCTGGTCTACAAAGCGAGTCCAGGACAGCCAGAGCTGTTAAACAGAGAAACCCTGTCTCGAAAAACCAAAAAAAAAAAAAAAAAAGAGTGAATGAGCTTCTTGCACACTCCAGAGCCACTGGGCACTGAAAAACATTGGGAAAACTATCCAATGAAGGTATTATATTAAGAATAATAGCACTGGAGAGAAACATTAGTTAAGAAGTGTCTGTAAGTGGCCTTGTGGACTTCTCACATACTGTGAGTTAAGCTAGTCATTTGTCCGTGACTCTGTCTGGCCCATAAGATTAATAAGGAGACTTTCTCCTGACTGTTGATGTGGTCCACGTGCTGTATGTCTTTTCCTAGAATGCAGCAGAACACCGGAGATAAATCAGTCCTAGAAGGCTGCTGTTTTTGTAAGTTCCTGTGTTCACGTTAGCATGTCTGAGGAGCTGCAAGGTTTTTACTTACTCACTTTTAATCTTTCGTAGTAAATAATCCGGATTTTAAGGCTGGAGTCATGGCTCTAGCTAACCTGCTTCAGATCCAGCGTCACGATGACTACTTGGTGATGCTGAAGGTAAGCTGCCCATTTTCATTCTTGACAGAAACTCCACAGGTGGAAAAATCTTCACTTTTCTATATGCTATCTGATTTTACCTAAGTTCTCGATGGGCTGATGAGCAGGAATTCAGAAGGTGGGACCTGGAGCACACATCGTTATTTTATGTTTTACGTTATCCAGCAGAAAGCTAGTATCTGAATGTTGGCTGTGTGCACACCAGTGTGTCTTTGCAGAGATAAATAATTTCCACTCAATCCTACTAATAATAATCGCACTGAGAAACACTAAAACAAACAAACCAGGGCCTAGGGAGCCGGCTGAGCTGGATAAAGTACTTCCCACGGAAGCCTAAGGACCTGAACTGGGAACTGAGCGCCCATGTCAGAGTCAAGCACAGCGACAGCTGTGACCCCAGTGCTGGGAAGGCAGACCCAGTCTAGCCAAATCAGTGTGAGCCATCTCATACTGATGACTTCCCTCATTTTATTTTGGACAAATATCTAAAGGCAATTGAGCAGAGAATGGCTACTTTAAAAAAAAAAAAAACATGTAGAGAACAACTGAGAAGACACCCAGTGCCAACCTTTACTCCACACATGTGCATGGACACGCATATGCACATGGACATGTCTACCATACTTCACACATGTGCATGCACACCCATATGGACATGGACATGTCCACCCTACTTCATACTCAAAAGTGTTTTTAGGAACAGACCTAGAAGAAAAGGATGAACATCCAAGACACAGAAAGTGACAGGCCCAACTCTGCCCAGTCAGATGAGAGTTCAGTCTGTCGTTAGGAAAAGTGAAATGTCCAATCACTAATGGTGAGCTTGGCCCCACAGCAAGACCTCTTTAGGAGACAAATGCTCTCATCTTCAGCATCGTTCCCTTCTAGATCAACCATGTAATTTATACCTTTACATCAATGAACACAGCTCTCTGAAAGAGATTTCTTAATTTTGAGAAAGGAAAAATTCCATAAAATTTCTGCTATGAATGTGCAGTGGGGTGGGGCAAGAGGATGCAAGAGTATTCTCGGAGACTGTCAAACACAGCTTGTGCAGGTGACGAAGAGCTATGTGACTGAGAGTGACGGTCACCACAAACTACTTCATAGTAAATTGAGTAAACTTCCCTCTAGCAGAAGGGTTATAATATATCTTACCTGTTAGAATTGTGTGGGTTATGTGGACAGTTTTAACAAGGATAGTATTCTTAGCTTAACAAACTATTCATGTTGGATCCAGCTTGGATGCCGAGGACATCAAGTTGTTGTTAAATTTAGTTGTTTCAAGGTTTTATTTTTTGCTCAGTCTAGTGTGCAGATTTCCTTGGGACAGTCCCACAGTGTCCACATCAGCTTCAGTCATAAACTAAGGTATAGGAGAAACAAATAGTGTAGTGTCTTTGGGGTACTTTTGCTAAACTTTGAAAACTAGGAGTACATAGCTGTATGAAAAAGCTCTGTAAATTTCTAGGTCTAGCTACATATTTATCCTGTTAGGCATTCAGGTAACTGTGACACTATGGAAGTGTCTTAGGTCTGTCAGGCACAAGTCAGCATATTAAGGGCCAGTGTAGCTCAATGGTGGAGTGCTTACTTGGGTCCGTCCAGTCCCAGCATTGAGGCAGGGATGGGCATTTACATATTAGTGGTCTGGCAAAATAGTAAGCATGGTCTTTTGGGCTTCCTAGGCAATTCGAATTTTGGTTCAGGAGCGTCTAACACAGGATGCAGTTGCTAAAGCAAATCAAACAAAAGAGGTAAGTGTGTTCCTAAGATTCTAAGATAACTAATGGTAATTCTTCTGGTATTTCGTACATTTAAAGTTGGTATTTTCTTAAGATAACAATTTTGGGCTGGGCATGATCGCACACGCCTTTAATCCTAGTGCTCTGGAGGCAGAGGCAGGTAGACCTCTTGAGTTTGAGGCCAGGGATACATAGATGCGGTCTTAAAAAAAAAAAAAAAACAAAAACCATTCTGTTGGAACAGAAGGAGAAAGGACACCTGGCTTGATGATGAACTGAGTTAGATCCTTAAGCAGATGCTGTGTGTTCAGTGCATAAGGTTCAGACCAATAGGTGGACAGCGAATTCCATGTCTGTCCACATTTCACATTCTAGAGAATCTTGTCAGTCATCTGTTCAGCCAAACTGAGGCATTTGCCCAGGGATTTAGCCTTGTGAAATGTGTTAGATTTGTTTGGATGCATGGTACAAAAGACAGGACACACTTAATACTTTCCTGTTAAATGTAGATCTCATCCTCACACTTGTGATTGTAATTTTCTTTTCATTCAGTGTGTCTGGACCCCTCCACCCCCAAGAATACTACTGGAGTATTTTTAACAATGCTGCCAATTCAGATATCTCTGAAAATGACCTGTGTGGAGGTGTAAGCATTTAACCCTGAGTAGTAGGAGGCAGGAGATCTCTGTGAGTTCAAAGTCAGCCTGGACTCTCAGGGACAGAAAAAAAAAATGGAAGGAAAGGAAAATGAAATCTCCCCAAAGCTATGAAGCAGTGTTCTTTGGTAAAGAATAGCAGCTGCAGCTACAATAACTGCCCTTCTCACCACACAGATGTTGAAGTGAATGCTCTGGGCATATCCAGCATTCTGAGGACTCTGACCCCTCCTCCTCCTCCTTCTCCTTCAATGCCCTTTGCCCTCTGACCCTTTTAGCAAGTCCAGCAGTAGTGAAGGACTGCTGACGTCAGGGTACTGCAGTGTAAGTGCCTCTGGAAGACACTCCGCTTTCTACTACGGTTTTTAGTAGCTTAATTATGTATGAATTGGTCACTGGAAATTGGATCAAAGATCAGCTCATTTCACCCACACTAGAGAACAAGCAGCAAATTGTTCTGGAATAATAGTCATTCATTCACCAAAATGATGCCTATGGTTTGGAGGCAATGCAAAAACAGTGCTGAGCCAGATCTTTCTGCCTCTGTTTGCAAAGTAGAATCTAGCTTCTTCAGTGCTACAGTTAGTAACTTCAGATTACTGTTGTTAGCCATTCTTGACTAATAATCTGAGGGATATGGTTGATTTCAGGGGTAGCTTCTTTCCTTGGTGGTCGGTTGGCACACAAAATAATTCTGGTTTGTGGTACCAGGTGACATAGAGTCGCCTCGCATAAGTCTACTCTGTTCTCAGAATTTCCACTCCTCTAAGTTATTAGTCCCCTTAGAGATAGCCTAGGTGGAACATGTTAGTAGATTAGGCAAGAAGTTAGCAGTAACTAACTACTAATGATTCATGACACTTTTTATCAGCAGAAAGCCCAGACTTCCTGGCCTCCTTTTTGAATTAGGTAATCATTGTAAAGAATGTATAATTTTGAATCATTGATAAAATACACATATAATATTCTGGTAAACAAGCTGGCTAAAAAAAATTGCATGCTTTAGGCATGTTTATTATGTATTTTGAGTATCATTTGTAATCTAATTTGCACAGGGCTTGTTTAGCCATTAGCCCTCCTTCCTTAGCAGCATCAAGTGCTTTTGCAATAAGGACTCATACAGGCCTGGTTAACAAGTTTGGATGGGCTTTGGTATTTCTGGTACATTTGAGAGCACTCTTTTCCTGAGTCTTTCTAACAGGGAAAGTCTGCTCATCAAAGTAAATTGGAACAGTCCCTAAACTGAGTAGCCAGCTGCTCTTAAATTTCAAATGAGAAAAGTGACTCTTCTAAATAGTCTTGTTTTGTTATTTTTTCAAGGGCTTACCTGTTGCTTTAGACAAGCATATTCTTGGGTTTGACACAGGAGGTAAGTTATTTTAAAGTTAAGTTAATTTGAGGGACTTGGTGTCCTGGGGTGTAGGTGGGTGGCCAGAAGCACAGAAACCATACACACACAGATGCAATGTTCTTGTCTTGTGACAGATGCAGTTCTTAACGAAGCTGCTCAGATCCTGCGGTTGCTGCACATAGAAGAGCTCAGAGAGCTACAGACAAAAATCAATGAAGCCATAGTAGCCGTCCAGGCAATTATTGCTGATCCAAAGACAGACCACAGACTGGGGAAAGTTGGAAGATGAGCACCTCAGACTTCACCCTCACCTGCTTAGTGATGGGAACCACGTGCAACGGCATGTGTCTGGGAATCACATCATGTTTTCAAGGGAGGAATCCCAGGAGACTGACCATGTTTAGAGATTTGCCAGCACTGCTTTTTTCTTTAATAAAGTTGGGGAAAGTAAAGGTTTTTTTTTTTTGTTTTGCTTTGTTTTCAAGTAGTAATGTATTCTGTTTCTATAATTATTGTGCATCCTCTATGGTTAGAGAGTCACCCCAACTCTTAATTTGTCCTACAGACAATATAGATCATTAGACCAAAAAAAAAAAAAGCTTTAAAATATTTTATTGGAGTTACATAGAAAATTCCAGAACTGCTTTATCTTTGGTGTTACACAGAATACTTTTGAGGGATGCTTCTGTAGAGGCACTTGGGCATCATTCTAGCACCTTTAGTATAAATAAAGTCTGAGGACTTTTGCTGGGAAGCATAAATAGGCAGGATCAGCCCTGTGGTCTGTTTGAGACAGGGATCTCAGGGGGCTTTAGGACTACATTTCCTAGCCAGTCCTGTACTTTCCTCTTCTTGGCCAGGTGGAATCCATGGCAAAATCAGATTTAGTGTCTTAAGCTCTAGTTGGTTCTTTGTTGAATGAATTTAGCCTTTTAAATAACTGTTTACAAAAAGTTGCTGTAATAAGCAATGATTAGAATTCTATTTTGATAACCTTTGTTTTTAAAAATACAGTAGTAAAGATTGAGGTATACACTTCACAAAATACACTTAGTCTCACTGCACTGAAAATGCTCATCTTGTGTCCCAAGAGCTAATAACGGCCAATTCCTTTTTCTCTGTCTTTGCCTTTGTAGTAAATATTCTTAGGTCAAGATTCTTGTAAACTTGAAATCCTCCTGTACATCTCATGTTCATTTTCTTCCTATGAAGGGAGTGGACAGCAGTGGATATTTGGTCAGTTAAGGAAAGCAGTGCTGACCGTCACCACACCCCTTCTCTACCCATTGCCCAAGGAATCCGTCCTGATGCTCATTCATGGACTCACCTGCTAGACAGTAGGGATAGACTGCAGTGATCCCATAGAGGTGAGACCGCTGCTCAGGAAGGTACTCATCAGCAAGCTGGCCACTGTCTTTATTCACTGATATAACGCCATCCCTAATAAAAGAAGGAAGGGGATCCATGGGTGGTCAGTCACAAGATAAACTTTGAGTAGATAACAATTTGACAGTTTTCCATAATACGTTAAACAATTCAGCTATCTAAGTTTTGACTCAATTTGTCTAACACCAGTGATTCTGGATTTAGCCCCTACACCAGTATCACCTAGGAACTTACAGGAAATGCAAGTAATGTTCCCCACTTCTTGGCCCTTATAAGTCAAAACCCTGGGACAGCACACAAAAAGATATTTAACAGTCTGTATCCATAAGAGCTAGTGGTTAGGGGCTGGAGAGATGGCTCAGCGGTTAAGAGTACTGACTGTTCTTCCAGAGGACCCAGGTTCAAATCCCAGCACCCACATGACAGCTCACAACTGTCTGTAACTCCTGTTCCAAACAATCTGATGAAACACATGTAGTAAAAACACCAATGGACATAAAATAAAAATAAATTATTAAAAAAAAAAAAAAGAGCTAGTGGTTAAATCAGTTCCCAAGTCTGGCTAGACCCCAGGGTCTATTAAAGTACTGGGTAAGGAGGAGGAAAAGGACAAAGACATGCACCTATTTTCTGTTTTTGAAGTGTTCTCTTTTGGGAGCCAAGTAGCAATTTTCAGTCTTTAAGGTCGACAGTGACATTATTTTTTGTTTTTTTTTAAGACAGGAGTTTGCTGTGGAGATCAGGCTGGCTTCAATCTCAAATAGATTTTCCCGCCTCTGTCTCCAGAGGGCTGGGATTAAAGGTGTGTGCCACTATGTCCAGCTTTGTGGGATGTTATTTTTTAAAAAGGAAAATCAACTTAAAACTTTGTACAACTTGCCTCCTATGCAAGAGGAAGCTCGTAGACCTCATGTGACTAACAAACTGAGGAGGGCTGATATATGGAGGCACCCCACACCGGAGGGATGGGATGGGTAGGAGAGGGGTTAGAGCGTGGGACTGGGAAGGGGTGGAGGAAGGTGGCAGTAATGGAGACGTAACTTGAAATAATAAATGTTTTTTTAAAAAACCAAAACTTTGTACAACTTAAAATTACTCATTCTCTAAGAACAGATTTAAATCTTTTTTTAAGAAGCATTTAAACAAATGCTTCTTTTTAAGTAGTTTATTGCCAAGTATCTTCCACTTACATGCTGCCTGCAAGCAACACCATTAAACTTCAGGGTGTACTGAGGGGATGATTTCAGAAGTGGTAACCCTGGAACAGTGGTGTCTAGGACAGACAGAAACTGAACAGGGCTTCCTAACTAAAGTTGCTGACTGGCAAAACAGTGAGCTCCCCAGAGCGCATTGCCCTTTCAGGCTGCTCAGGAGTGGGGCTCACCTCCGCCAGTCTGTGTGGTAGAAGTGATCTGCATAGCTGACGATGCTGAAGGGGTAGTTGAGGTGATTTTGGATGACACGCCGTCCAGTTCCATCAGGGAGTGTACACTCCAGTTTTTTGGTTCCTATTAAGACATCCAAGGGGTAAAATGAGGTCCCTTCATGCCATGAACACATGAACACAATGAGGTGCCAGAGGCCTTCTCAAGGGGAACAAGGGCAGAATTTAGAAATGGGGCATTTCAGTCCACACTAGCAACTAAATCCTGCCCTGTGACTCCTCTCCGCCCAGTGCAGCAGAACTCTATTTTGGTAGAGATTCAAACTTAACTCCTTTTATGGAAGAAGCAATGTAACTATTGAAATCTGGCACTTTCTTTCCAAGAGGGGCATTAAAAATAAGTGTTTCATAATTTTTAGCTTAAATTTGTAAGTTGAAAACATCCAGATCAACCAAAATACTTAAGATATTTATAAATTTTAGGTATAAGAAAAATGGTAGTGGGTATTTTTACATGAAAACACTTCGAATTTAAAAAAAAAAAAACCTAAAGAATATAAGAATCTTCAAGCTTTCTATTTCTTGGGAAGAAGTCTAAATTCCATATACTTTCTAAAAAACGAAATGTTCAGACAACTGGATTGTAAAAACGCCCAGCTACAGATTTGATGAATTCAGGAACTTTCTTACTTTCTTTAGTAGAATGAGATGCAAACAGAGGGTCTTTGAGGGTTTCTAGTAATACAAAGCACACCACAGAATAGATAACACCAAATAAACCAAATGCATTCCTGAGAGAGGCCATGCTCTCAGCACACCAAGTGATAAGATGTTATTACATAGTTAAACTATAATAATGGCCTAGAAACCAGACCAACCTCAGTTCATCCAAGTGTAAAGAGTAGCTAATGCTTCTTCAGTTTCCAGGTGTTCACAGTGGGGTCACAGGGCAGGCAGGATAAACACGCTGCACACTCCAGCCTCCCCCTTGAGCCCCAGAAAATATACTGTAAGAATAACTACAAAATGTTCCTTTAAAGCTTACAGATCTGTAAGTATGTTCTGTGCTGACAGAAATTTAAACCAAAAGATCTAAAAGATGGGCAAGATTTGGTTTTATAGTGACATCCCCAGAGTGCCCTCACACTGCTGTAAGGGAGGTTTATCTTTCTCCTCATTACCAGTATTACCTGCATCTGCCCAGCAGAGCAGTTTGGAGAAGGGATCAAAGGTTAATCCATTGGGTAATCCAATATCTTTGTTGATTAGAATTCTTCTGTTTTCTCCATCTAAAGATGATGTTTCAATTTTAGGAGCTTCTCTATTCCAGTCTGTCCAGTACAAGTTGCTGTGGATAAATTTTAAGATTGTTATAAGCAGCTGTGCAGGGGTTGGGGATAAGCTTAGTAGAAAGGCTCTTGCTTAGCATGCATAATCTCCAGTACAGACACACAGACACACACACAAACAGACACACAAACAGAGACACACACACACACACACACACACACACACACACACACACACACACACACACACACACCCTAAAAGGACAGCCATGCAGCCACACTGGCCGCCACTGATTGTCACCTGGTATTCACAGCCTTAATCTCCTTGAGTTTGGCTGAGTTTGATGTCTTGCTCCTGGTGAAGGGTATGGTAGAAGTCACTATCACTTTCACTATTAGTTTTTTTAAACTGGCTTGACAGGTACCTTTTCTTGCTCCCAGGGGAAACTCAATTCTATTACTGCAATCTACCCTATGAAGATATCCACTCATCCAATTGCCAGCAAAACCATGAGGCCTGCCAGTGGCCCACAGGAGAGCTTGGAAAGGGACCATCTTTCTCAGCAAGCCTGCAGCGTGGCAGCCACTTCCTGACATTGTCAAAGGTGTTTGTTTAGCCTCACCCAGATACCTCACTCAGTTAGTAAAGTTGCCTTAGGCTGCCATGGCTTTCTGACCATTGCAACTGTGCGGGAAGTCTATTAACTGTCTAGATCTCTGCCTCTCCCACACCTGATACAGTTGCCCAGAAACCCTGACTTTGTTGAAATCTTGAATTGGATCTTGGGCCTAGAATCCAAAGAAATATATTTGTTAGAATAAAAAGTCTCACAGTGGAAACTATGGGACCTATTATAAGAACTGGGTGAGATCTGAGGGACAGAGGGAGCATTTCCTGGAAAAACACTGAGTATTGAAGGGGAATCTTAACTGTCCTACACCTGGCTGTGAGGACAGAGACACTCGACCTAACATACAAAATACTCAGAAAACGGTATCTCTTTAATTGGAAATAAACTATACATATGCAAATAAGGTTATAGAGCAAAAACAGCAAAACTTCCTGAAAGCTAGAGATCCTTGGATGAACCAGAGAACCTTAGCACGAGGGAGAGAAACACAGGTTTCTCTGTTGTGAACATCACTCCTTGTGGACAGCAGTCAGAGCCAGAGAGCAGTTTCCACTTTGTGGAAGGCCGAGATCTGCAGTGCGCAGTATCCTTGGAGATGAGCAGCTAAGCCTCTGAGAGGCCATAAGGACTCAGTTACACGTATCACACATACGCTGATGGCATGGCGGCCACTGCTGACATTTTCTTCTAGAATCTAGATCCTGTTGCATAATGACCGAACAAAGTGCCACTGTTCAGTTCCTGCCCTTTCAGACTAAGCACCAATGGCTATCAAAAGAGGGTTATTTAGTCCTGCAGATAAGGTATCTATCTGTATGTGTAGAACCTAAAAGTTCAAACCATCTTTGAGGCTTTCTTCACTGCCTTGAAGGGCTTCTCTAGAACTGTTTGAGGAAACTGCATCTCAGTAATCCTGGGGACCCCTGACCCAGGCCTGGGCACAGCAGGCGACGCCTTGGCAGCTGTCACAGAGAGGGAACGTTTTTATCTGGACTTTGTACATTCTCCATCCAGAAAAAAACAAAAACCCAGCTGTGGCTTGTAGCAAGGTACGCTGAAGGAAGCCACTCTCTCCTGTGTACCCGTCATTTTCCAAGGCCCTGCCTAATGACTAGATCCAGGCAGCCCCTGGATCCTCCTCTGAGGACCTGGATTCTCCACATGACATCTCACACACATCCCAGGCTAATGCTTTTACTTGCATGTCATCTTACTTCCTGCCTCATACAATGCAAGCTCCATAAAAAAATAAGTAAATGAAGACTCTGATTTTGCCTACAAGGCTGCCTAGCACCCAGCAGGGTCTCAAAATATATCTGGTAAATTAAGTGTTTTGAGCTTTTATTCTGGTCTAGTGTTCCAAAACAGACGACAGGTGAAAGGAGAGAACAAAAGAAACCAGCTAACCCTCGGATTGGGTCCACAGTGATGGCTCGTGGGTTCACCAGGTCTGTGTGGAACAGGACTTTACGCTCGGATCCATCCAGCCCGGACCGCTCTATCTTATCCAAGCCACTGTCTGTCCAGTACATTGTTCTACGGAAGTGGTCGATAGCAAGTCCTTCTGGGCTTATCAGACCTGGAAATAAAGGCAGGACAGGAGCATTTGTGGGTGTGAAAGGCAAATTTAAGAACCATATCTGGTGGCACATGCCTTTAATCCAAGTACTTGGGAGGCAGAGGCAGGCAGATCTCTGTGAGTTCAAGGCTAGCCTGGTCTACAAAGTGAGTCCAGGACAGTCAAGGATACACAGAGAAACCCTGTCTCAAAAAACCTTAAAAACCAAACCAAAACAAAACAAAACAAAAAACTCATTATCTGAACATCTTACAGAATCCAAAGCATAAAAGTCTTAATCTCCATAACCAAGACATCTGGCATCCACGGTGCTGAGGACAGGTTAATATAAACTGCCAGACCCTGAAGTCTTAGTGTGAACCGCTCCTTTTGAGAACAGTTTGTCACCTTTCTGTTCTTCCCGTATAAATGCATTGGTTTGCAGAGGGGCAAGGCTGGTACAACTTAAAAATATAATTTGCACAGAACTTAACTTTCCTTTTAGCTAAAACCAGGAGAAACCAGGATGAAGCGAGTCAATGACAGTACAATAAAGTGTACTGCCAAGTGTCCACAGAATGAAGCTGCTGACCTGAGGTAATGATGGTCTCGGGTTCCGCCCCTGCCTCCAAGCTGACACGGCTGATGGTCCGACCAGCAACGTCTGTCCAGTAGACCATCCTCTCCCGGCAGTCATAGTCAATCCCCACAACTATGGAGCCCTTTGAGGACCAATCATGAAGTCAGAAGAATTAGGATTCCCTGAATCCCCAACCCTAAGATCATGGACAGACTGGAGTAGGGCAGTGGACACCAGGGTTAGACAGGTGAGTAGTGACTCCTCCCTAGGGTCAAAGCCAGCTCAGCCATTTAACTTCCATGCTTTCGTTTTCTCTGACACCTCAATCAGTAAAATTTTCATAAAGCGTCCTACTGGCAACTACCATACAGTATGCTCCTCCAGCACTATTACCACTGGCTGTGAAAATAGTCGTTTCATGAGGAAAATCAGCCCTTTCACAATGAGAGGAATCATCCCCACCAAGTAAGTCCTTAATATTTAATGGTGCAAAAGATGAATGCTTCCAAGTGTTACTGGCATGTTCTCAAAGAGCCTTTCTAAAATCTGACAACACAGGCCACCAAAATTTCCCCTACTGCATGAATAAACTGGAATCCTCCCCTGCTTGAGGTCTAATCAACCCTGCCTCTTAGCACCAGCATTCAGCTGTGTGGTAGAGAGCCTGTAACTTAACAGTTTGAGGACTATGGTCACCATGCCTTTGGCTCGTGTAGTCTCTCCCCTTCTTTCCTGCTGGGTGAGTCTTATTCAGACCCCCCAAATCTGTGATGCTGGAGCTCCACACAGGACTTGCTTCTTTCCATTTCTAACCCAGATTCCCGCTGTGAGAACCCCCCAGCAGACATGGGAATCAACACAGTCCTCGCCTTGCCTAGCAAAGCCTCCTTGGGGTCTGGCTTGCCTTGTGCCTAGAGCAGCAGTCACCATGAGAAAACTGTATGAAGAATTGGGCTCCTGTAGAAAAGCTGGCATTTATATGGGGGGACCTAAGGTCAACAGAACTTTTATTTGAAAATTGAACTTAAAAAAGGCCCTCTCTTTGAGCAAAAGCACACATTCATACAGGCGGCAACGAGCCCAGAGACACATGGGATTCATAAACCAAGCTTTTTGGTATGAAGGTCACATTTTAGGTAACTTGCCCAAAAGTGTGCTTGTAATTCATGTCCCCTTTCTCCTTCAGTTCCACTATAACCATCTCCTCCCTGCCCATTAGACATGTTCAGAATGCAATCAAACCATCTGGTGTGGCTAGAACACAAGATGGTCAGCATGGGCAAACTTATAAGCAGTGCAGTATTACAAACAGGGATTGGGGATGGAGCCATGGATCTTAAAAAGAAGAAAAAGACCATCTTTTTATCATGCACTAGCAGCTTTCAAGGAATCAAGCAGTAGTTCATTAACAAGTAAATACACAGAACCCTGCCCGGTATGAAAAGTACCTCTCCTTCTACAGGGAAGTGCCTTGCTAGGTTGGGGAGGGCTGTGTCAGCAGCAAACACTCCCCAAGGCTTCACTATGGATGAGGCCGAAGGGCAGGAAAGAAGTGAGTCACAGTGACCACACCAAAACAGAGGAGGCAGGCTGACAAGCAGCCTCCAGTGGAAGTCCACCCTAATGTCTCAAAAGACCACAGAAACCACCTCCTGGGTTTTTGAACTTCTGAATGTCTGTAAGCTGAACAGAACCCCCAGGAACTTGAGTTAACAATGATCTTCCCATAAACACCCAGCAGCTCTGAAAGTCTTTGTCTCTCTGAACCTCCATGAGCCCTCAGGATATAGTGGCTGGAAGGGGTCAGATGTGACTTCCTGCAACTGAACCCTAATTAAAGCGGACAACAACCCAGAAGCATGCTAGGACTCCCTGCACTGAACTTCCCTACCCTGTGGCACCCTGAAGAGGCCTTCTGAAAATCACAAAGCATAGTCCCTCCACACCCACAAGCCCACCAGCCTGGCATGCAAGCCCACCCACATCCCAAGCCCAGCCCTTTTCATGCAGCCCCGCCCCTGGGAGATATCCAGTTTACATGCAGAGAGAGCAGAGTCTTGGCTGCATCCTTTTGGAGCCTGCTGCCATTGAGGGGCAAGTGGCCAATCTGCTGGCCCTGGGCATAGAGCAGGAAGGTGCCCACTGATGGGGGAGTAACATCAGGCCGGGGTGTGGGCCGGACCATGGGTGGAGCGACGGTGGGTATGCCTGTTTGTGGAAACAAGGGCAGGTAGGAAGAGGAAGAAAAGTTATTTTTATAGATGAGAACCTCCAAAATTACCCAGTTTTTCACAGGACAGATGGTTTTCAAAGAAATTTTGGTTTCTAAGTTACTTTCTTTTACTTTTTTCTTTCTTGCTTGTTTATTTATTTTTAATTTTTTTTTGCATTTTCGAGACAGAGTTCCTCTGTAGACCAGGAGGGCCTTGAACTCACAGATCTGCCTGCCTCTGCCTCCCGAGGACTGGGATTAAAGTCGTGCACCACCACACCCGGCCATTACAGACAGTTTCAAACTGCCATGTGGGTGCTGGGATTTGAACCCAGGTCCTTTGGAAGAGCAGCCAGTGCTCTTAACTACTGAGCTATATCTCCAGTCCCCCCACTAAATTTCTTTTCAAAGATGAATTATTTAAATTTCTGCCAATTATTCAGGAGATAGAGACCACAAAATACTAGCCTCCAAACAAAATGGAGAGTTTTTTGTTGTCATTTTTTGGCAGGTCCAAGGCTCACTGGGGAACCAGGGTGGCACTGTACCCTTTCACTCAGGGCTGAGGAGGCAAAATAATCCTTTGGCCTGAGATGAGCTATTCTTGTAGCAGAAACTACTAGTTGCAAAGCCAATGTTAAATCTTGATTGCCTGATGACAAATCAACCCAGCATATCAATGAGATGACTTCAGTCATCAAGCTTGGTAATAACCCTTTTCCTTCCCACCCTGCCCACTTCAGGAAGCAAAATCCCAACAGAAAGCCCTCCAAAGGAACAGAGGAGAGCCTGGGCCATCCCATGCTTACATGCAGGCATGGTGCCTGGCTGTGAGCGCGTGCCCTGTAACTCTCTGCCGTCCTTGTCCACACACCAACAGAAATCACTCTTCCCATGGCACTGCAGGGGTATGAAGTGGCCCAGGTCGTCACATTGGGGCACATACTGGTCATCCCTGGGTGTGCCCCCATAGTGTTCCAGCAGGCTTTCCCTCCAGCGCTCGCAGACAGTCCGAGGCCTCTGGGTGGGCTCTAAGATGGGGAAACAGAACCTTGGATGGCCAATTAAGATCAGTACAATCCAGGTCTTAACCCCTGATCTCCTGGCCTTTTTTTCCTTCTGCTTATTAACAAAGCCTTCGCTATGCCCCTGGACACGGTGCCAGGGAAGCACACGTGTTCTCAGAAGTTCTCTGTGGAAACCCAGAAATCACACTGGTGTTCTTTGATGCTCCTATCTCCCAAGGACAGGAGACCTGCCATGCAGGCCCAGTCACATCAGAAAAGAACAAGGAGACAAGCTCATCCATACACCTTACTCAGGCCAGTGGAGATGGACGTGAACATCTGACCATGTACCCAGGGCTCCTCTGATGACAGCACACTTTACCGACTCTCTGAGGACTCAGTGACCCATATGACACTTAAAAACAACTCTTTCCCACTTGTCTCAAGTTCTTGGACCTGTTGCTAAAAGATCTATCTCTAGGCTCACCTATGTGTCCTAGAAAAAAGGCCTAAAGACCATGCTGTGCTGCATGTAGCCCTCAGTTTCACTGGAAAGCAACATGGAGTGAGAGTGACAGGGCAGTGTATACAGCACAGCAGAGGTGGCATTGAGCAAGATGAAACTGATTTTTGGACTATCCAGTTTAGAGAATTCGCAGCCTCATATTGGTGGAACTATCTCGAAGCTGAACCTTTCCTCCAAGCTCTAGTTTTTGGCCATAATGCTGTCCTGTTTTCTCTGGTACCCCACACTCCAATCCTCCTATGATCCTCAAACTTATGGTTCACACCATGGTTAAAGAAAGTCCTGCTGGCTTCTGACCTATGCCAGTTCCCTTCTAGGCTGCTGCCCCAGGGCCAGGGAGACTCTGCCCCACACGTGTGGTTGTATCTACAAAGGTTCCACTGTCAGCTGTTGAAATCACTTGTTCACTGAGGCTGGATTACCCACAGAGCACAACTAGTTCAGTCTTACCTCCTGAAACTCAAAGCCTATGGTCTGCAGAATCACACAGCCATTTATCTCCTTGCTACCACCATCTGGATGCATAATCGAAATCTCAGCACGAAAGTGAAAGCTGGGTTCCTGCTTTTCCCCAAACTGGCTTCTCATGCCTTCAGTTCCACTAAACAGCGTCTTAATTTCCCATTGCTCAGACAAAATCACCCTGATGCCTCTTTCTCTCACTCCTCACATCTCAAGTCAAAAAATCTCATCAATTTTACTTCTACATTAAAACATTCCAACTGGAGGCAGACGTCGTAGTACATGACCTAATCCAGCACTCAGGAGGCAGAGGCAGGTGGATCTGTGAGTTTGAGGCCAGCCTGGTTTACATAGTAAGTTCCAGGACAGCTAGAGCTACATAGTGAGACCCTGTCTCAAAACAAAACAGCCAAAACCAAAACAATAACAAACAAACGTACAAACAACATACACACACACACACACACCATTAGACTATCTTGACTTCTTTTCCACTTTTCTGTGTGTCACCCTGGTTACAGGAATCCTCTCCCATTGGGACCATGGCAAGAAGCCTTGGCTGGCTTTTCCATTCCCACCTTCCTGTGCCTTCACTCCACCAAACCAGTGTACACTCGGCCAGCAGCCACAATGGTACGTTTAAAACCCAGCACATCTTAGTCCATTCTTCTGCTCAAAACGCTCCAGACACTTCAAAGAACAAAGAAGCTGGGGGCATTACAACAAAGCTGGAGGGTCTGGCCCTCTGAGAAGGTGGGAGATAAAGTCCCCAGTGTCAGACTCAGCAAGCTCACTCAAGACTGACAGGTTTGAGAAGTGGCTGCCCCCTCAGGCTGCTATAGCTCATGACCCAACAGGAAGAAAAAGAGACCAAGAGCTCAGCCCAAAGTGTCCCGGGACCAGGAGAGGGGTCTGCCACTCCCTTAAACACTCACCATCCACTTCACAGTGGGAGGTGCTGGGAAAGCCAGTGACAGCCCACTCCACACTCTATACCCCCAAGAACCACTCTTGTTTCTGGGGGCCATCAACCATGGGTATGTGTCTAAATGGATGCAAACACACAGCAAGTCACCTGGGTCTCAGATCACTCCCAGGTGGGCACCCCTTTCATCCCTACTGCTTGAAGCTGCATTACCCAACCAAGGGTTTAACTTCTTTCCTACTTCTGGTTGGTTAGGGTTCTAACAATGCTGAGTCTTGAGAGCAGAGCAAGCTAGCCTCCACCCAACTGACCTGATTATGCAAATGAGACTAGTCAGAGATGGCAGGCAGAGCCAAGCAGTGCCAGGGAAGAAGTCTGGGCCATGAGATGTCTGCACAAAAAAATGTGCCCTTGCTTTGGTCATTAAAAGCTCAGCCTGAGTCATCCTTAGCACATGTTATTTTAATCAGCTTCATCAACTGCCAAGCCATCCTCCACGGGCCCCACTGTCTCAAACCTGACAGAGAACTGAGGCTTTTGAGGGGAGGTGTAGCAGAAAACAGGATTTCTTTAGGGACTTTATTTTTTTTAAGGCCTGTAGAATCTTTTTCCTAAATAATGTAAGGGGGACAAAAAGGGTCAGTATGGAGCAATCCATTATCAGTTTACCTGTGTGAACCTTTACTTTTAGTTTATTTTTTGAGAATTTTGGTCATATTCATCCTCCCTCCCCCGGCTCTTCACAGATTCATCCACTAATTTTTAGCTCCATGAGTCTTAGAAACACTAAAGTCTCTGGCCATGTTACAAATGTTAAGAATCAAAATTGCTAGAAACTACCCGGCTCTATTTCCCTTACACATTAAAAGCTCAGACTAGCACTTTTGTAATTTTTTTTAACATTTATTTTTATTTAATAATTCTTAAAGTGGCTCTTTGGATATTGGCTCTCACATCAGGAAGTATTTGGGCTAAGGCAGCAGCATATGTTGCCCAAGGGGCTGGAAAGCTGCCCAGTGTAAGCTGCCTGCTGCTTATGTCAGTGAGACTGTGCCCACCATGTGCCAAAACCTTGGCGAAAAGAAGGCATACAATAATGGCCATGCTCGCCATGAGCACCTAGGATCAGATGGATGGATTCCTGTACTTCCTGTGAAAGCAGCTGTGGAAAGAAGGGCTTCCAGTGACCATGTTGGATTGGCTAGAAAGGGATGGGGTCACCGGGTTAAAAGGAAACTCGAGAGATCAACTCCGAGTCTCATACCTATTTTACTTGCTAAAGTTAGCACAGCCTTCAGACTGCTTCCTAAAGGGAAGAGACCTAGTATCTAGAAAGAAGTCTTGCTTTTAGGTAAAACGCTATGCTGGAAAAGCTCTGTAGTTCTCTCACAGTGGGCCAGAGCCTGACTTAAGACACTCAGTTTCAGTCACCCCTCAACAAGGATCTATGCAGCTGGATTCCAATGCATACCAGATCTTGCATGTCACATACGTATCTATATGTTCCTATGACAATAACCATGCACACCATGCACATGAGTGTGCCTATATCATCCAAGTGATCTTTGGAGGAAAAATGCAATGAAAATACAGCAGCAAGTCAGATCCACGTCTGCAAAGTCAGAGCTGGGTTTACACAGCACCTGCTGCTGGAGCCATTCTGTTCTTTGAGTTCAGGCTCAAGATGGCACAAGGTCTTTGGGGCAGGGGCTCACCTGATGGTGGTCCACAGTGAGGTGGGGTGGAGCCAGGTGGAGTCTGGGTGCCCGGGACTTCATGGCCGTTCTGGTCCACACACCAACAGAAGCCAGTGCCGCCATGGCACTGCAGTGGTACAAAGTTGCCCTGGTCATCACACTGGGGGATGTGGATCTGTGACCCAGGGTAGGCATGCTGTGCCTGGGTGTAGCGCCGCTGGTGCTCACAGGGCTTCAGTCCTGAGATGGGACCTTCCGGAACCACGGCTGAGGGAGACGCAAAGGAGAAATAAGAGGTACTGTGACCCATTCACACTAACCAGCCCCCCCAAAATCTTCTGTACTGAGCATTTCTTCTTTACAATTGAAAGTCACCATGACATGGAGGAATAGGAAGATACTAATATGTTGGAGTCCTCGACTCTTATTTTAGTTTGCTACCATCTACTCACTTGTTCCGAACTCCCCACCAGTTGCCCCGTACAGCAATAGGTGACTATAAATGTCAGCTAGTCCAGCTTGTCCTTCAGCCCTTGGAGGCCAACTGCCATCTGGGCAAAGTGAAGCATAACCTGTAGCCTTTGCCTGGCATGCTGGGAGACTCTGGAGAGGACAAGTTAACTCCAGCCATCCTTTGGGGCCCAGAGTCTGAGTCTGAGACGCCCAGGACAACAGCAGCCACTCTGCTGTTTGTTCGCCAAGTTCCCTCAAAGCAGTCACCGTGATTTCTGACCGCTGGCTCATTGGTGCATGAGGCTCCAACTGAATGAGCTGCTTCTCTTCATTGGTTTATCCAGACAACACTCAGCAAAGCAGATCACCAGGGTGGTGAGCCAGAGCAGCCAGAATGTGAATGAACCTCACACACCAACTAGCATAAAGTGGACAGCAGGAAGCTACCGAGAAGAATCCACAGCTTGGAGAGTACCCCCACCAGGCCTCGGAGCAGGTTCCATCAAGAGTGGGCAAGGAGGAAAGTAAGAGGGAAGTAGCTGGGAGGTCCCTAGCTTAATCAAGTCTCCCAATCACTTACCCGACGTGCAGTGAAAACCATCCCCGTAATACCCAGGCTGGCAACGACAGGAGAAAGACCCAGGGGTATTGTAGCAGATTGCTGCCTTGTGACATCTGTTTTCCGCACATTCATCAACATCTGCAGAGGTCAGGAGCAGGTGCAGAGGTGAGGAAAGGAAGGAAGGAAAGCCATGATCTCACCACAAACAGCTGTGTGGCTGCGCGGTCTCTGTGCACGTGGCTCAACAAGTTATCAACTTTAGAACATCTCTGGGTCTGAGCTGAGAAATGCTAATAGCTAAAAGTTAACATAATGGAAACAAACAAAACCCATGTACTGGCTAGTTTTATATCAACTTGACAGAGGCCAGAGACATCAGAGAGGAGGGAGCCTCAATTGAGAAAATGCAGCAAAAAGAGCTGGCTGTAAGGTATCTTAATTAGTGATCAATTGGGGAGGGCCCATTGTGGGTGGTGCCATTCCTGGGCTGGTGGTCCTGGGTTTTATAATAAAGCAGGTTGAGCAAGCCAGTAAGCAGCACTCCTCCATGGCCTCTGCATCAGCTCCTGCCTCCAGGTTCCTGTCCTCACTGCTTCAGAGGATGAACAGATGAGCAAAATAAACTCTTCCTCCCCAAGGTGCTTTTGGTCATGGTGTTTCATCTCATCAATAGTAACTGTAACTAAGACAAAAACCGAATCCAGGAACATGTGAGTTAACAAAACCATAACGGTAGAAGTCTAACAAGTGGGTACTCAAGAGAAAAATATCCTACTGTAGATTTCTGGGGTGTCTTTTGGCTACAGTGAATTCTAGAAGTTATTTCCTTTCAACTACTAACCTTTAGACTGTAAATCACTAATTTCCTGTCAGTGATGTTACCAAAAAAAAAAAAAAAAGAAAGAAAAAGATAAATCTAGGTAACAGTAGTTCTTTTCCTTCTTTGTTCAGCACTAGCTCTCTTTACATTATTATAGAGATTCAGGCGTCAGAGCCCCAAACATTTTCAGTTTAGAGGGCCCTTCAGCCTTGCCTGATCAGATTGTTGCCTAAAGCCTCCAGCTAGAGCCTGCCATACAGAAACTTAACTTTTCACCTGTACAAAGAGAAGAATGTTATCGGCACTTTTGAAATAACCCGAGTGTAGACGGGGGAGCCTAAACTTGCGGGCGGGCCACAGACAAGCAGCCCAGGCCCTTGCACTCTGCACACTCCACCCTGGGGGTTCTCTCCATCATACTCAAAACTGCAGAACTGACAGCGTGAGCAAAAGCCAACCGACTGGCCTTTTTATTTTATGTACTAAGGTTGGCCCAAGAAACTTTTCAGAGTGGAATAGCTAAAGCTGATACCAGGGGATGAGGTAAGCTGTGGGACAGGAAGTCTTCCAGAGGAAAAAGAGGGGGGAAAAAAGGTACGGTCTGGTCTGACCTCGGCTTGACCAAAAACAAAACAAGGCATGAATCACACCCACAATGGCAAACAGAAGTGTGAGGAGAAAAAAAAAAAGTGACAGGGAGATGGCATGAAGCCTAGAAAAAGAGGAGCTGTGCCCATTTGGGATGGCCCATGCAAGCACACTCCAGCTTAGAAAGTGGAACTTCATAACCAGGGGCCAGATTTGAATGGGCTGGGATCAGGGAGAGACTCCACCGAGCCCCCAGGCAGCCCACATTCTCCAAGGACTCCTCCTACAACCCAAGTGTTTTCTTCTTAGTTGGCAGCCCACTCCTCCTTACATGAAGGCTTTCTGTTCCCCGGGCAGGAAGCGCTTATCTAGTGAGCATCTGCCCATCCTTTGCCTTCAGAGAACGCAGCATCCTTGAGTCCAAAACACCCCTGAATGGTCAACAAGAGCAAGCTTAACTCCACCCAGAGCAGTTCTTCTGGTTATCTTTACTGCCCCAGATTAAGAAGGGAGTTACTTAAAGAGCATCCTAGATAGTAACTAAGTCACTGAAGAACTGTCATCTTTATCCTAGCATATCCTATAGTAGCATATCCTGTCTCTTCAAAGGCCAGCTCCAAGGCATGGCCCAGTGGAGAACTGGCTGGGCCTAGAGGGGCTACATACAACTGACAATGGAGCCAAAGCTACAAAAATGAACATCCAGCCAAATTCAGGAAATTCAAGTTATGACAGAACATACCCCAGAAGTACTTCCTGTAGCGACAGGAACCCCAAGCAATGGCAGGAAGCAGGAATTCCTGACCACATGGCCTATTGCTGGACCCCAGGGAGCCCTTTCTTAGGGCTATTTTTTAACTAAGGGAGAGGGGATTCCCCGGGCTTGCCAAACCTCTGGCCTTATTAAAGCCCTCCTCACCTAGGGATTCTGATCAAACCTGCACCACAGCCACTCTCTCCTGCTGCTGTTGCACTCTTCATGAGTGCCATGGTTACAGCACACAGCAGCTGTCAGGAGTGACCAGCAAGTAGAAAACAGCCCTTAAAGTTTAATACATCACCCCCGAGGAATCCCTGGACCCCAATCTGAAGAACTGCAGTCTCCCACAACTGCGATCCAACCCCATCTTGGAGGGCCTCCATGATGGACAGCTAGAGGCTAGTCGGCGGCTCCAGGGCCTGAGCTCAGAGCTGGCTTTGGCGTCTCCTGAGGAGCGCACACACCGTGGGGTATGCAGGATATCACAGCTCATCTGACAGAAGATGGGGAAGGACTCTGGCCTCCTCTCAAGGCAGGAGTTTTCCTTTTAATCCCCACTGATAAATGAGGATGCCAATAGCAATTACCAGCAGGAGGGATGTTCAGGGGCTGATGGAAGACTTGGGTCAGGACAGAAGGGCTGAGAGGAGCAGGACATCCCCTTGCCACAAAGGCAACAGAAAAAAAGGCAGCTCGATGCCAGCACAGTGGTCGCCTTTACCATTCATCCATTAAACTTAAGAACCTGTTAGGAAAACATGGCTGGAACCCTCCATTTGGAGCTCATGCCTGAGAGCTTCCTGCCCTCATTCTGAACAGAAGCAGCTGGAAGTAAATCCAACCAATGAATGATTGACCTGCTTTCAGATTCAGTGTTTTAATTCTCTGGTGCCAGGGAACCTTTAGACAACCCAGAACCCTGTGTTGCTCCATATGCCCTTGCTGTCTCTCTGCTCCCTAACTGTCCAATCAGACATAAAGGTCTGCTTTTTGTGTCTGTGTGGCATGTGGTGATCTCCCTTGGGACCTGTAGCATAAGAATAAACATCGTTCTTTCTATGTCCACACCCGCCTGTCCATGCTTTTCCCAGCATCTCTGAGCACAGAAATCCTGAGAACAATGTCTGTACCATTCATCTGCCCCCTGAGTGAAAATATAACAGACCCTCTGTACTCTGGCTTCCTCAACTCACACATGAAAGAAGAACAATCTGTTCTTACATGATTCTTAACATGCCTGGGAACCATGCCGTTCCCACTAGCACGGGACTGAACCCACTCCAGATGGAGGGAAAGTGGGAAGACCCAGCTTTCTGAATCAAAGCCTCCTACTAGTGACTCAAACCATATTGAGAACCCAAATCCAAGTGCAGCCTTTTCCAGGGTGCCTGGTTCTCAACAAACCATGGCTGGAGGAAAACCCACAAATCCTCTTTTCATATGATGGAGTAAAAAAATGCGTGAGCCTCAAACTACACAGTTCCCACAACCCAGAGCCTCCTGGCAAGGATCCTTCACTCACAAGACATGAACACTATGAAACACCTCTGAATATGAATGCACACACATACCTAACATGTTGTAGGTTTATTATGCAAGCGACTTTCATGATTAGCATTCATGATTAGCACAGACTAACGTGGAATCGCTAGGAAAGCCTCTCTGAAGCCTGGAAGGCTACCAGACATGGCTGTGGTGGTGTTAGGAAGACTCCAAGATGGCCCTCAATGACCCATCTCATGACACGCATATTCTCAAACAATCCTCTCCTTAAAGACTTGCTCATAACATATACGGTAAAAACATTGCAAGCTTCTTTGAGATGACGACTTCTATCTTGCCAGCAGACTTTAATAAAGCAAGCTGTCTTGTGATTCAAAGAGCCTTGTCACATGATAAGAAACCAAAAAACACAACATGCCATCACAGAACTGAGGCTCTGTGTCCAACAGTCCTGACACCTGTCCACCTAAGTGGTGAAGGCTTCAGGTGACCCTTGTCTTAAGCCTCATTAGGGATCCTAAGACATAGCACCTATTGAATCATGCCCAGACTCCTGACCCACAGGAACAGATGGGTCTTGTGAGGTTATTTAAAGATCAGACCCACGCTCAGTAGTATGAATGTTTTGGAAACTGAAGAATATATCAATATAAAGGCTATTCAGGGAAGCTACATGAACTCCTGAATTGTCTAAATAGACTACGATATGTGACAAAACTGAAACTCCAGTTATTGTAAGAGGAGACAATGAGAAAACAAAGGTTGGAAAGCATTTGGAAGGGGAATGGGCCTGCTGTGGGAGTAAAAATTTAAAAGGCAATCGTTTCTCCTTTGCCACTACATACCTGGGTCTTCCAAGCTAGGACAGCCTTGCAGCTCCCTGGAGCTTCATGGCCAACCTCAACAGCATGCCCCTTCACCCCAACACCTGTTATGGGTTGATTTTCTATGGCTGAGATAAAACATTATTCCTGCCAGGCATGGTGGCACACGCCTTTAATCCCAGCACTTGGGAGGCAGAGGCAGGCGGATCTCTGTGAGTCTGAGGCCATCCTGGTCTACAAAGCACGTCCAGGACAGCCAGGGCTGTTACACAGAGAAACCCTGTCTCAAAAAACAAAACAAAAAAACCATTATACCTAAAAGCAATTGAGGAGAGAGTTTATTTCACAGCTTACACTTCCAGACCACTATCCATCACTGAAGACAGTCACAGACGCTCCAAACAGAAGCCATAGCAGAGACCACGGAGGCCAATGCTACTGATCAATGGCTTCTCTCTTACTCTCAGGCTCAAGATTAGCTAGCTTTCTTATACAGCCCAGGAGCACATCCCAGTGGCCTGGGCCCTCCTACATCACTGAGCAACCAAGAAAATGCCCACAGGTAATCTGATCTAGGCAGCTTCTCAAATGAGGCTCTCTCTTCCCAGATAAATCTAGGCTGTGACAAGATGACAATAAAAACTGCCAGGTATGGTGACGCGCCCCTTTGATCCCTGAGACAGAGGCAGGTGGATCTCTTTGACTTCCAAGCCAGCCATGGCTACCCAGGCAGACCATACCCTGTCTCAAACAAACAAACCAAGTTAACCAACATATAACCCCTCACCAGGTGTTTGATGAAGATGGGAGAACTTAGAAAGAACTGTAGGTATGAGTCCCTCCAGCCTACACTAGCTCCAAGGAACAGAAGGGTCCCAAGCTGAAACCAGCACTCTAGGACAAACATGGGTCCTCACCAGTCCAGTGCCAGAAGATCACCATTGGGCTCCCTTTCTGACTCTAAAGATGCCTGCTCTTCTCTCTGGGCAATCACAAGGCTGTGTGAGTCACAGGAGGGGCGAAGCTCTGTCTCTATGAGGCTGTATACCTAAAGGGACCATGCAGAGTCCCCAAGACTTTCCCCACAGGTACTCACCAGAACACTGACGCCCATTGCCAACAAAGCCTGGCAGGCAGGCACAACTAAATGAGCTGCCTCCATGGTCAATACACTGGGCCTGGCCCTCAGGAGCACAAGGATGACTGCCGTCACGGCAAGGGTTGGCAGGTGGGGTGATCACTGAAAGCAAAGTGAGAGTTTAAACCTGTGTGAGACTGAGCCTTTCTCTTCACACACCCACCTACAGACCAACAGCATCAGCACACCTGTGGATCTTAAGGAATGCAGGGTCTCGGCCTGTCCCAGTCAGAATCTCAATTTTAGCAAGATTCTTATGCATATCAAGGTTCATATGCATATCGGAGTTGAGATGTGCTAGGGTGTGTTGGTGCTTAAAATATTAGGCATGGCAGTAAGTCCTCAAAATAGATCCCGGTTACAGCTTGTAACTCCCCAGAGTACTGTGTACACATGACAGACAGGCAGACAGAGGTGAGAGGGAGGTAAAGAGTAGGAAGAAGGACAGACACCATGGGTCAGATAGAAGATGAGAAGCACATGTGGCTGGGAGCAACCTGCTCAAAGGAACATGTGCAAGTATTCATGGGGTTTTGGGCTGGGAAGTTGAAAGCTAGCTTAGAGGGTTAAGATCTGCCCAGCCCCAGGGCTTAGGGCTATATTAAAATCTAACAGGTCTCTATTTTATAAATTGTGGGCTAAGGAATACCATCACTGCCCTAGTAATCATAAGCATCGATTATAAATTATTAATTAATATTTCATGCTATAGACACACACACACAAACCACACACAGTTCCTACTACCATTGTTACATTGTCATCTTATTGGGAGAGTGGAATGTGTGTTTCTCTATTATCAGCTAGCTCCATCAGAGGGATACATTTGGAATTGTAGGTCTTTTGGATCCATTCTTCCATCTGAAGTTAGTGTGTTTTAGAATCCTAGAGGGTATACTTGCTTTCAATAGGGTCTTTGGCTCCTCACATGAAGACAGGCACCTTTCAAAAACATGAAGTCTTTCTAGAGCTGGGATGTTACTAGTCACTGTCTATTTATGTAACAAGGCCAGGAATCCCAACTGAGAACATCTTTTAGTAACTTAATATAATATCTAGATGGGGTTTAACCCTATGGTATATCATCATGGTAGGATGAAACTGAACAGTAGCCGAGGGGTACACCAGTAGATTTCAGGAAAACCACACGACAGGTACAGCAGAGACATAAATGAATCACAAGGGAGGACTCAGTATCCTTCTAGCTGAAGGGAAAAGGACCTTGGTACTCACAGATACAAGTGTGCTTGTCATCTGCAAATTCATAGCCGCTCCGGCATTCACACCTATAGCTTCCCACCAAGTTGACACACACAGAATTGGGGCCACAGCGATGGAAGCCGGTGGCACACTCATTGACATCTACACAAAAATGAGAACAAAAAAGCACCAGTGAAACGTCATTTCCCCACCACTATGATGCTTCAGTGCGATTAATGGTTGGCAAATCGAGACCCTGGAAATGTGAGTGTTTTGGACACTTGGCAAAAATCCAAGTTGCATTTCATCAGAAATAAGGAAAAAGCATTTTCAAATCTTCCCAGTTAAGCCATAGGAAGATAATTTTTGAAAACTTTGGGAATTCTTTTAAAAAAAAAAAAAAGAAACAATGTTTTCAAAAAATGGTTTCTGTCTATAGCTTTAACCCTAAATGCCTACCTCCATCCAAACTATCTTTTTAAACCTAGCCGGACTCTGCCTCAGTTTTCGTATAACTGCATCCAGATGAACAGAGGCTAAAACCACTGCCGGACAAAGACCACAATGACCACACAGACTGCGATGCTTAGCAGAACAAGGTGAGAGCAACAAGGTCTACGTGACAGAAACAGAGAACACGTCTCTTACCCACACAGCTCCACCCATCTCCCTGGAACCCAGGCGTGCACTCGCAGGTGTAGTCTGCACCTGTCCTCGGGTGGCACCTTGCCGTTGTGTCGCAGGTGTGGCTCCCATCATAGCAAGGACTCACTGAAACAGGGGCTGAGTCCCCTATGTACAGGAAACAGAAAAAGGCACACAGTGACTGTCACAGAGAGAACATGGGGGAAAGAAAGGAAACAGGAGTCCTTGCTATGTTATGAATTCAAAGCTAAGGTGGGCTCCTTGTGTGTCAAGGTTAATTCCATCAGCTTCCTTGCGCCTATTCTGTAGAGCAGGGTCCTGGCTTTCAGTAGGTTTGTCTCCAGGGCTAGAACGTGTCTAGCATCCCCTGGGATCTCAGGATAACTGTGCCAGGCTGCTGTTCCCATAAGAAAGGGGAGCAAGACATGGGATAAACTACTTGAATCCAGTGTGTTTCAAGTGCGTTGGCAGTGATTCAACCTCCAAATTTCTGGCTCTGAGTTTGTCAGTCTCCCACTTCAGACTCACTCCTCCTGACCTGAGCTCCAGCCCTGACGTCACTTGATGATGGGCTATGAAATATATAAAACAAAGCCAACCTTTCCTCACCGAAACTGCTTCCAGTCACGGAGTTCATCACAGCAATCAAAAGTAAACTAGTACGTATGGCCAGCTCCTTTACCCAATGAGCCATCTTGGGTTATCTTTGGGCCACCAAAACTTCCTTTGTAAAGATACAACCAAATAAATAGAAACGGCTTTTCACTGCCTACTCTTTCTAATCTTGTGGACCCATCTCTTAATAACACATAGACAGTATCATAGAGGTTATAGTTGACATTCTTGAACATCTCCTCCCAGGCGGTGTTCTAAACCTTCTATATCCAGCCCCATTAAATCCTCATAACTATACGGGCAGACAGCAGCGGCAGCCTACCTTTGTTTCCTGTGCAGCACAAAGCCAAGAAACTTGTCCAAGGTTACAGTCAGGAGAAGTAGGTGGGGTGAGAACAAGAAGAAATCCAAACAGCCCCAGGCCAGGGCCCAGGCTGAGCCACTTCTCTGCTGCCCACATCAGCAGATGAACTTCTTAAGTACCAAAGGCACATACAACAAGTTCAGAAGCCCAATGACTCCATCTGATCCCTCAGTGCAAAGTCCAGTTAACACTGTTTATACCGGCTGGATGAACTTTTAAAAACGGAACATAACTTATTTCCAAGGTTGGTGTTCCCAGCATCAGGCCTGGCCGTCCTGAGGGACTATCTCCTCAGTGTGGCAGCTCTTTGTCCTCTCTGAGGTGTTTGCTTTGCCTTAGTCTGTGGAACTGTAGTCTTGGATACAGGGGACTTCAAGAGCCCCATCCACACCCGTCAGACTGCACTGAGCCACTCCTGATATCACAGTACCCCATGCATGATATAATAACAGGGCCTCGGCCTCCTAATCTGTGTCTGAACCCTGTCTTGGAAGGCAGGCTGGTACTCCGCAGGTATTATCTGTTCAACAGTCCTTTCACTGTTAGAAGCCAAATCCTAGCATCCGTAGGACCTCTGCCTGCACATTGCACCAGGATTCTCGGTCACTTCTATCTCATTCATGATTCCCCAGCCACCATCTACAGCTGAGACTTGTCCAAAGTAGCTGCTAGATACTGCAGCAGACACCAGAGGCTGGGCTTCCCCTCAGTCCTTCAGGACTTTCACTGTTTCCCTAGTTTACCTTCCTGCTGCCCAAGTTAGAATCTTCTGGTTTTTTTCAAACAGTCCGCTGTAAACTGAGATGCCTTGGCTGTGATATCTCACTTCCTGGTAAACTCCTCCCAGCCACTCTATAAGAAACAGCAGTGAATTTCTATGGCAAAATATTCACGATCAGTTCCCCCATCGGGGCCTGTTATGAGGTTGGCTATGGGTTTGTCCTCAGTTCACCTCAAGACTGGCTGAGGTAAGGACTCTTGGTCAAACAAACAAAAAAAAAATCCTGACAGCCATCCTGGGAATGCCTCCTTCTGGACTTCTTGGCCAAGGGAAGATACTGGTGCTCACTTAACCTGAGCGTGTAGACAGAGTTCCTGAAGCCAGTCGCCAGCCAGAGAGTCACATCCTCACGGAAGGCCCATGTAAGACAAGAACCTCGCTCTCCCCACAATTATTTCCTCATTTTAGAATGCCTTTCAAAGGGAAGAGTCATCTTCAAAATGCTTTAAATCATAAATACTAATGGTTAGCTTTCTTATGCAGCCCTTTCCAGCATCAAAAGTTTACCACAGTACATTCCAGGAAAAATTAGTGAATGCACATGTTTGCCAGAGCTTATCTCACTGCTAGGCATTAAAATAAAAAAAAAAAAAAAAAGAATTTTAGAAGCACACCACAAGTGACCTGCATTCTTAAACTACTATACTTACACTAATGCAAGTACATCCACAATTACATAATACGGACTTAACAGACAACAGTTACAGAGCTAGTTATATAATTCAGAGTCCAGTGCGAAGGGGAAGTGCAGAGCCCCTTATTAAGAAAAATGACAACAAATTTAGACAAAAATGTAAAACTCAGCTATTTCAGCAAGCCCTTCTGTACACAGCCACGAAGTGCAGCTTCCAGTGACATCTTGAGAAAACATTCCTAAAACCACTTTGCTATTCATAATTTCTGAGTCTGCTAACTCTCTCCCTTCACGGTAAGTCATTTCATATTTCACCCACTTAAACTAGTGACTCCCTGACAGAGGAGCTGGAACTCATTGGTTCAATAGAAAGTGAAGAGTGGTTTCCTTAAAGGAGCCATCACTGAGCTTCACCAAATGTCCCTTTGCCCAAACATCTCCCCAAAGATCCCTGGAGAGGGAGGACAGGCAGCATGCCTGTTCTGTGACAACACGACAAACAATTGCAAGGGACAGACAATTGTGGCTGGAGAACAACAAGTCACAGGCTTCTCTTCCTCACTGGGAAATCGCAATATCTGCATCTTGCAAAGCCCCACAGAGCCCACAATGCTGCACGGTTATGTGATTTGGAATGCCTTCCAGTCCGATGGCAGGCCCCTCTGGAAAAGCCTAAGACTCTACAGGCTTCTGTGCAGTGACTGGCAGAAAGTGGGTGAACCAAGGTTAAATCTCAAAAGGTTAAAAGCTACACTCGCAGTGCAACCTGGGTCTATACTACGAGGCTGTTATGAACATGACAGAGCCCACATGCTGTAGTTACACTACATTTGAACCCCAGTGCCAGGGTTCAAATCCCAGTCTGCCGCTTACCAGCTGCATTTCAAACTGTTTCACCTCAACATCTCAAGTTTTACATCTATAAAGGGATAATAACAATACACCCCTGTTGAGTAGAGGTTGCTATGGGGATTAGATATGCTAATTCACGTAAGGTACTTAGGACAGTGCTTGGCAGCATACCATGCTATTTATTAAATATTATTTGTCTGGGTGGGAAAGAAGTTCATAAAACTAATTAGCTACTGGTACGTTTTGTTAACAGTTTGCTAGCTTGTTCTCTCTCATTTCTTAAGAAGAGACCCAAAGATAAACCGTTTCCCTAAATGATTCCATGAGACTCTGGCATGTGTGGTTCTTCCTCTAAAGGCTCTTCTTACAGATCTGATGTCTCTATCTGCAAAGGGCAGAGCTGGACTGTGTGTGTGTGTGTGTGTGTGTGTGTGTGTGTGTGTTGTGGTGTGTGGTGGTGTGTGGTGGTGTGTGGTGGTGTGTGGGTGTGTGTGGGTGTGTGTGGGTGTGTGTGTGTGTGTGTGTGTGTGTGTGTGTGTGTGTGTAGGGGGGGTGGGCTGGAGGGATGGCTTGCATGCCGCAGCTGTTTTTATCTCTCCTTATGAAATCCAATTGTAATATTCCTTCTTACTTTACATGCTGCTCTAAAATCAAGCAGCATCTCCATGCATTAAGTTACTACGTTATAACACCATCTTTGGTTGCCCAATGCGTAGACTGTAGCCCAGTTTCCTATATCCAAAGCAACCAAACTAACAAACTTGGGTTTCTCCTTTCAACCAAGGTCCTGTCACCTTTCTCTTTTGCCAATGTGCTGCTGAGGCAACACCCATATTGAATCTGTGGAGGCACAAGGGCCCTTCAGCGCCAGCAACAGAGCCCAGTGTGCTCGGTCACCTCTCACAGGTGCTGACTCTGAGCTCACAGTGTCAACAGTGATCAATGAGTGATCATCTAGGCGCTTCTACCTGTTGGCTAAGCTGAATAATGCTCTGTTAGTATTATCACCACTGTCTCAAAATACAGAGAGAAATTCAGAAAGATCAGATTTATTCTGGCTCAGGTTTCAGTCTACAGTCTGACTCTGTGGCTTCTGACGGCTGTAAGACAAATCAAGATGGGGAGTATGTGGCAGAGCCTGCTCATGAGTGAGGAAGGCTGGACAGGATGTAACCCATGAAGTCATGACCCCATGAATCTACCTCTTCCAGTTCCTCCCAAAATAGCATGGCCATTGGGAGACAAAGCCTTTAGTACATATAAAAATTTAGCCCTTGCATTTAGGTCTTTGGCCCACTTTGAACTGGGCTTGGTTTCTTTGTGAGGGGATACAGGGGTCCTGCTTCCTTCTTTTGCATTTGGACAGCTGATCCAAGATGATCTTATTAGCTACTATGGGTTCCTTGAATGTCTTTTTAAAATCAATTTACTTGTTTCTGCAAATGAGCCAGCTGGATTCTGATAGAGTCTGTGTGGATCAATAAAACAATTTGGGAAGTATTACCAAATCAATATTCTATCTTCTAATGAATGAACATGGTATATATTCTCATTTACTTGAATATATGTGTGTGTGTGTGTGTGTGTGTGTGTGTATGTGTGTGTGTGTTCTGTTTCAAGACAAGTATTATACTGTGTGCATGTGTGGTATAGTATACATGCACTTATGTGTATGCATGCATACACACTTGGAGGCCATAGGTCTCCTTGATTGTTAATCTCCACCTGAAATTTTTTTAAAATTTCCTCTGAGTGTGTGTATGCCGAGTCTCACAAACCATGGTAGGCAGGTGCATGCCACAGTGCACATATAGAGGTCAGAGGACAACTCTGGAGGGTTGGTTTTCTCCTCCTACCTCTTAGGATTCAGAGTTTGAACTTGGGGCATCAAGTCTGTACACAGGGCCTCTGCCCAAGCATTTTTTCAGCTCATTTATTCAGCTATGCTGGCAAGCCAATGAGTTCCAGGGATCTGCCATGTCCACCTCCCCAGCACTGGGGAAAAGCCTGACTGGTACCACCCAGCCTTCAGGAGCTATGTTCTACACATGCATCTAACCTCTAGCAGCAACAGTGTTCCTGAAGTTCTACACCTGCAGGACATGGCCCAGCTTGACTGACTTTTCTACCTGGCACTCACCAAACTTTACTCGAAGAACTGTTCTGAGGCTTCTAAGAAAGGACATGATTTTGCCCAAGAGAAATAAGACACATACCTTCAGCAGGGCCAATCTGATTGGTCACAGCAAACCTCAGCACGCCCTCATCCTCACTGTACAAAGCAAAGGCCCGGTCCACAGTCAGCTGCTGGGTGGCAGGGACAGACAGGTGTCTGGGGGCATGCCTGCACACCTTGTAAGTGATATTTTGCTTGATGAGGTAGGACCATGTTTGGTTGATAGAACCAGAAGTGAGAGAGAAACTTCTGGAACTGGAGGAGGTCACGACTGTAATAGACATTTTACAGGCAAATTGGTACATTTTAAAAATACCGAACACAAAAATGTCTATGTTTGGTGTATTTTTCTACAGCCCCCCCCCCTTTCCTGGAAGCAGATTCTCTTGAGAAACCCACACCCTCCCCCAGGTTCTACAGGAAGTTTGCAAGGAAAGACCTAGAATTTCCTGGACTCTGAGTGGATGGAAAGCTACAATGCTGAGGAGAAGGAACCACAACTGCTGTTGTCATCACACACTAGAAACAAGAATTATGATGTGCCTGTGTGTGAGCTGCCGGTGCGCTAAGAGCTGTACACCCACCACCTGGTTTGCTCCTCACAGCCGTGCAACACAGGCACTGAATGTGTGTGCAGAGACCACAGAGTCTAGCGAATAGCCCAAGAACATCCTGGATGAAGTGGAGCTGTGACTGGAACTCAGGGTGGTTGAGCCACATTCCACAAATGCCCTGCACTTTGGTAAGCCAGCAAGGCTTAGGAAAAGGCAAAGATTGTTCCTCTCCAGCTGGGAGTTGTGCCAGGAGTGGCCCCAGTAGATTCTGGACACAGTTAGAGACTGTGTTACAGTCTCTTCCCTGTATCCAGCTCTAATGCTGGAAGCCACGGGCACAGAACGGATGCCACTCAAGCCAGACCATCAACTTTGAAAGGACAACTGCGACCACTGGAGCATTCTGCTTGCAGCCAGTACTGCGCACAGGTGTGTCCAACCTTTTGACACCCTGATACAGCACTTTCATCTACAAATGTGTGGGGCTGTATCCATAACAACCCTAGGATAGGGCAGGCTGGACACACTTTGTACAGCTTATCCCACCTCATGCAGTTTATCAACTCTATCAGGCGTTCACAAAATACGTTTTTATTCTCACGCCAAAAGATGAGAAAACAGAGTTTTCCATGGCAAATCCAGGATGGGATTGAATGAATTTATACGTCGATTCCAAATATCAGGTGTGTTTCACAACACTGGGAGCCATCTTTCTAACTTTTTTTTTTTTTTTTGGTTTTTCGAGACAGGGTTTCTCTGAATATCTCTGGCTGTCCTGGACTCAATTTGTAGACCAGGCTGGCCTCGAACTCGCAAAGATCCGCCTGCCTCTGCCTCCCAAGTGCTGCGATTAAAGGCGTGCGCCACCACTGCCCGGCTCATCTTTCTAACTTTTAAAGCAAACTGAAATCATTAGCTGAGACAGTTACGGGACAATTGTAAATTGTAACAGTCAATACAGTCCATGCCTGAGAGGGTAGTATCTTATCAGTGATTACTACCAGGGAATGATGTGCAAAGAGATTGACATTCTTGTGTATAGAAGTCAGTACTCTGCTTGCCTATACTATGTATAAACTTCCTAAAAACAAGATTGTTTAAGCCTCATTTTGTGTTCTATGCAGGAACATTCCGTGCTGCAATTCATTTAGCCCTCGTCACTATCTTGTGAAGCAGGCACCATGTCCATTTTATAGCTTTGGAAGCTCACACATACCTGAGTCCCCATAATGATAAAGCTCTTTGTACGGAACAATGTGGGCTGTGAAGTTCGCTGGGATGTAGGGCAGCTGGCCTTCAATGTTGGTCTTAATGCTCAGATAGTTCTCTGGGTCAATCCCCTCAGCAGTTTGAGTGATACGAACCCTTTCCTCTCCAGGGTGAAAAGTAACTTCCACATCATGGACAAAGGTAGCACCTGCAGGGGGCAAAAACTCAGTAAGTGGGTGACAAGTGGTCTTGCTTAAATCATTCTGAGGGCTGGTTGGGGCTTGGGTGGTAGGGTGCTTGCCTTTCAAATAAGAGGCAAGGCTCCAAGTAGCTAATCACTAGTGTGTGGATCCTCTCCCTAGTCTCTGCTGGAGACGGTATCTAAGGAGAGAATGCCCAGGCTGAGTCCTCCCAGCTGCCGAAGCCCTGTTCTCCTGAAGGTCTCAAAGAGTCTCAATTTTCCCTACCCTGTTCTTTATGGGAGTGTGTATTTTGTAAGAAATAATACCCAGGACTTCTCTTTCTGAGGTTGCCAGATTAGCAAAAGAAAACAAGTAAATCAATCACACATACATATACCAGGATACCCAGTTAAACTTAAATTTCAGACCACGAATATATAGGTCATGCATATCCTATGCAACATACTATGGACACACTTATATTTTAAAATATCTACTGTTTTTCTGAAATTTAAACTTAACTTTGCATACTATATTTTAGCTACTTCTGACACAAGATTTCATTTAAATGTTGAGTAAAGTTGACATCTTTTAAACTGGCTGAGCCATATAGCAGGAGGCAGAGAAAGAACTTTTCTCACTGTACATGCTTTTGTTTTCGTGTGCAAGAAAGGAAACACACATTTCCAGGCAGGTGTGTGAGAAGCCGAAGAATGCATGCACTCCTGCCCCTGGTTATGAAAGGGAGAGTCCCGGCTAGCAGTGCTGGCGTCTGCTGAGGGCTTGTTAACAAGTCACAGCTCCACCCTGGCACTGTGCGGCCCCACAGCCACCCAGGCAATCTGTGTGCATTTAAATCTGAAAAGCAATGCTCTCCAGGAGGCTATAAATATCTACCATTCACGACTCCTTTTTACTCAAGAACCCTCTACTCTGCCTGGATTTTATAGATATGTAAGATATAATAAGTACATCTACTGGTAACAAGCCATTAAAAATGTTACTTTTAAAGCAATGCTTTGGTATACATATAATTCTATCACTTATTAAAAATGAAAGAAAACTTGCATATTAATGAGATGGATATACTTGTTTATTTTATACAGAGAATTATCTCTTAGCTGAATATTTCACACCGCGGGAGAGAGACTGTCATCGGCATTTCTGAGAGTTGCCTGAGTTGGATCTTAGAATCACTGACGCTGGAAATGTCATTTTATACAAGTATTTCATATAGAATGGCAGAAGTGTGTTTAAGGCCATCTCAGAAACTGTTGGAAAATATGTCCTAATCTCAAGCTACAATTCACTGAACGATTTTCAAGAAGTCTGAAACTCAAACAACACATTTTAAAATGTAACATATTCACAGAGAAGGCTCTAAAGCTACACTACCTTGATGCTTACAGTAGAAACTGCGATGACAGTAGAAAATGCAAATTTAGCAGTCATTAAACCACTATGTTTCTGGAAGAGCAGAAAGCTCTGTATGTGCACAGAAACACTATAATCCAAAGCCTCCAACAGCCTGGAATCTGAGCTTCAGAAACAAAACCATCTCCAGATACCCCACAGGTACTACCTGTGAATCCCTGCTGGCCAGATCTGGGCTCTGCTCACCTGTGAGGCTGAAGCCATTCTCGGAGCCTGGCTTCTCCAAAGCAAACAACCAGCCAAAGAGGCCTCCGATGGGCAATATAGGGAGGAGGGCCTGGGCTGCCGGCTGTGGGATGTGACTGATGGCAGTGTAGGCTCTGCCATCGCTGCCTACGACGTAAGCGTGCAGATCCACATCAGTGAAGTGCACAGGAGTGTGACCGACTCGGAGGTGGCCACTCACTTTCCCGTTGACTCGGTGAGGTGCCCCTGAAAGATGAAACACTCCTTTCAGCCTTGGCCATCATCAAGCTGGGGACGGGTGTACACAGGAAGTAACTCTGGACCACTCCCAAAGCTCACTCTTCCACAAAGTTGCTGTAGTATTATCATTACTGATTTTGGTTTTCCTGAAATAAGATCTCCGTGGTTGGCAACTGAGAGTTCTCAATGAAACCAAGACTAGCCTTCAACTCTCAACCCTGCTGCTTCAGTCTCCCTCCGGTTAGGATTACAGGCATGAACGGCGACATCTAGCTCAGTAAGTCCCTTCAATGATGCTCTAACCAACCAGCTCTTCACTTATGACCCAGTCCTGTCTGTAATGTCTTCCATCCTCCTCCTTTCCCCTCCACTTTAGCTCTGCAGAGAAACGGGGTAAGGGGCAAACATTTCTAGTCACTCTCACATTGGGAAATCAGCCAAACCCATCCACTGAACACTTGCAAGTCGCTAGTGCTGAGATTCAGTAGAGATATAAGGGCCGCCAAGCAGAGCCCATGCTATGACTAGAAACAGGCAAAACAGTGGGGAAGATATACACCCGGCAGCGCCAGCCTGTCAGTCACCTTCTGGCAGACAGTGCTTCCCATTTCCGTAAAACCTGGACTGGCAGTGGCAGCAAAAACCAGTGGCGTAGTCGGTGCAGAAGGCATGCCGGGAGCACTGGCCATGGCTGTGCTCACAGGTTTCCCTGTTGGCGCCATTATACGCAAAGACTGCAAAATAAAACAAACAAGCATTAGGAAGGCCAAAGGGCTCCAGCATCGTCACTACCAGGCTTTACAGACACCACACGCGCTCCGTAAAGTCAGTCTGGACTGTAATAAACAAATAGGTTTTGATGCTGCAGAGACAAGAACAACATTCAGTCTGCACATTAACTTGCTTTATACTTTCCGGCAAGAAGCTCAGGCTGTTGCTGCCAACTGGGTCTTATCACAACGCTGGTGAGCTGTGTGGTCTGAGAGCAGTCCTGAAGGCAAACTGTACGTGCATATTAGAGTGAGCTATATGACGTCATCACTTGGTGAGTAAGAACGAAGGTCAAACACTAGCAACTTTTTATGACTCAATGTGAGAGCAATGGCCTTTTGAGAAGAAGGCAAAAGAGGGGCGCTAAGAGCCACGGTCTACAGCCAAGCCTTGAGGAACCCAACCTTAAAGGATGTGCTGGCACTTGCCTTCAAATGCAGAAAGGTTACAAAGGGAAGAGAGAAAAAATAAAGAATAGGGTTAAGGATCTCCAGGTCCTTGCAGGCTTTGACTTTTCTTTCCAGCACAAGAATGACTTTCGTGCAATAGAACAACCCAGGCCATAGTCGCTGAATCTCCATAAGCCACAGTGAACTGGGGTAAGCTTGATGCTCAAATCTCCCACACTCCCTACCCATTCAAGGGAGATATTTGTGCAAGACAGAGAAGGAAGGAAGGAAGGGAGGAGGAAAGAGAGGAGCCTGGAGTCAATGCCACCATGTCCTTGTGTACAGAAGAAATGGAGTGTGTCTGAAAACTGGGTCACAGGCAGGTGAGTGCTTTCTGCCAGGATGCTGGGCAACACGCCAATCCCAGTCCCGGCCACCAGGGGGCAGCAGGGTGGCTGTGCATGCCTCTGCCTCCCATCCCCCAGAAGCCAGAGCAAGCTATGGACACCAGATCAAGCTGAAAGGGGCAGAGTTTTAGTGAATTCAGCCACTGGCATTAGCACCAGCTCTGCCTAGTCAAGGCTGTGGTGGCCTTCCAGGGCTATGTCTGAAAACCAGGAAACAGGCAAGGGTGGAAGAAATTGAAGACTCAGTACTTGCTGAGAGTATTCCAGGTGAGAACAAAAACCAAGACAGAGAAAAGCAAGTTCCCTCCATGTAAAGATGTAGCTGGCACAAACACTTGCATCAGTGACCACAGCATTACAGAGCTAACTTGAATAGGCTTGTCATGGACCAGGCACTCTTCCAGCAGCTTTAACACTAACCCTCTATTTGCACCAGAGCCAGGCCTAGCAGGTGTTAACGTTTAATCTGTTTTCCAGATAAAGAAAAGGAAGCACAGAGGATTAAGATGACTCACCTGAAGTCATGAGGGCAGCTAGCCACTAGGTCTAAATTCTGAAGGCTCCAGATCCTTACTACTCCCCAGCGGTACCCAACTAATAGTAAGGCTGGCATGGGGGTTCGCAGCATGTTGGGGAAAACACAAAGGTAAGAAGTGGCTAAAGGGACTCGAGATGGCTTAGCAGTGAAGAGCAGTGACGGCCTGAGTTGGGTTCCCAGCGCTCATGACGACAGCATCACAAACCCCAGTAACTCCAGCTCCACAGATCTACCGCCCTCTTCTGGCCTCTTTGGGTACCTACATGCATGTGCACACTCCCAAACAGGCATTAAAACCATAAGCACTCCTGCAGTTACACATCCGTGAGAAGCAGCAAGCTGAGGGGGTCATCGGGTCAGAACACCTTGGTCGATGGGAAAAGCTGAGGAGCTGTAAGGATGGAGTCAATGACTTGCTGAGAATTTCCAGCATGATAAAAATAGAAAATCAGGCAAACTCAACTCCTTTTTTTTTTAAACAAGAAACTTTTTAAAATAGAAAGTGACAAACAAAACTCATTGCAAAAAAAAAAAAAAAGGCAGAATGGATCATGACAAGAATATCATAACTTTTTCTACGGAGAAAACTATTGTTATCGTTGGTTTAGGAATGGAGAGGGAGTGTGTGTGTGTGTGTGTGTGTGTGTGTGTGTGTGTGTGTGTTATTTGGGATGGATCCCAGAGCCTCCTGCATACTGGGCTGCTCTTTGTCACTAAACTATGCCCCTTGTCTCAACAAAAAAAACAGGATAAGTAAAAAGATGTGAGTGAAACTCAGGTATGTCCAAGTGCAAAGTTCCCCAGCTCAGACAGTTGCACATGCAAAGCGGTGTGCTCTTGAGTCAGCACTGCGTGGCTCTTCAGAAAGTTAAAAGTTGGGCCATTGTCAGTTGCTCTATGAGACCACACGCAAGGGCCACCTGCACTCCCTCACTGCAGAAGTCCCCAACACATACAGCCACAAGTCACTTTCTTCACCTTCCTTCTGATGCTGAGGCAAAAAGGCAATCCAATGCAGGTATACTGGAGCCATTTTCAGTTATGTCCGATAAAAACAATTCCATTTCCACACATGGCTTAGCTTGCAAATTAAGGAAGGGAGGGATGGATTTTGCTCTATTCCTGCTGTTTCTGATAGTTTGTGAAGACTTACTGCCCCATTCCCTACTCTAAGCCTTGTCATGGCTTGGAAGAGTGGGATGAAGAGTGGGATGGAAAGGACACAGGAGATGAAGTTAGGTTAGTTCAACTAAATCACTAGAAGTGATCACAGCGTGAGTTGGAGTCTGTCCAGTAACATGAGACTACACATACAAAAGGGCTATTTTAATACTTAGTGTGTGTGTGTGTGTGTGTGTGTGTGTGTGTGTGTGTGTGTGTGTG
>CAJQZJ010032031.1:12692573-12740317 GCA_907164525.1 Lophiomys imhausi | reverse complement strand
GAGAGAGAGAGAGAGAGAGAGAGAGAGAGAGAGAGAGAGAGAGAGAGAATGAATATGAATGTGTGTGTATAGCGGTCAGAGACCAACCCATGAGAATTAGCTCTTTCTACCACATGGGTCCCGGGTCATCAAGTGTGGTGACCATCACTCAGTCCCAGGAAAGGGTTCTAATTTAATAAGAAGCCAGAATGGAAAATGATAAAAGGTTTCCTTATAAAGGCTATAAGACTCAAACTATAACTACAATGGATCAACTACTTATCAGTAAACTAACCTGAAACATCCCTCAGCTTTTTATGAAAATTTGTGAATGGAACTTGAGCCAAGTGCATGCCTTTTCCACTCACGTGGCAGCCCCAACTCAGGAAGATCTGCTTCATTTAAACCCTCTTCCCTGCCTACCTGCACATACACTTGCACACTTTAAATGGAAACATGCTAGTGAAAGCAAACATCTCATGCAGTTTCCTTCCTTCCATTCATCCAACAGTTCAAGGAGTATTTACTAAACACTCTCTCTAAACCGAGAAGTCAGACAAAAGTAGCTGCTCCAAAGCTCACATTCTCCTGGGCAGCAGCCAATAAACAAATATGGCCGACTTCAGGGAGCTGGGGCTTTGGCAGTAAGTGCCAATGAAGAGCATGAGAAGGAAGACATCTAGGAGTCTGAGGGTGTGAGGAAGGGAACCGAGTGCAAGACAAGCCTTAGAGTGGGAAACCAGCAGGGTGAAGCCGCTGCACCAGGGTACTTTGTGCAGAGGGTGGGTTTACAGATGATTGGCAGCTTTGACAGATGATTTGACAGATGATTGGCGGCTTTGACATTGTTTCTTGGGGAAACGTGACAATAAGTCCATCCTCGACTTGGCGCCACCTACCCCTCACAGGGAGGGTTAGTATATTAGGAACACTGAGATAGTTGTTGAAAAGACTAATTCTGAGGTCCACCTTAAACCCACCAGTTCCTTCCCAACTCCCTATGGGATGCCAGGAATTTGTGCTTCAGCCTCCACAAACTATAGATGGTCAAAATGTTACACAGCTGAGAATGGGCGGGCAGTGGGCAGACGCTGCCAGGTTTAAATTAGCTCAATTTGTCATACACACTTGTCATCTGAGCTTGGATGGCTGCAAAAGGCATCTTAGTGGTAGGGTTTTGTTTTTTTTTTAAATCTCACTTTCTTCCATTTAATGTTAAAAAAGAAAATATTCTCATATCCTTTAATAGAAAGGAAAATGGGGTGGGGACACACATGAAAATGAAGCAAGGATGCTGCCAGAGTGTTTGAGCCTTATCCTAATTGGGAGTTCTTAACAAAAATAGAAAATTCTCCCCTGTCCTTGTTCTGAGCCATCCTTCAATCTTGCTTTTTCAGAAAGGCTTCAGCACTTGACTTTAGCCCTTGGCTTGCCTGCCTGCCCTCCTCACAGAAGGTGGCCTTGGGAGGCCAGGAGGTCCTACAGTGCAGACTCCCCCTACCAAATTTTCTCACCTCTAAGAATGACAGACTGCACAGAAACACCATATCCTTCTTTGTAACAAATAGCAGTGGTATGCCTTCCCTTCCAGCCTCTATAGTCGCTTTTTATGGATATATAGGGTATGTGCCAATGCTGGAGCCTATGCTGGCGGCAAACTGATCAGACTTACATCAGATGTCAGGACACTAACAGGCTCTCTCTCCCCTTCTGGACAAGGGACAAGACCCAGAAGGGGACAAGACCCATCAAGGACTCTGCACTCAGGTGACTTCACAGGTATGGGGACCTCTATTGACAGACTGTCTTGGCAAACTGGAGGTAGCCATGGGTGTGAGGCTTTTGGGCCTGGAGGGATGGATAGATATGAGTGTACAGCCTGCCAAAGTTCCTCCTAGAATGGACTTTCAGTGAGAAGGACACTTGTGTGACCCCTCTGAAGGCCAGAAGTTGAGGACTCAGACCCTTCCAGGATGACTGACTTCCAAACAGAAAGAACAAGACCCATCCATCGGGCAGAACGCACGAGGTATCTGGAGCCCATGTGCCCTCTCTTCTAGTTCATATTGCTAATGGAAATCATGAGGATTCTTAGAGAAGAGCCTCGACAGGTTCAGGGGCACACAAAACCCCTGTTAGTCAGCCTCAGTCCCTGTCCCTCCTTCAACACAGGCAGTCTCTGGTCCGACTAGCTAAAGCATCTCTGGCAACTCCTTAACTCACCCGTACTCTGGCTCCATTTCCACCTCTGTACCCACCTTTCCAGAATCTTCATACACTCTCCCCTTCTTCTGCCTCAGATTCTGATCCCCCAAGACCTACTTCAAGAATTCAAGTATTTATTGAGAATTTGTGTGTATATGTTCATCAGAGACTGGCCTATATTTCTCTCTCTCTCTCTCATCATTAGGGTAACACTGGCTTAAAATTTTTTGAATGAGATCCTTTTTCTATTTTGTGGAATAGTCTGAGGAGTGTTAATTTAAATGTCTGGTCAAATTCTACACTGAATCTATCTCTCCATTAGTTGAGAGATTGGGAGATTTTAAATTATTGCTTCATTGTCATTGGTTAGTATGGGACTATTTAAATTATTCACATTATCCTGATTTAACTTTGGTAGTTCATATACATCTAGAAATTTATCAATTTTTCCAGTTTGGTGGAATGTAAATTTTAAAAGGATTGAATTGTCTCCATGTCTCCTTTTGACTCTTTAGTTTTATTAAAGTCACTTTTCTCTTTCTTTTGGTTAACTTGACTGAAGGTGTGCTAAGTCTTAATATTTTCAAAGAACCAATTCTTCTTTTTACTGATTTTTCACCTTTTCACAGATTTCAGCCATGATTAATGGGATGTCTATATATGTTATTCCTTCCACAAGGGTCAAAGACAATCATGGGAAATGGGAAAAAAAGACTGTAGGAGCCAGAGGTCAGAGAGTATGAGAGAAAAAAAACTGTCTTTTCTGGACATGACAGGACTGCTGCACTCGTTACTTGTAGCAGCTCTGGTCACTTGAACAAGATCGAGCCAGTCAGCATTCAAGCATGGAGTGGGAAGGGTTCATGAGACCCTATTCCTAACTGATGCACTATGGATAGTTCAGTTAAGGCCTCTGGTGGAGGGAGGGTCAGTTTCCTTTATAGGTCTGCCCCAAGGGTTATTGAACAATAATAAGAAAAAAGAGACAAAGTTGGCTCCATTTCCAACTCTGTACCCACCTTTCTAGAACCTTCTTACAGTCTACCCTTCTCTTGCCTCAGAGTCAGATCCCTAAAACTACTTCAAGCATTCCCCTCCTTCAGTGAGACTTCCCTGATGCAGCCACAGTATCGAGAAGTAGACCCTGCACGGAATCCCTGACCTTGTTACAGCATGTCTGCCTCTCACTCAGCAAGACCCTACCCATTTCCAGCCTTCAATCAGGAAGGCTAATGCTATCTCCTTCCAGTTAATTCTGAACATCAACCAAGATAATAGAATCTATAGCAAAGTTCCCGCTTAGAGTACCAGAACACACAATGGATCTCAGTCCCCAACAGAGAAAAGCAATCTACTGGAAAATACAAGTCACCTCAGAGAAAGGATACTCACACATCTGCTGTATTGCTGGCTCTATGAGTTATCAAAGCAGAGTTAAACAAATGATACGAGCACAGAACCTAGAGGTGCCTGATGCAGACATAATTTTAAAATTATCTGGAATTTTGAATTAAAAAAAAAAGTCCTGTAGGTGGCCAAGCATGGCGGTGCACACCTTTAATCTCAGCACTCAGGAGACAAAGGTAGTTGAATCTGTGAGTCTGAGGACAGCCTGGTCTACACATAGAGTTCCAAGGAAGCCAGGGCTACACAGTGGAACCCTGCCTCAAAAGTAAGTAATTACATACAAACATACATATATACATTCATGCATAATCTATAGGACTGAGGAGATGGCCCTGTCAGTTAAGAACTTGCCTTGCAAGCACTAGGACCCAAAGTTGATTCCCAGAACTCGTGTTAAACCAAAAATACAAAAACAAGAGGCAGTTCCTTAGGGCTTCCTGGCCATTAGTCTAGACTTCTTGGCAAGTTCTAAGCCACCAAGAGACCATGTAGATGGTATTCATGAGGATGGCACTCAAGGCTGTACTCTATCCTCCACATACTTGCATATACATGTATCTGCACACACACACAATCTATACACCCACACACACGTGGTATGAGTTTATCAAAATAACCAATTATGAGAATGTTTTTGTTTAATCCCAGGTTTGAGGTTACTTAAGACACAGGTGTAAATTATTAACTGTCTCGTGAACTAGCAGGGGCGTGGCTTAACCAGCTGAGCAAGTTTAACTCAGAGGACTTTGAGAAAGGGATAAAAAGCCAGAGCCCTGAGGAGAAGGGGGCTCTACAAAAAGTAGGAGAAAGGGCTATAAAGAAGATAGAGGTTGCTGCTCTCCCAGTTTCTGCTGCTCCCCAAAACCGCTGCTTGTTCTTCCTGCTGCTGTCTCCTGGTTTGCTGGACATCTACTGAGACTGGTATTGCCCCCAAAGAACCCAACAACCCTAGTCAGCAGGAAGTAGCTTAAAGAGAACTGTGACCCCTTTCAACTCTTTCTTTCTCTCCTGAATAGTATTGGGGGGTTGGGAAGAACAAGAGGTGGAAGGGAGGTAAAGGTATTAAGTACAGTAAAATAAATCAGAATGTATAATTAATCTAATACAAATTACTAAAAGCTGTCTTGCTACACACACATACACACAAATACACCCTAATGAAAACAATACTAAAAATATTTCACACACAAACACACACACAAATACACCCTAATGAAAACAATACTAAAAAGATTTCTGGGCTTTTAACAAAATCCTAACTCTCTGGACTCAGCAAACTGAAAATACATGCTTAAAGGGGAAGCTAAAATTTATTGGGAATGGTGCTTCTATTCAGAAAATAAGGTCCAAACAGTGTCTTTCCACAAACCACACAACACAGGTGTGGGGGGAGCTCAAGTCCACCACCAGAAGCCATGAACTTTCTACTCCAGCTGGTACTGGCAGGTCTCAGTCACCCTCATGTCACCAGCTTCTAGAGTAAGGTCACAGCTGCCACATAAGTCTCCAGGATGCCAGTGTTCCCTCTGAGCATAAATAATAACAATTATACATGTCTGTGCTTCACAAGGCTCACAACATTCTTTTTTAAGTCACAGGCTTCTGCATGTGTGAACTCACACACATGAACATACTTAAATATTTTTAAAATAAAACTTAAAAGTGTTTTTTTTTTCTCTCTAAGACTTAAAAGCTTCTAGCTGGACATTCTCCCCTGAATGGCTTTTTCATAAACATTCTGGCATTTAGATATCAGTATTGGCTACATTGGCAGCTGATAAACACCACAGTTCATGCCCCTCCTGAGTTATGCTGTTACCCACAATTCCCAACGGCCAGTTCCATTTCAGGCTCTTCTTAAACCACCATGAACAACCTCTGACACTGTGACACATTGTCATCTATGAAATTCATGCTTCAAGAGCCACCACTGAGTTACAAAAGGAAAGACATCTCAGAATGTTTTAAGTAAGTTTACAGTTTTGTGCTTCATCAAATCCAGCCACCTCAGGTGCAGGCATCTGCACAGAGACCCACTTTTCAATAGCTGTGCACTCTTCTTGGGCCAGGGAAACACAGCCCCAATGAAAGGCCACTCAGAAACACATCTGTGCCACAAAATCCCTTTGAGAAAACTTTTGATTGGTGCCTTTAAATCTCTTTGGAAAGAAAGAAATCACAGTGAAAGTTTTGGAGATTGTTAGAAGGATCTGAAAGTCCTAGAGCCTTAAAAAAAAAAAAAAAAAAAAGTCCATGCATTTGATTTTACAGAAACAACTGCTCATCCCACTCCTGTAGAGAGAAAGGAACCAGAGGCAAAACTTATTAAAGAGTTTTTGTTTTCAGTTTTTCATTTTCCATCCTGGTTGTTCACTCTCTGCCCATCCTCCTCCCCATTTCCTATGTTTTAAATCTCTAAAAATTAGTAAGGAGAGTCACTATTTTGTTTTAAAGAACTGACTGATGTAGGCACTCAGAACTCCACATATTATGTCCCTGGCAATACAATTCTAAGAAATCAGAGACTCAGTGAAATAAGTTCCCTCACTATTGCCATGGTTCAAATCCAACACCAGTGCTTTCCCTAATTATTATTCAGTACTCTGTTAAACACAGTGTTTTCTTCCCTCCTGAAGCATTTCTCCAAACAATGCCAATCCTGAAATACAAAAACAAAAAAAGCCATAGCAGAACACAGAAGGTCCTCTTTGCTAGGTTAGTATGTTTTTGTCACAGATAGAAAAACTGAGAAGGTGAAACCTAATGGACAGCTGTCACCTCTGACCCTTCCCTCCTGGCAGAGGTCAGTGAGCAGGCCCTGGAACAGGGGATGAACCTAGGACCAGTTTCCTAGTACTAGTCATTGTCCCCTCTGGGCATTCCCCACCCCCCACCTTCCTCCACCATTGGTCAGTGAGTCATGGAATGAGGATAAGGCTCCAGGGAGGTGAAGGCCACAGCTGCAGGGACAAGAACCAGAAATAACAGCAGACACAGGTGTCTACCATGTTATAGCCTGTGGGTTCTTCAGCATGTTTGCCTAAACCTGTACAACTCAACCATAGTCAAAGCTAGAAGGCTTATCCTCCACCCTGTAATGCCTATGATGCCTGAAAATCACTCACCTTCCCTGAACTTGCAAATTGAAATATTTCATTACACTTGGGAGGACAGCTGGCACAAGCAGCCCAGTTCTTTCTCCCCTCCATGCGGCTTAATTTTTTAGAACATATTATTAATGGTCAGGAGACTCCAAGAACAACTCTGCCAAGATTAACTTGGCAAAGGGAATTTATGTCCTTAACACAAGGGAGGAAAAAATCAGTTTCAATCTTCTTGTGAAACTTTTTACCTACTCACAAGAAAAACCACAACAGTATTTTTTGTTTTGTTTTGGAAAAGGTCTCACTCTGTAATCCAGGCTGGCCTAGAATTCTTCATATAGTCCAGGCTAGCCTTGAACTCAGACTATCCTTCAGCCTCAGCATCCCTGGTGCTGGGATTACCACAGATGAGTATGTCTAGTTTGACAACTGCTACATTTTCTTTAAAGGAAACCTCAAAGGCCCAGTTTTCCAATGCACTTACCTTGATCATTAGAACCGACATGGTCCTCCATACCTACAACATACCTCCCTCCACTCAGGGGAGGCACGTGACCAGACAGAGGAGGGACAGGAACATCTCGCTCTGAAGGCACTGGCCCTGAATCAGGGTAGAGCTCAGTGTTTCTATTCCCAAAGTCTTCCATGCCTGGAGTCAGGAAAGCTCTATCTGCCTCTGTAGGAGCTGGGGTTTTGGTACCCATCCCATCCAAAGTCTCCACTGGGTCCTTGAAATCCAGGACCTCTACCTCTCCTACAGATGCCCCCTGTTTAGTCTGAGGGTTCTGGTAGGATGACCAGTCACCAGGTGCCTGGTATGGCACAGGAGAAGCATGATTTGGAGCTGAGGTCCCACCTTCCACAGGGCCAGGATCAGCCTTTGAAGTGAATGACACATCAATCCTGCTGTGGCCTTCCAGGGCCTCCCCTGGTTCAATTGGTGGGTATTCAACTTCTTCGTTCTCATCGTAGTAATCGAAATTGTCCTCAGTGTAGCTCTCCAGGGCTGCAGCATGGCTGAAGGGATGTTCCACAGGCACTGAAGAGCGGGCAGAGGAAAGGTCACTGGCAGCTGCTGCTGGTCTGACATTGTCCAGGGGAAACCTGCTGCCGATATGAAAAGCCCACGCTCCAGGAATCCCCAGGTTGCTTAGTCTAAGAACAAAGGAAAGAGCTGGTTGTAATATGCCCACTCACCCTCCTTCAGAATTTATTTTGAAACCAAAAGACTATAAGGATCAAAGCTGGATTTTCCCGGATGTATGTTAAACAGAAGCAATCCTTCTAGGCAGGTAACTGAAATATCAAACTGGAACTTTGATAAAAGCTGCCTTTCATTTAGCATTGTGCAGGGAGCCCTAAGCCATCAGGTTATAAATCTTCTATTCAACCCCAAACCAAATGTTCTATAGAAAAACGAGCTATGTGAAAATAGATTGTGAGAATGTTTCATGCTGTCTCTACTTGAGCGTAAACTTAACGTACTCAAAAACACTTAAAAATTCTTCAAACACCTTAACAACGCTGAGTCTCATAGTTTTTGGTGTGGCCAGGCCTACACCAAGTGCTTAACAGTCTTTGCTCTACTCTGCAAGGCAGGGGTAGAAGCTATGCTCTATTTTACTGAGGAAAAAGTAGCTTAGGGAGGTTAGCTAATCTTAAGATCATACACCTAATAGCTGGCAGAGCCAGGGCATGAACTCTGTGCTAACATGAAAGCTTGCATTCCAAATATCTACATTATATATTACACTGGAAAACCAATACATGGTGGATAAGAAATTAAAGATAATGAATTCAGTAATAAGAGGTCTTTATTCTTCGGGGCAAGAATTCACCATTGTAGTCTAGGCTTGTACAACAGTAATGTTTTTAGTACAGTCTGAGATGCTCTTCATTTCTCTGCATCTCTCTCACCCTGTGTGCTGTACAAAACCCACTACCTATGCCGAAGTGCACCTGGGCTATTGCCGCTCTGCTGGTTGATTTTGTCAATTCGATGCAAACCTACATGTATTTGGGACGAGGGAACTTCACTTCAGAAATCACCTCAGTCACACTGGCCTGAAGGGAAGTCAAGTCAGTGGGACATTTTCTTGGTTAATGATTAATGGGAGGAGGGGCAGATCACTGTGGGTAGTACTACCCTAGGAAACCATCTCAGCTTGTTTAAGAAAGCAGGATGAGCAAGACATGGGAATCAAACCAACAGCAATGCTCCTCCATGGCTTCTGCTTCAGTTCCTGCCTCCCTCCAGGTTCCTCTCCTGTCTGAGTTCCTGGCTTGGCTTTCCTCAATGCTCAGTGACTTGGGATATATAAGCCAAATAAACCATTTCCTCCCCAAGTTACTTTTGGTCAGTGAGTTATGGAAGCAACAGAAAGCAGACTGCAGCCGCTGCAATTGTTCTCTTAGACACAATAAGCAAACCGCCGTCTTTGCTTTGGTTTTTGAGACAAGGTCTCAGGTAGATCTGGCTAACCTCCAAATCACCATCTCTCAGAGGATGAGCTTGTCTTTCCCTTCCTTTTGCCTCCACCTCCCAAACACTGGGATAATAGATGTGAGCCACTGGGGATCACACAGTGCTTGAGGATCAAGCCCTGGGCTTTGTGTCCACAAGGCAAGCAGTCTACCAGCGGAGCTTCATCTCCTGCCCTCACTTGGTATGCTTATAGAAGTTAATGTTGCAAATAAAACACACTAAAGAAGACAAACTCCAGGCTGGTAAAATGGCTCAGCTTGGAAAGCTGGCTAATCTACAAGAGCTGTACCCAGAATCTCCCTGGTGGGAGGAGAGAACAAACTCCCATAAAACAGCCCTCCAAGCAAGACAGTCCCCTAGCTGCCCACCAACCTTGAGCAGTAAATGTAATTTTAAAAACTGAAAATCAGAAGCCGAGCAGTAGTGGTACACACCTTTAATCCCAGCACTTGGGAGGCAGAGGCAGGTGGATCTTTGTGAGTTTGAGGCCAGCCTGGTCTACAAAGTGAGTCCAGGATAGCCAGGGCTACACAGAGAAACCCTGTCTCAGAAAAACAAACAAAACAAAAAAAAAAAAGACTGAAAATCAGGTAAGAGGAAAGGCTAGACAGAGGCCTGACCACCCCCACAGCAGGGTTGCTGAGGCTGGGAGCCTCTTGAATCTGGAAGTGGACAGCTATAAAAGCTTCAAAGAGTAGGAAAGTACAAATTATGGAAGAGAAAAACTAACTAAATGCCTTCTAATGAGACATAAAAATCAATATCCTGGCACTTGCCATAGTGCCTGATGGGAAACTAACCAATTAGTCTATCCTATACTCTGAGGTCCTCTGGAATGCTTACTAATAGAAAGAATTTGTCTCCTGGAAAGGAAAGCTGCATCATAAAATGGGATGGCCATGCCTTCCTGCCTGAGTTCTTAGGAAGAACATGTGAGAAATCCCACATTAAAGGCCCAGCACAGGCCCTGTGGGTAATACCTACTTAATAACTACTTTCTTCCCTTCTTGAATGTGCATTTTTAAATATTCACAAAAGCACTGCAAATATAAATATGTATGACCTTTGTTTGAGGAGATCCCAGGACTAGGAAGATGATGTCCTCTTTGGACAGGCAGGGCAGAGTATCTAGAGTGGATGAGGATCACACCTGTGAGCTCCCTTAGTTCACAGATGTTGTCCTCACAATGCTGGGCGCACACGACATAATGTTTAAACCCTTACAATGATAATCTTGACACAATCTGGAGGAAAGAGGCCTAGAAGACAGTTTTAAGCATGAAAACGCTGAATACGTGGTAAACTCCATTCTGGATGGGCAGGTAGCACTGCTGTCACTCAAAGTAGTGTTAGGGTAATTCTCACTTGGATTTCATATTACTCTGTTGTTTGTATTTTGTTTCATTTTATTAAACATGGAGTACACCAAATCCACCAGTCACTTTGGTCTCATCTCACTCTGCTCTTCTCTGGCAATCCTGGCATTTCTGGAAAGCATCAAAGGAAGAAATGAAAGAAGAACAGGAGTGTGGGTCCATGACAGTGTGAGTGTGTGTGAATTTGCATGCCTGTGTGTGGCACATGAGTGTAAAGGCCTTTATGGCTCTGGTAGGGAAACACAACTGCTTCTCCTCACAAGCTCTTTGCACACACAGACACATGAGCACACATGCACCTGCTTCCTATGGCCATCGGGATGCCCATTCTTATTCCATATCCTATGATTCTTGGTCCTCCTCCCTAGATGTTGTTGTTGTGAGGGCCTGTGCCTTAAAAATCATGTATTTCAAGCACTTGGCCCTCCTTCCAAGGCTCTACATACAACCTAGGAGTGGGAGTCTTTAAGCTCCTGGGTAGGAGACCAGCAGACAAAGGATAGAAGGCAAGTAACTAACTTTGCTCTAGAGTCTAGACTACAAAGCAGGGGGAAGGAGACCTACAGAGGCCAGCATGGATCACAGAAAGGGAAAAGACACAGAGGCTCTGCATAAAATATAATCCGTGTTTCAGCCCTTCAGACCTGAGTTTGACTATGGCTTGACCATTTATCTCTGACTTAAGCACCTTCCTTAGTTTCTGAGGAGGTAGCTATACTAACTGCTTGTAAGTTAAGTGGGTTTTAATTAAGATAACATCTGCAAGTGTTTTATCACAATGCACAGCAGACAGTAAGTGCTCTATACATCTCTGCTGAGTTACCCCACTTACTCACTCTCTAGTTGATACACACAACAGATACATGCAATAGGGTAAGGTTTTCCTACAACCAAGAATGATTCAGTGCGACTGAGAAGTATCTAAGGGACACCACGAAATAACGAATGTGGGCTAGCCAGAATTCCAGAAACCAAAGACAGAAGAGCCCACCCAGAGCCAATCTCATATGAGCAGTAACTGGACAGACATCTGTAGAACAGCTTAATTCCACACTAGCAGAATAAGCCACGTGGGAGACTAAGAAATGGATTTGTCTCTGGGAACAATGTGGGCAAACATGTCAGCATGATTTCAGGTGATGATGCTAAAGGATCTGCCCCTTAAATTATATTACTTGCAATTTAATCTTCAACAATACCTATGTAAAAGACTAAATCATGATATGATGTCTCCTCTCGAGAAATAATTAACCTGAAAAGCCTCCACTGAGGCAGTCATTACTGGATATTTTTATGTAGCTCCAAGAACAATGTTTTTCATAGCAAACCCCAGTGGTTCTGCAAACACACACATTAATGGTTGCTGGTTCTGGTTTCTATGCCCAATGGCTCAGGAAAAAGAAAGGATCTTTTGTATTTTGAAAAGCCTGAGGTTCCAGGGTCCAACTTAGCTCCTGGTTTTGACCCAAGGACTTTCTTAGAAGCCATCAAAGATTACTAAATGGTCTCTGATCACTTGAGATCATGTCCCTCCTAACTGTCCTTCCAATGGAATAGCACAGGCACACACTCCCCCCTTACTTACTGGTAGAGATTTTTCACAGACTGCTCAGTGTTAGTCAGGCTGAAATATGGCACTTCCCTCTTCGGGCCATCTGCCTCCCCTCGGCAGAAGCCCACCCTAGCAGGAAGTTGCAACTGAACATTGTAGGACTCTTTGGGACGGGTTCCGAAGAACTGAAGTCCATTGGCAGGATAGAGAAAGAGGGCGTAGGTATCAGATTCATCAGATGCCAAAACGGTCTGGAAAGTGTTCAGCTGTGGACAAAAAGGAATTGCAAGCATCCTTAAACAAACAAATAAACAAAAGAAGAAAAACAGAATGCAGGAAGGGTGCCAGAGTGCAAAATCCTTTTTAGGATTTCCTCACACTGGTTTTGAACACAATCTCCTTTACAATTTCCTCTCCAAACTACGAATACAGTTTTGTAAGCTATGTGAGTTATCATTATAAACCTCTTCTACCAATTTAGAGCAACAGTGAGATAAAGCACCAGTAAAACACTGGTTAAAAATCTTTAGGGTTCCAGGGAAGAGGAGGGGGTGCGGAAAGCAAACTAGCACTGAAGATGTTTGAAAAAGCCTTTGAAGGGCTAGGGAGATGGTTCAGCAGTTAAGAGCACTGGGTGCTCTTCCAGAGGACCTAGGTTCAATTCCCAGCACCTGCATGGCCACGGCAGCTCACACCTGTCTGTAACTCTAGTGCCAGGGCTTTTGGCACCCTCACAGTGTCATACATGCAGGCAAAATGTCCATGAACATTTAAAAAAAAAAAAGGCCATATGTAAACCTACTTGCTAACACTCAATGAAAGTTGAAAGGGAATCGCCTTACAACGAGGGAGGACAATGCTCCTCCTATCAGCCCTAAGTTCTCAAATACAAAGCCCAGTGCTAAGTGTAGGATACCTCGTCCTCAAGGTGAGGTCAAGGATGTCACAGAGACAATGATACCAAAGCTGTCTATTGCCATTGCTCAAGGTCACTGATCAGAATGTAACGATCAGATGATACGATCCTATAGCTGATGACATCACACGTGTAGGTTAAAGGACTTGGAGAAATCAACCCCCCCCCCCCAAGCTTCTACCCCAGCTAGCTTTTGTGCTGCTAGAAGATGCTATGGAGGCTGCTGAGGGAGAAACGTCATCAAGAGTCTTGCCCCACTGTGACTCTCAAGAGCTACATAACAAAAGCTCTGGCAAGATGTAATCATGGGTACCTTAAGTGTTGTGAGGGTTATGAGGATCATCAACCACTTTCTGGGTTGATTTAAGGCCTGCTCCACGTGAGGAAACTTCTGCCTGGTATTGTAAACCTGACCAAGAACCCACAGCTAAAGGGCTAAGAAGCCCTGACTATTATTTTGTTAAATGGATATAACATCAAACTGCCTTGTAACTACCTATCTATAAACTCATAGATTAGTGGGGCTCTCAGTCCTCATCAGTGGATCATCTTCATGCAGTGGACAGTAGTTGTTATACAGACTCATGATAGTCAAAGTGTAGAGAACAACCTATCTGGGTAGAGCTCAGCCACAGATGGTCCCATCTGTTTCCCTGGAGACTCAGGGAACATAGCTAAAAAGAAAAAAAGTTAGAGGAGTTTAAGAGCCAGAGGTCAGAAGGAACGGACCAAAGCAATGTCTTGTGTTCAGGACAGGACTATGGGGCTCATGAACTAACTCACAGCAGCTGTGGTGACCAAACCACTCAATATTCCAGCATGGGTGGGGGATGGCACAGAAGCCCAGTCCTGTAGTTGAGAAGACACTGACAGTTGATGACCTGGTAGAGGAGGAAAGGTTGATTTTTCCTTAAGCACGTGGTCCTTGGTGGGCAGACCATGCTCCAGTGAGTGGCTCCTCACCGATGGCCAAATGAGCAGCACAAAGTGTACTTAGTGAGTTATTAAAACAAATAAAGGACATGAAGCCATGAGAGGACAGGAGTAGAAGAAGAGGGAAGACTGAATATATTGAAAGACGTTGTATAAGTGTATGAAATTCTCAACAAACAACTTTAAAATAGTTTATTTAAAATTGATAAGGTTTGCAAGTTTCTCCAGTTCAAACTCCTTTGAGAGTCTGAACAAAGAACAAAAGTTACTTGTTCATTTCCATACCAAGTCCTAGTTTATAATTTTGTGTCTCAGCATCTCTCATTTGGATCATTCATTCATTCAATGCCCATGGCAGGCAAGGCTCAGTCAGGAACTGGCTGATCATTAATGCTCTCACAGCCAAACTCTTTTTTCCTCTTCAACCTCTTTACAACACAAGTTATCTTGTCACATGGCAGCTGAGGAAAGAGACCCAGAAGCTTGCAAATGTGCTTAAGGTCGGGCAATGAGCAGTAGTGGCAGCCAACCAGCCCCAGAGCTTATGCCCTGCAACAGAACAAGCCATTCAAGGGCCTGGGCTCTGACCCAATCTCTCCCAGGCTCAGATGCACTACACCCTCAACACATTGTTTAGTGGTTCCCACTCCTACTATGTGCTTTGATGCTGTGTTCATAGTTCCCTGTACCTAGACAATCCTAACCATCAAGCATGGCCCCCTGGGGGGTTGAGTACTGTGCTTCCCTGTGCAACCCCTTAGCACCCCCTTTGTTGGCTTATGGTATGCACTCAGCTCATGTTGCCTGATTGGGTTTTAAACTCCATTCTCTAACCCATTTGAATATTAATCCAACAGGACCAAGTACCTGCTTTATGTTTAATGCTGTAGGCACTGGAGGAGCTAAGGTCTGACTATGCCCCAAAAGCCAGCATTTGAGGAGAGGGAAAGAGTCAGGATTGGAATTTTAGGAGACTCAGTGGGGAGAGGGATGGGGGACAAAGGCCACAGAGAAAGGAGAGTGTTCTGGACATCAGGGTGGGGGTGGGGTGGCTTCAGAGTGGCAGCCAGTGACTAGAAAAACAGTGCAGAAGCCGAAGTAGACAGAGGAGAGATGGAGCCTGAATGAACACCTGGTGACTCTGGAATGACTCCTCGGTATTTCATGTACTCAGTTTCAACAGGACCTTTCCTGCCTTTACCACCATCCTCCACCAAAGAATGAGTTAAGGGTTGCCAGATTGTCTTAGACACTACAGCCTGCTTCCCTCATTAGACCATACTCATTTAATACAGACCTGGGAAGGGATTTCTTTTTACACACATGCTTTGTAAAGAAGGCAAAAGATACAAAAGTCATTTATTGGTACCATTAACTCCACACTTTGCTAAACAAAACAAAACTGGGCACAAGGAAGAACCTCACATTTGGATACAAGGAAGAAAGGAATGTGTCCTGTTCTTTTTTCTGTTTGTTTGTTTTTGTTTGTCCTGTCTTGTTCTAGAACTTCTCAAATGTTAATTTTACCTTTCCAACATCTAATGCCAAATTTTAGCTTTGAGGTCCATCTAACAGGACAAATAAAATTGCAGATATTAATATGGTTACTAAGGAAAACCAAATCTATGCACTTTCTCTGCATTCTCTGCCTTCCCTGTTTAAAAAAAAAACGTTAATAGTTTAGTTCCCACCTACTACATTTGCTACAACTGTAGTCATTAACTGTCCCATCCTCTTCCTCAAAAGATCAGTCTCTTAAGTTCTCCTCTCAGGTACACACAGAACACTTGTCATCAGTCAGGGTGGGGCCAGTTGCTGCAAGAGTTTTATTTCAGTCACAACAAAGTTCAACTAGGGAGACAAAAAGCAGAACTAAGAACCTCATCCTTAAATAACCAACTGTGGAGGCTCCTGGCGTGGCAGCCACAATTAACATCGAAAGATAAGGGAGAACTAAATTTAGAGAAATTCTGTAAGATAAGGGCTGTCTGCATTTGGAGATCTGAAGGGGGTGGGGAGGAAGCCTGGGGAGAAGTGAGGAGGAGTGTGTTGGGAGAGGCCGGCTTTCACTAAGAAACCTGCACATTTAGTGCTTTATCCCTTCGAGACAACTAAGACGCCTTCTGTGTCTTTCCTGTGCCACCTATTGGACAAGCACTCACTATGGTGGCAAGTGTTTAATTTCCTTGTCTCCAATAAAAACAGGCAAATGCCAGAGGTAAAGCAACAAAAACTTCCTTTTAATATAATTTATGATCCCAAAGTACAGTCCAAAAGAGTTGAGCTGTTTGAAAACTACCCACACATGAACAGATCCCTTGTCAGGGCTACAGACATCCACACAGAATTGCTAAGAGGCCACTTCACAGGTCCTGAAGGGCCCCTCCTCACAGCCGCCCTCTGACTGGTTCCAAAGGGAAAGGCCCTCACATTCCCAGAGACAAGCTTTCCAAGAGCCTTCCACACAGGCTCTGAAGGGAAACCCTCAGATGGATTGCCAAGTCCTACACAAGGGTCACTGCTTCCTAACTTCCCCTGGATCCCAGAAAGGAGTGGGGCCCTCCACAGGGTGAGGAGCAGTACAGAGAGCATCAGGCCAGAACTGCCTGTCTGCAAGGTCTCCAGTTTCCTGTTGAGACACAAAACCAGATGCCTTTGCACAAACTACGCAGGAGCCTCCATGTCCTTTCTAGATACAGAATATGGCCTTTCAGTGTTGACAAGACACTGGGAGAGCCACATGACAGGAAAAAAAAAAAAAACCAAGCCATTTGGCAAGAGAAAACCATCAGACAGAAGAGTGCCATATTAACCACAGCTGGATTAGCCTATACAGCCTTACCAAAATGGTAACAAACTTAGAAATGAGGTGATCCCTTTCTGGGGACAAAGTTCGCTGTCCTGTCTTCTTTAAGGACACATGTTCTCTGGAGTGGTAAGACCACTGGATTCTGGCCTCCCATGCTTGGTGTGAACACCAACCTCCACTTACAGTGTTCTTCCCTGTTCCTGTGGGGACACTGGCATTCCCAGGGTGTGATCTATTCACCTATGTACTGCAGAGTTAAGAAAAATGCCCAGTACTTTCCCAGCCCCTTAGTGTGCCTGCTCTCATATGTAGTCTTTGGAAACACATCAGCAGTTTCTTTTAAAACCCATCATATGTCTAGCTATTCTCTATTCTCGTTGTCTTCACAGACTTGTGGTGAGCCACATGCACATCCTTTCTCTGCACTCCAGCTCCAGGAGTTAAACAGTTTCAGCCAAATCCAAAGTTCTTGATCCACTACTGTCATCCCTGCATCTACTCAATAGGCATTGTCCTCATGTTAGAGCAGCCTTGGGCCAGCTGTGATAGACACGCTGATTGTCAATCTAACAGTATCTAGACTCATCAAGGAAACAGGCACTATGCATGTCTCTGAGAAATTATCTTGATTAGGTTACCTAGGGCGGCAACACTCACCCTACATGTAGACAGCACCATTCCTAGGGCTGGATCCTGGACAAAGAAGAAAGCACACTTAAAACCAACATCCATCTTCCTCTGCCTCCTGACTACAGATACGTGACCAGTGGCCTCAAGATCCTGCTTCCATCTTCTTCCCGAGCAAGCCTCAACACTCCTATCCTCCTCTAGGGACATAGTCCAGCGCAGTACAAGCTCCTCCCACCACCCCATTCTCAATTCCCATTCCTGAAGTCCTTCCAACCTAGATCAAATTCCTAGTCAACAAAACATTCCACATACTGCATAACTCAGTTCTTGATAACCCCCTTCCCCCAAATGAGAACACAAGAGCCCTCCCCTAAAAATAAAAACACTGAGAACAACAAAAAGGGTACACATCAATACTCAGATCTTCCAGCCACAACTTCTTTGCTCTATGAAATGACAGTTCAAGAAATCTCAGATTAACTGAATAGACAAACACATTTTTACTTGTTCATGTTTTTATGCATTTACACCACGACATTCCTGCATCTAGGTAGAAGTTTATGTCACACCCAGAGTGAACGTCACAGAGAGAATGAAGAGGAACACAAATACTTTACACTGTGAAGATGTCATTACTCTGATGTCAAGTTTCCAGTAACCATAACATTAAGATTACTACACCAGATGTGAGAAAAGTATGTAGAAATCACGGAATCCTCCAGGAAAAGGAGATTAATGTGTGCCAAAATCTACCTAAAAAAAAAAAAAAAATCTACCAAAGTAAGAGCTCAATCCCAGAGCTTTAAAAGTCTTCTCAAGAGCCTTGAAAACATCCTGTTACACACAGCCCCCATCCAACAGAACAAATCCTGAGCCCACTCAACCTATGGCAATATCTGAAGAATGATCAGGACAGAAAAGGTAAAGAGACAAGAAGTCTACAGAATGTTCCCCACACAATTTCCCAACAAAAAGGAAAGATAAGAAAAACAGACAAATTAAAAAACCATTCAAGCTGGGCGGTGGTGGCGCACGCCTTTAATCCCAGCACTTGGGAGGCAGAGGCAGGCGGATCTTTGTGAGTTCGAGGCCATCCTGGTCTACAAAGTGAGTCCAGGACAGCCAGAGCTACACAGAGAAACCCTGTCTCGAAAAACCAAAAAAAAAAAAAAAAAACATTCAAAACCCCTCCATTTAAAGAGTCCTTACAGAAGCCAGAGGTGGTGCAGCAGGTCAAGCCCTTGAATTGAAATCAGAGTTCCATTCCAAGAACCTACATAGAAGGGGAGAATTGGTACCAGGAAGTTCTTCTCCCAAGCTCTGAATGTGTACCATGGCATGTGCACATGCAAATCATACAACTGCACATACCATATACAACACACATACCACCATACAAACATACTATGCACATACACCATACACACATATTATGCACATACACCATACATGCATCACACTCACATACAATGCATATACCATACAAACACAAAAACAGACACCATGCACATACCATGTGCATATACACATATCATACAGTCACACATATGCACATACTATGCACATACACACATCATACATATATACCGTATGTAGACACATATATCATACACAGACACATATATTACACAAACGCACACAATACACTCACTGGCACACATCATGCACACACCCAGACACACATTTTCACATATAAACACATATCATGAACACACACATCATACACACAGACGTACATATTTGCATACATCATACACACACACACACACACACACACATTCACAGAATAAAAATGAAATAAAACACCCAAATCCTTACATACAGCAAATCCTTACATACAGGAGTTCTACCACAGCATCGTTACATGGTAGGAACAAAAGAATCAGACCTGGTCTTATCAAGCCAACATTGGGAAGCACATGGCTGAGCACCTGCACATACTAGATTTCTACCATGGTAGCAGCTACTTAAAGAACGTCACAGCAGTTCATTCTCATGACAACCCTGTAAAGTCGCCTCATTCTACAGCTTGGAAAATGAAGACTGAAGGGCCACTTCTTCCAAGACCACTGCTGAAGTGTTTTCTGTCTTGTCACTAATTTCACAACCATCCAGAAGGCTTACTGAGAGAAGAATTACTGGGCCTTTGAATGTGGCTCAGTCATAAATGAGTTACCCGACTTTCCTGAAGACCTGTGTTCAAGTCCCAGAAATCTTCTGAAAGATACAGTGCCTGCCACGCCCCCAACACCTTAAACTTCAGAGCACAGAGTGACATGTGCTCTGCCTTCTATCCTGAATGAGTTAACATTGCTTGATCCCTGAAACCTACCCAGATGGATCCCTGAAACAGGAAGGGTTTGGAGGAAACTCTCTAAGTAGAGGGCCTACTACACTCACCATAACAAAGGCTATTAGTGGTGTCCCTACTAAGTGGAAGGTAGGCCTTTGAGAGTAGTCCACTCACTGTCTACCTCAGTGCTGACATAAGGTGACTGTACAAAAATGGTTTCTCAATTAATAAATAGAACTATATTTAAATAGAATTATATCTATATATATATATATGACATACATGGTTTTCTTTGTTCTTTTACATTGCAGAGAGGCTAGGAAGATGAACTGTCTGTAAATGCTTGTTGTGCACACTTGAGGATCTGAGTAGTACAGCACCCACATGAAGAGCAGAGCGCGGCTGCAGAGAGAACCAGCAGATCCCTATGGCTCACTAGATAGCAATCCTAGCCTAACCTGGGAGCCCAAGGACAGAGAGACCATGAATTTACACAAAAAATGAATGACTAGGTGTGGTGGTGCACGTCTTTAATCCCAGCACGCATGTAAGGAGTTAGAGTAATATAAATTAGATTTAGCAAATATTTAGGGTTTTCTGATACAGTCTCTTAATCGGGGCATGAAACAAGGAGACTCTATGGACTGAAAACAAGGTTTATGGCCTCCATTATTTTCAGCTGCTAAGTGGGCAAAGCCAGAGGCTGAAGCCAGGTGGAACAAGGAGAGATCGTATTTAAGGACAAGTAGATGAGCCCTCAGTCAGATATTAGTGAGTCCTCATGCTAGAAAGAACAAGTTTGTATCCTCTGATGGAGAAAGTGCTGGTGGACTGATGGCCAGATCTCCCTGAGGTAGAAAGAAGCTGGTGAGCAGAGAAAGCCTCAGAAAGACAGCAAAAGGCCAAGGACTGAACCCTTTGGCTCAGCTTTTGCCTAGAGGGGTTTGACCTGTCCGAACAGTGTCCTGCATGAAACTGTGGCCAGCTTTAAAGATTGAGGCAGAGTGGCAGAGTTGCTGATACAAAGGAAATAAGTTGGTCTACTGACGGCTGAGGTCTCCCAGAGAGAAGCCTCAAGCCTTATTTAAGGTGAAACCGCCATAGCCAATTTACGCTGAGTGATCTACATCTGAGATATTCCAGAAGACTGCTAAGTGCATTAAAGGGTCTACCCCAGAGACTGTGTTCCTGACCACTGAAGACCTGCCCCAGAGACTATATCCTTCTAAAAGGTTAGGAAAATAGTTGTAATAGTTATCAACAGGTTTAGTGGTTAGGTAGTAGGGGTTGTAGTCATTCGTAGGGTTAGTAGTTAAGTAAGTATTTATATTTGTTGTAAGTGAATATAGTTACCAATAAATAATTTTGAATAATTTAAAAAAGTTTGGTTTCACATTTGGGAGATAGAGACAGGCAGATCTTTGTAAGTTCAAGGCCAGCACAGTCTACAAAGTGAGTTCCAGGACAGCCAGGGCTACACAGAAAAACCCTGTCTCAAAGAAGAATTTAAAAAAAAACCCAAAACAAAATGAAAAAAAACCAAGATGAATGGCTCCTGAGCAGACATCCAAAGGTGACCTCTGTTGTCTACATGCATGTGCACACATGTGCAGGCACACACCCCCACTCATACATGAAGTTTTTAAAAGACTATAAGAAAACAGAAATATAAAAATTGGTGGCCTACTTGCTTATATATGTTTGGTTTTTTTTCTATTATAAGCTTGTTACACATGATTTTAGATTAATGTTTGAATGAGTGAATGAAACTAAACAGTGGAGGCTATCTTCTCTAGCCCTCTAGCTGGCCCAGGGCCCCCAAAGAAGCCACAGTGTTTGGGTTGAAGGTGTATTCTGTTGAACTGCAATTGAGATGTCAAACACATTCATTACAAGGTTAGTTAGTAAACAAAACCAGATGCTACCTGTCAAGTAAGAAACTATGAGTTCAAACGCTGTTCATTTGTAGACCTCCGCTGGTGCAGACTTTAGGAAATGGTCTCTTCCTTTAAGAACATGGAACAGGCACAGTCACTGTGGTTGGTCACAGTGACATGGGCAAGCTCTTAACCTCTCAGGGAAGAGGTCACTTCATTTCCATAGCTAAGAGACACTAGGGGGAGTTAAGTAAGGAGGGGTTTGCTCCTGGTCTACACCATTTTCACACCCAGGTGGAATTTCACAGGAGGACTCTGTCTCTACCTACACCAGGAGTGAGGCAATCTGACCCTTGACCCCACCCATGCCCACTTCAAGTGTTGCTAAGACAAAAGCCTAGAGAAGGGCTGTTGGTGCTTTCTCCAGTGAGAATGCAAAACAACTCCTGCAGACAGAAATATGTAAGCTGTTACCTCAAGGCAACTCGGCAAAAGCTACCAAGAGCTTACTGAAAAATGTATCCTTCCTGCACTTTACTGTGCAATGATTTGACACTTACAGCTTTTCAGGGGCTGGAGAGGTGGCTCAGCAGTTAAGAACAATTGTGGCCCTTTCAGGATGCTAGCTCAACTCCCTGCACCCATGTCAGTCAGGCAGGTCACAACTGCCTGTCCAGGACTCCAGCTTCAAGGAATCCAAGCCCTCGTCTGGCCCTACCAACATCAGCAGACACACAGAGAGAGATAGACACATGAATAAAAGAAATAGAACCTTTTAAAAAGCATTTCATAGTATTAATTATAATAAAAACATGGAAACAACCTTAATGACCACTGGGAACTGTCATAAAGGCACTGGGTCAGATCTTACACAGTCATTATAAATGTTACAGAAATACAGTGAGTAAGAATATACTACCCAGCAGAAAAAGCAAGTAAGACAGCAATATGAGCACTGTCAACCCAGTATTGTTAATGACAACAATAATATACTTAAGAAGTAGCTGGAAATCTATATGCAAAAAATGAGATTGGGGGGTAGAGATAGGGTTTCTCTGTATCTGGTCCTGGAACTCGCTTTGTAGACCAAGCTGGCATCGAACTCACGGAGATCTGCATGCCTCTGCCATCCTAGTGCTGGGATTAAAGGCATGTGCCATCACGTTCACTTTATTGAAAGAAAATTTTAACGGTGGTAGGAAAATAAGCGGTTGTTCCTTCTTAAATTTCCTGAATTTTCCGGGTTTTTTTCCTTCAATGAATATATCATTAGAAATATTTGTGTACTTATAGGTGATTCCAGAAATAAACTGTAAAGTGTCTTAAGTTCTCAGGGTCTTCGGTATCTGCACCTCAGTACCTCATTTAACCAAGCAATTTGCTTTGCGGACTTAGACACATTAGGGAGCCTTAGAACGTGCCCAAAGACAATAGACTTCACTCCCAAGCCGCACAAGCACTGGTTTCATCCGGTCAGTTGGGGGGGGGGGGGACTCCTAGCCAATCCCTTAGCTCTCACTCCAAATGGAAACACATCCCTTCAATTTGTTCAGATGCAGGGTATCCCACTCTTACCTCCCCAGACCGGGCAGTACCGTGCCTGACCTCCTCATAGGCGCCCACGTGCTCCCAGGTGGCCAGGAAGGCGTGGGTGGGGGTGAAGCTGGACCCGGACAGCGGGAAGCCTGTGAGCACATAACGGGCCGCCAGACTCAGCACAGCTGGGGAGGTGTCCTCGCGGTACAAGATCCGGCCCCTGCCATGACTGGTGTCTATGTCAGCCAGGAAGGGGGCGATGGCTGGGAAGTCAGTAGGAAAATCATCATCTACATATTGAGTCTCCCTGGGGAAGTCCTGGGTGGAGATGATGCCGTTGGTGCCCACCTGCAATAAGACCACGGGCGGGTGAGACGGTTCGCCGGTTTGCAGTCAAACCTGATGACTGGACCCCGACCCAAGAAGTGGAAGGAAAAAAACGGTTGTTCTCTGACCTTCACATGCACGTGGTGGCATGTGAGCCCCGCCCCCCGTACACATTTTTAAAAGGACAAAATAGTGGTGGTCGCTCAAGCAAAGACAGCCACGACGCTCCAGTCGTATGCGCCCACCATCCCTCGGAGAAAAGGGAGCTCTGCTAGAGCCAACAAGCCTCCCTACAGGTTAGGAAGTCACATCCAGGGCAACCAGCTCAACTTCGGTGAGGGTCCTTATCCTACCCCGATTTTCCAGTGCACTGAGACCTACAGGTGGGGCTACTGCACGCCCTGGGCGCCACGTCCTTGAGAAGACAGCTCTGCGGACGTGCACAGCCTCTCACCGCCCCAAACGCAAATCCCACTGGCAGACTCAACCTCATCTTCCTTCCTGCTTAGAATGCCAAAGTGGAGGGGCACGGTCCTTGCTCTCCCCTGAGATGATTTTTATTTCTCCACAGCAGGGGTCACGAAGCTGCGGCGCCGCTGCAAAGCCTGGTGACCAGGGGGACCATACCTGAACATGAAGATTAGTTATTCCACTCCATGGCCACCCGGGGAAGAAGCTAGGAGACCCGCACCCAGCCGCGCCCCTCCGGGAGCTGAACTTACGTAGAGGTTGCTGAACTGGGCATCGTAAAAGCGCAGGGGTACTGCCAGCTTCACGGCGGCTGAGCTTTCGTCGTCGCCCTCCGGCAGCAGTTGATCTCCCAACGACTCCCCGTAAGGAAAGAGCTCCTCAGGACGCAGAGCACCGACTCGCGACAACAGCAGAAGCAGCAACAGCGGCGATAGCGGTGCCAGGCGCCCGGCTGTCGGGTCCCCAGACATCCTCCCTTCTCCCTGGCCCAACCCTCCACTCCGCGCTTCTCTGCGGGCCACACTGCCCGCCAGTCTCCCACTTGGACTTGGGGTCCTCACTGCGTGCCCGCCCAGCGCGCTGATTGGCCACAGCTCTCTGCCATTGACCAATCAGCGACTCTGAGAAAGCTAGCTAGTGGCCACTACATCTGGTTCTAATTAGGTTTCCTAAGACTGCGGTAGTTTGCTGGAGCGACCGTGTTGGGAAGGTGAGGTCGCTGGATGGGTCTGGTCTGGACCGCTCCGTGTTACTCTTGGGCTATGCCCACCCTCCAGTATGAGCTCCGAAGCTGCAGGAGGTGGCCTCGTGCTCTGGAGGGACCCCCGGCGCGCGTGCAGCTCTAGGCTGGAGCGACTGTGCTCACTGGGCTGGCAGACGAGGGAGTGTGATGAGGTTACACACTGGAGTTTGCTCCCTGCCCTGGATGGAGTCCGGGGCACCCTTCTCGCTAGAGGCCAGGCCCTCGGATAAAGATTCAAAGGAGCTTTGTCTGGATCCCTGGTCTGCTCCGCCCCACCCAAACTTCCTGCTGAGAAGCGCGCCTTTGTGAAAGACTGACTCCCAAGTTCCATCCTCAAGTGCTGGCTAGCCTTTGAGAGGACTCTGCCACCCCCTGAAATGTCCTCCCCAACTGTTTGCTTTCCTCGAGGGAAAGCTGCCCTAGAGCAGAAGGTGAATCTCACTCTGTGTGATCCCCTCGAACTGGAGCCTGGAGTGGTGAGGCGCCTAGACGCCAGGGCCAGACAACCGAGTGTTTCTCCCTAAACCTGGGAGTATAGGAACTGCCTTAGCAGGAGGCCAGAGTCAGTAACCCGAGCTGCCCTGCAGGACTGGAAACCTCAAACCTGGAAAGCAGCTGCGCGGGTGTGGGGGAACCCCTTCCACCATAAACATCCCCTTAGGAAGCCTCAGGAGCCGGATGAAATTTTATTATCAGGAGCGTGAAATTTCCCTTACAGTCTGTTTTCTCTCTTTGGGCTCTGCCCAATCCCCAGTGCCCCCACAGGCTCCTTAGAAGCAAATGTAGTTTAAAAGAGAAACAACAACAACAACGTAGAATAAGGAACTCTCAAAAAACTTTCTCTTTCTGTTTATCCCAGCTATTTAATTCTTTTTTTTTTTTTTTTTTTTGGTTTTTCGAGACAGGGTTTCTCTGAATATCTGTGGCTGTCCTGGACTCGCTTTGTAGACCAGGCTGGCCTCGAACTCACAAAGATCCGCCTGCCTCTGCCTCCCAAGTGCTGGGATTAAAGGCGTGCGACCCAAGGGCTGAATACTAAAATCCATAAAGACATCAGACTGTAAGACTCCGAATCAATAAAATAAAAAAGGCCCAAAGCAGTTTGCTTCCTCAAGCTGGAGGGGAGTGTGTTTGCTCTTTCAAAAAACAAACTTAAGCTTGCACATATTTTTCTCATTTTATTCCCCCTGGGACCAAGTATTTACATTTTGTTGAGGATGAAAAGGTGCTCAAAGACCTGAGGTGTTTCGACTTGTCCAAGGTCACCTTAGTGACTCTCCCATCCCCCTCCCCCCCACATTCCTTGATTCAGCATAACAACAGCTAACTTTGATTGGTGGTCTATCCTACAAATTTATACAGAGGCAAACTGCAAGATGGAATCCCCACATCCTGATTTCCTAGTGTTCACTCTCTTTTATAAGCCCTGCCCCAGAAGGGTGGGCTAGCCTGTGAATTCTAACCAGCAGGATGTGAGCATAGTGATGAGATTTCACTGCAATGCCCTTTCTGTCTTCCCAGCCAACACCAACCTCCATTGATTCTGAGGAAGCCACATATGTGTTAGGAAGGCATTGTATAGCGAAGAACATCACAGCAGCCTCTGGCCACCAACCAGCAAGGAACTAAATTCTGCCAAGAGCCATGTGAATGAGTTTTCAGAGTTTAGAGATAACACCACTATCCTGGCTGACTTTGGTTGCAGCCTTGTGAGACCCTGAAGCAAAGGCCTCAGTTAAGCCAGACCCAGATCCTAATCCATAACAACACTGAGATTCCTAAATATATGTTGTCTTAAGACATTGCATTTGAGAAGAGTTGCTGTACAGCAATAGATAGCCCAATTGGCTGACACTGTGCTAAGGAAACTAATCTTGGAGTGTTTCTTTTGTTTTTTTTTTAAGTGTTTATTGCCATATGACTGGTGTATATGAAAACTCAGACTTGACCCCAGTTTTGTCTAATCTTTCAACTTCTATCCTCTACCTCAAATCAATGGCATTTTCACTTTGCAAATAGCTCAGGTTACTCTCTTGCTTCATCTCCAACTATGGCCATCAGCTCTGAAGTACCACCTCCTAAATTTCATGATGCAGAATAATTTACACACTAGTTTCCTTCCCTGCAGTGGATGAGTTTTCCCTGTCAGTCTTTAAATTGCCCTTTGCATCCTTCAAGGCATGAAGCCATAATCTCCCTCAGAAAGCTTTCCTGGAAAACAGCCTGATTTAGAAGCCTCTTCCTGCTTAGCACCTACCCCATGCTTACCATGGTGCTATCTTGTCCCACATCTCTCCTGTGATCCCCTTAGCCACCATCAGTGTGTTTGGGGAAGAATTTTGTCTTATTCTGAGCCTGTCATGATGCCTTGAAATTCAAGAACTGTTTGTTGAGTGAGTGAAGTCAAGCAAGCCTCCGTGGGACATGGACCCAGGTCTGCTGGCTCAGAGCAGCATTCTTTCCTCTCTGGCACCCTCTCTACTAATAGGACCTAATTTGTAGTCCTCTTTGCTAGGCTGGTTAGCAGTCCATCCATCACTATCCTCCAGTTCTCATCATTCTTTCATTCACTCATGCAATATTCCTGCAAGCTTACCTTGGCAGATAAAACATAAGGGCTTTCACGACCTGGTCCTCAACCTTACAGGCTGTGATCCTTATCAGATTCAGGAAACAAAGCATAAATGCAAGGCTGTAACATACCATGCCTTTACCAGCTAAGTGGGCAAGCCTGGCCTTTGAATCCACAGATGACACTAGCTTTGATTCTGATGCAATCTGAGTACCAAGAAGTGGATGCACGCCGGGCGGTGGTGGCGCACGCCTTTAATCCCAGCACTTGGGAGGCAGAGGCAGGCGGATCTTTGCGAGTTCGAGGCCAGCCTGGTCTACAAAGTGAGTCCAGGACAGCCAGAGCTGTTAAACAGAGAAACCCTGTCTCGAAAAAAACAAAAAACAAAAAACAAAAAAAAAGAAGTGGATGCAGAAGAAATGGCTGAAATGAACAGTTTGTTTCTCTGAATTTACAAAATATGAGACCTTGGACAGCTGTACTTAAACAGTCATTCCGTGGAGCTTTTATTCTAATTTATTTATTTATTTTTTTTTTTTTTTGGTTTTTCGAGACAGGGTTTCTCTGTGTATCCTTGGCTGTCCTGGACTCACTTTGTAGACCAGGCTGGCCTCGAACTCACAAAGATCCGCCTGCCTCTGCCTCCCAAGTGCTGGGATTAAAGGCGTGCGCCACCACCGCCCGGCTTCTAATTTATTTTTAAACCACTCTATGGTACCAAAAGAGAGGTTTCTTTAAAATGTCACTTTGTGTCTTGGGGAAAAGAAAAATTCTGTCATAGCTGTTTCACTCGGCAGAGTGAAGAGGGAAGAAATGCTTCTCTTGTACCCACAGCTTCTTTACAAGGATAGAATTTCCATGACCTTCCCAGCTGACTGAAGAGACAGAAGCTCCTTGAGGCTGAAGTTGTAAAGGACTGTACAAGTGTTTAGCCCTCTTGGGTTGGGTCCTCACAGTAGACTGAACACTGTTTGGGAATCAAGATTTTTTCTATCCATCTCAAGCTAGGGACAGTACCAGACATCATGTCTTCCCAATAGATCTCAAGTGACAGTACAGTTCTAATTTTTTATGGTAACATTTCTGTTATGAATACCAAGACCTCAAGAATGATGATACTTCCTGTTATTTTGATTAGGAAAATGAAAACACATCTGTTCCTCAGTGTGCAGATAGATGCAAGTACTCAAGAGCACGCTCCATGCATGGTCAGATGAGCATGCTCCATGCATAGGGCAGAAAGCACACTGCATGCATAGTCATACAAGTGTGCTGCATGCATAGTCAGATGAACATGCTCCAAGCACAGTCAGACGAGCATGCTCCATGGATAGCCCAGTGCTCATAGCAGTCATGGATTCTTTGAATCATTTTACTATCCATTATGTTACAAGGTGGGTTGGCTAGCCTGTGAAAAAATAAAATTGGGAAGATTAGCATGTCTTCACAGACTCAGGCTCAAATGGTTTTATCTTGGGCCTAAGAAATACCAGGGAGCAAAAAAGTATATGAAGTACATGTACAGTGTATAAAGACTGAGTCTTGCAGTCTTGTCATCTATGTTAGTGAAGACGTAAGTTTTCATGACTTTAAATGTAGAGAGAATCAGTGTGGTGGACATTCGGATTCTTTCCCAACAGCCTCCCTCTTCTATTCTTCAGACTCAGAAGCTTCACAATGTTCAGATTCAGGAAGCAACAAACCTAGAAAGGGTAGTCCCTTCCGTTCTGACAGATAACTGAAAGTGGTCAGGTCATGATTGCAATCAGCACTTCCTCTGCTGCAGGATACACCGCTGGATGTATGAAACTGTGTGTTTTCATATGCATCCCTAGAACAGCATTTAGTTGTTAATTAGGTGCAGCAGTTGACAGAGTTAGTTCTCTTATAGAGGACATAAACTTGGTCTGGGCACCCACATCTTGCAGCTCACAACTGCCTGTCACTCCAGCTCCAGAGAATGTGGAGACCAGAGACATGCAGACGCACACACCTACACATAATTTAAAAATAAAAATAATTCCTAAAAACATTAACAATAACAAAATAGAACAATTATAACTATATGCTTTAATAAGACTCATTAAAAACCTCTAAATTATTTATTTCTGGAAATTTTCGGAAAGTTTTGGGGCTGCAGTTTGTGGTAGGTTTAGTGTTAGCATATAATAACACAGGGAACTTGGAATAAGGCTGAACTTTAGGATAAAAGACTTACTTCAGAAGTGACCTGTCCTTTGGAACTCGCCAAGGACCAGGACCTCTTTGATCTTAGGGCTAGGGGCAGGACATGCCCCCTGAGGTGCCCGCCCTCCAGAGGTCTCCTGTCATTTCACAGCCCTCTGCAAAAAGCATCTGAATGACGTGCCCTGAAGCACCTGCCCACATCTGCAGACCGCCTGGGAATTCATGGCCCTCTGCAAAAAGTTTTTTTTGAAAAAGACTGAGCCCAGGGACATAACTTGAAAAGAGCTCAAAGCCTTTGCTGAAGATATATAAGACAAGATGCACATAGATGGGAGGGGTCTCGCACTCTCTCCTGTTCCTGACACACTCAACAACATTTTCCTTGACTGGCAGAAAAACACACATCACTATCTCATCGGAAAGTTTCACCCTCTGACGTTGACCCATTTTGGGTCTGGAGAGGAAACAGATTCTCCCTGACGTTCGGGAGTGCTTAGACACTCATCTGAATAGGTGAGCTGCCTGGGAAACTTTCATATGTTAATTGGTCTTAAGACCATGAAGGCGACCAGCAAAATTCAGAGACTTTAAGAGACATTAAAAATGAAAAATTGTATGAAAACCAGCCAGCCATCAGGACCCACACTCAGAGAAAAATATCATTTTGAGGAGAAACCTTAGGTTAATGTTAAATGCTTGTATTATAGGTACTAAGAAGTTTTAGTTAGGTGCTAGGTTTCAGAGTTAGGGTTTGGGTTTAGGATTTAGGAATTTTATAGACAATTTTTAGGTAATTGTTAAGTATTAATAAATATATGTGTGCCGGGCAGTTGTGGCGCACGCCTTTAATCCCAGCACTTGGGAGGCAGAGGCAGGTGGATCTTTGCGAGTTCGAGGCCAGCCTGGTCTACAAATTGAGTCCAGGACAGCCAGGGCTACACAGAGAAACCCTGTCTCGAAAAAAAACAAACAAACAAACAAATAAATAAATAAATAAATAAATATATGTGTGATAAATAAAAATTTACTGTTACAGCAGTTGGTTAACCATGAAGAACTGAAAGAATAAAATGCAAAGCCACAGATAAAGGGAGATGCCTGCATGCCTTTCCTCTTTCCACAAGTCTCCTGTGTCTTCACCCTTCCTTTGTGTTGGCCTTTCTCCTAACCTCTAAATATACCACAGTCAAGCCATTAATTTTTTTTCTCTACTTCCCATTGCACAGATTTTATGCCTCTGGATTTCTAGAGCCTCTGCTGAGAAGGAATTTAAGCCTGCTTGATGCCCTCCTTTACACTATGGGATAACAGATTGCCCCATCTTCACCAATAGACTGCTCAGATCAAGACCAGCTATGAAATGATACAAGCAGGTCCTCCAGCCATTTTCCACTCTTTTACCTTGCTGGACATCTGTGGTATTTCTGGCCCTTCTGGAACATTTTTCTAGAAGTTCTCCGCTCCCTTGACTGCTCTGGCCATCTCCTTATAGAGTCTTCCCTAAGGTTTTCATCTTCCCCCTCCACTGTCTGAAAGCATGTCATTATAGTAGTCCACTGTCTTCCTCTCCATGCCACCTTGAGCGTCCAGCATCTTCTAATGGCCCATTGCCATTCCCACCTCCAGATGTTACCAAAAGCCTCCTCTTTTTGCATGCCTAATTCACATAATGATATACCTCTGATCTCTCTCTCTCTCTCTAATGCTGTCTTATCTCCCTTGTAGCTCCACTTCAGAATGCTTCTTCTTCTGATCATAGGACAAGAAAAAAAGTCTTAACAGATCTTACAAATGTATTCCTTGATGGTCCTGCGTGGACACTGGAATATGGTCAGAGACAGGTAGTATCTCTTCATCTTATCTTTCACAGATCTAGCACAGAACCTGCTACAGGGCTGTTCAGTAAGCCTTTCATGACATAACTAGGAGAAAATACTACTAAGAAGGCTTTCCTAACTCCCACACTTTTTCCTGGATAATCCACTCCCTGATTCTCTGCATTCTTGTTACATTCTTGATTGTTACTAGAAATAAATGGGACTTGGGTTTTAAAAAAGGCAAACCCATACACAAGTTATAATTAATTATATGACAACAGCCTCTATGTCTTCCATACAGACATCTTCCCAGTGCCAGACTCTGTGTTCCTCAGGATTCTACTTTTCACTTCCTTTAAGACGTTCACAGTATTCTTCTGTAAATATGGGCTGGTCAACTTCTGATGAGTTGGGCAGTGACTCAAAGGTGACATCAGTGTAAGCTGCCTCCATTGGGTGGTAAAAGCAGCCATGTTTTCCAGTTGTCTTTGGCTTCCTCTGTGCTGTTTTCCTAGATATCCTGTGCTTCTCACTGAATCAAATCACCTCTCATTTCTGTTGCATGTGACCAGCTGGTCATGGCACTTCCTCTAGAAGTTGGTATTTGAGTCAGCCCCATGCTCCTGAAGGTAGTAATAACAATAGCAAGCCCTACCTGAAACATCCATAGTGTACAGGGCTCAGGTTGAGGATTCTGTTCACTGTTTTATTCATCCAGTGAACGTGCCCAGTTTTCAGATAAAGAAATGAAGTGGAGAGGGATTAAGTGATTTCCCCATGAACCCACTCAACAAGACTGAAAAGAAAAATTCAAGCCCAAGCTCTCTGGATCTAGGATCTAAACTTTGGCCAGTGACTTTCCTGAAAAACAAGGGCATCGGCTGAACCTCCAATTCTGCCAATCTGTAAAGGAATATTCTAGTGTTCCCTATTAGTCATCAAGTTAGAATTGTGCTCTCTTTACTGGGCATACCTCATAAAACTTAGAGGACTTTAAATATCTAAATTCTGTAGACTGAGGAAGTATGACACTATGCCTATAAAAGCCTGGAATATAGATTTGTTGATGATGTTGTTATACATTATTAAAAGTTAATTACACAACAGACATTGCAATGCATCTGGAATCCTCACCACAACCTGTGATATCAGAAAATTGAGGTTCTTTAAGTTTAAACGGTGTACTCTGGTACAGCTCTCAATAGCTAAATGAGGATCTAAGGACCCCAAAGAGCCACATCACACATAAACATCACTTCGCTTCATTAATCCAGCAGCAGGAACCTGGATTGTAAGCCATCCAGAATGACTGCAAAGCTCAAAATTCTCAGAATTCCTCCAAGCATGAACATCAGACATTACCCCAAACCCTAAAATAATAAACAAATGCATACTGCATAAGGCGCCACAAACTCCACAGTGCTTGCTTTGACACAGATGGATTCACTGGTAGAGGAATATTCACGTCAAACACTCTTCATGTCTCTTCCTACTGAAAAAATATTGCTGAGATTAGCCTGGACAGTAGTGAGTTCTTACCTTCTCAATGATTAAAAGGCAGATATGTGCTAAGGCAACTTCTCCTTTGTTTTGGTCACTATGCTGGCTAGTTCTAACTGTCAATTTGAGACAACCTAGAACCACCTGGGAAGAGAGTCTTAATTAGGAATTGTTTAGATCATGTTGGACTATAGGCTTGTTTGGGGGAGATTATCTTATTATGTTTTTCATCCCAGCACCCATCAACTATCTTACTCCTAGTACCAATTTCTGTTCTAGTTTCATTTCTATTACTGCCATAACATATCCTGACATAAGGCAACATAGGGGAGAAGGGATTGTGTTGGTTTGAATGAGAATGGCCTCCATAGACTCATATGTTTAAATGCTTAGTAGGAAGACCTAGCCTACTGTGGGGTAGCATCATTCCCTAGGCTGGGCCTCTAACTATATAAAAGTGGAGAAAGCTACCAAGCAAGGATCCATACATATATTCTCTCTCTACTCTTGACTGTGGATATTTTCAACCATCTGTCTCAAGTTCATGCCTCTCTGATTTTCCTGAAATGTTGAATCGTTACCTGAATTTATAAACCAAATAAACTCTGTCTTAGTCATTGTTCTATTGCTATGAGGAGAAAACGTAACCAAAACAACTCTTGTAAAATGAAACATTTAACTAGGGGCTTGCTTATAGTTTTAGAGGGTTAGTCCCTATCATCATGGCAGGAAGAAGACAGGCATGGTCCTGGGGCAGGAGCTGAGAGCTAAACATCCTGATCTGCAGGCAAACAGAGACACTGGGCTTTCAAACCTCAAAACCCTCTCCCAGTGACACACCTCCTCCAAAAAGGCCACACCTCCCAATCCTTCCCAAACAATTCAAGTCCCTGGTGACTGAGCATTCAAGCATATGAGCCTATTGGGGTCATTCTCATTCAAACCACTACAATCCCTTCTTCCCTAAGCTGCTTTTTCTCAGAATATGTTATGACAGTAACATAAATAAACCTAGAACAGTAATTGATACCAGGAGAAGGATAGTTGCTGATATTGGTATGAAAAATACACACACACACACACACACACACACACTCTCTCTCTCTCTCTCTCTCAAATACAGGAAGGTAATGGTGTTTGCATGTCAAGTTAAGGGGTCGATTGTGCTGACTAGTTTGAACTGTCAACTTGACACAACCAAGAATCACCTGGAAACAGGGTCATAATGAAGGGTTGTCTAGATCAAGCTGGCCTGTGGCCATATTTGTAGGGATTATCTCGGTTGCTAATTGAGGTGAGATTAAGGTAGCAGAGCTTCGCACTTGAGAAAGACTCTGTTGAGTTACAGAGAGTACACTTGCCATTGCCAGTACAAAGTGGGAAAGGGGTCTCCCTCATGCTGGTGCTGTTCCCTCATGACCTCTTTGCCAAGATGCTGCAGCAGACCTCAGAAACAGCTGCGCTTGGACAAGAGTTGTATATCAGGACCATTTAGGAAACTTTTTATCCTAAAGCCAAGACCACAACTCAAAACAGTTCAATCAGAACTTCAGAGCTTGGCTGACTTTTAAATTTCCCATGTGATCCAAATATAGCCAAAGTTGAGAGCCACTGTTGCACTGAACCCTGATATAGAGGATTCTTTGGTCAAAGCATCTATTGATTGAATTTAATTTAAACATTTTTCAATATAAAACAGTCTTTAAAAAGTTTATCATGAAAAGCAGTAAGATTTAAATCAATTCTTTAAGAGTCTGAATAGAGACCAAGAACTTTTGTTATCAAAGAAAGTGATCTTGTCACCTCTGTAGGAAAATGGCATGATCAGAGTCTAGGTCTACTTTTGAAGAATTCAGAGAAAAAACTTCTCCCTTTGGCCCATCCTACAGGATTGCCTTCTCCTGGGCACTCTTGAGGTTTGAGACACAGTCAAAAGGATACACCATGTCTCTCCATTCCCCCTCTGTATTTTTAGGTCAGCAGAAAATTAACCACTTGGATTGCACAATTTTATCACCTCCAGAAAGGTACCTTGGCTGAATTAAGATTAATTTTATTAGGCTTTTTGTTTCTTGGTTTGCTGTTGTTGTTGTTTTTGTTTGTTTGCTTTGGTTTTTGGTTTTTTTTTTTTTTTTTTTGAGACAGTGTTTCTCTGTGTAATATCCCTGGCTGTCCTGGACACATTTTGTAGACCAGCCCGGCCTTGAACTCACAGAGATCCACCTGCCTTTGCCTCCCAAGTGCTGGGATTAAAGGCGTGCGCCACCACATCCAGCATTGTTAGTTAGGCTTTCAATTTTAAATTTTCATTGCATTTGTTTATTTTATAGGTGTATGTGTGTGGATATGTGTGGGGGCAGAAGACAGAGGACAACTTGTGGGGGTTAGCACCTTCTGCCATGTGTGGTTCAGGCATCAATCAAGTTCAAGTCGTCAGGCTTTGTGACAAATGCCTTTACTTGTTCAGCCCTCTTGTGAATCCTCTGCACTTTTCCTGTCACAGAGCCACAGTGTCTACCTCATCCAATCCCTCTCTGTGAAGCCCACATGGCCCCGTCTCTGTGAGTTCAACTGCTGCTTACTGCTTATTCTGCAGTTCCTCAGCCTTTTCCTTGCTTGACGGTGCCCTTGCTCTAGCGTTCAGGATGAGTGTTTGATATCATCCTTATGTCTGTTTTGAATAATAAATACACAGCCTGAGAGGTGAGAGGGCAAAGGGCAGTCTGTGACAGTTATGAAGAACAAAGGGTGGGGTTGTGTGGAGTTAGAAGCCTTTCAGATTATGGAAAGAAGTGGAGGGTATGTCCGTGAAACTGGGTTACAATGGCAAAACGACACAGGTGGGCACATTTAATAGACATGCAGTCATTTGCTAAGAATCAAAGTGTGTCAGAATGTCACAGCAGCCACTATCTCACTTTACCCATACTGCTGCTAAAGGTTTTGGTTCAATATCTTATGAAATTATAATAATCCTTGCATTGGCAGAGGAATTTCTGATTTATGATTTTTTTATTTTATGTGCATGAGTGTTTAACCTGCATGTATGTATTTATGTACCAACCACATGCAATCCCAGCTCCCATAGAGGCCAAATGAGAGTACTGGATCCCCTGGAACTATAGTTACAGACAGCCATGAGCTGCCATGTATGTGGGTGCTGGGAAACAAATCCTTGTTGTCTACAAGAGCAATAAGTGATTTTAACTACTGAATTATGTCTTCAGCCCTGAGTTAGTGTTTTCTTTTCTTTTTCAGGGTTTCTCTGTGTAGCCCTGGCTGTCCTGGAACTCACTCTGTAGACCACGCTGCTCCTGGACTAACAGATTCACGTGCCTCTGCCTCCCAAGTGCTGGGATTAAGGGTATGCACCACCACTGCCAGGCAAGTCAGTGATTTCTAGTGGATATTTTCACATGTGTTATTTCACATAAGTCAGTTCAACACTGTAGAGAGATATGCATCGCTAACCTAGTGGAAAGGTCAGGTGACATGGTCAGAGTCACCTGGCTAGTCAGTGCTATATCAGATGCATAGGAAATGTTAATCTTTGGGATTACAAAGACCTCCTTTTAGCAGCTTCTTGAAGCACTTGACAACCATGGTAAACAACTACAGACTGAAAGGTACAGAACTAGGAGCATCGAACCTGCTGAGCTCCTGCAGGGAGAAAGAGATGGTCTGTTACAAGCAGAAATCATGAATGATAGGAGGCCCTTGGGAACTGCAGTTCCATTAGCTTTGACCTTGAGTGTGTGGTTGTGTCAAATGGTTACTTCATTTAGAAAATCTGATATACCATAATCATTACCTAGGCTTCCATTTTGAAGACTTATTTACACAGAACAGCCTGTTTCTGCCTCTTCTTTCTTAGGACTGACTCTTTAATAACCCATGTGAATAGAGTATGATTCTTCTTTAGAGGGTCTGAAAAATGGATGTGACAAAGTGTTGGGGGCCGTGTAGGAGGAATGACAGTACAGCTTTAGAACTCATGGAATGCAGCCCATCAGTTAATGTAACCATGATGGGTGTGCCTCAGAGAGGCAGAGTCCCTAGGACTACATGTCCTGAGGACTTCATTCTGTTGTGGAGTTTATTAGCTCTGCTTGCTGCCCTCATATCATATTCCTTATGATCTATGAGTTGTATGAAAACTCTCAGGGGGCTTCCAGTCCCTCATTGGGCAGTGGTATTGGCATTTATAATAATAGTACTTCATCTTTTACAGTCACTGGTGCTGGAACAGATTAATGATTAAACCACACTCTTAGAAAGAGCTTAGAGATATAGATTGTTAGCAATGACTACAACGTTTAGAAAAAAATTGGAAAAATAGATTGCTAGTGATGTTAGGTTAAGATGTTTTTGTTAGTGGCTCTCAAGGAGTAATTTCATTTTCAGAAAGGCAGACTCTCTTTTTTAAAATTTTGTTTTGTGAGACTGTAGGCCTGGCTCTCCTAGAACTCACTCTGTACACCAAGTTGGCCTTGAACTCACAGAGATCGACCTGCCTCTGCCTCCTGAGTGCTGGGATTAAAAGTGTATACCACCACGCCTAGCCATTATAGGCAGTTTCAAACTGCCATGTGGGTGCTGAGATTTGAACCTGGGTCCTTTGGAAGAGCAGCCAGTCCATTAAGAGCTGAGCCATCTCTCCAGCCCCTCAAAAGGTACACTCTTGGTTTAGCTAGGTCTTTATGGTCAGAAAATAAGAACAGTACCAGCCTGAATGGCACTAGATGATGTGCCTCTCTCTTGCTAAAGCTGTATTGAGGTCAGAGTGGTGATTAATTTCTTATACCCACCTTTGTCCTTAGCTTCCTGATATGATTTAATAAAATTGTTAATGAGTAAATATGCAACTTGAGGATTTAAAGTAGAAATAACTGATTATTATTTTTATATAAAGTTAGATTTGTGATTCTTTTAAGACTTTATAAGGCTACTTTTTAAGATAAATAGTAAGAAAATTAATCGTTTCTTTGTAACCACAAAGTGCAGCCTGCCAGCAAGAGGAACAGGCTGAGAAAATTACCTTGCTTGCTTACATTTTGTTAATCTATAACAACTTGCTAAGTTACAAATGTATGTGGGTTCTTGGGAATAATTTGTTTTTCACCCATATTACATAAAACTTTTGATCATGTGAAGGCATTAGGAGGGTGTGTTTTTCTACATATACTCATTGTTATCATTCTCTTAAAGAAAAATAGAATGTAACCACATAGTGATTTTTGCACTGCTTCAAAGATTTTGCTGAGCTATAAAAGCTGTGGAAAAGAAAAAATAAAATGTGGTATGAGGGTGGATCATTCCTCTATCCACCAAATGTGTGTATATGTATAATATGTGTATATACATACATATATGTGTGTATATGTATGTAAATATATATACATATATGTATGTGTGTATATATGTAAATTGAGTGGAGTTTTGCTCCATCCATGAGAATGGGTCTTTATGTCTATATGTCTGTCTGTATGTATGCATGTATGAATGTATGTAGTAGTATCTGAAGCTGTTGGAACTGGAGCATATCTTGATTCACAATTTAGTGTAAGTGTGTGTGTGTGTGTACATGCGCGCACTCCTGTGCACATGTGCATGTGTGCACTATAAGCTATTCACTATAGCCCCAGCTGGGGTACTACATGGCCCAGTCCCTGCTTTCACTATTAGTAAAAGCCCCCACCAGGAGCTAAAGGCTCTGACTCTTGCTGTTCAAAATCAGTGAGAAGCCCCAGTCGGTTAGCAATCAGCGTTGGCTTGGAGAATTAAGCTTCTACCCTCAGAGAAAGTCTTCTGGGTCACCAGCCAGCCCTTTATCTACAACCCACTACCTCAGTTTGCCCTGACCTGCTGAAGCTGGTCTCCAACAACAAAGAGGAGTTTAGCCCTTCAGCCTCAGTCAGGCTCAGCAGATCCCACAGTGGTGTTACCAACCCCCCCCAATTCTCCCTTTTCCTTACTTTTATACTGTTACCTCCATCCCCCTACTTCCTTCTCCATATTCCTTGCTCTGTAGTTATTAGTGACCCCCTTTCCCTTCTTTCTTTTCCTTGCTTTATACCTTTTCCTTGCTCTGGTTTCACTCCTTCCTCTGTACTCCACACAAACTTAAAAGAAAAATGCAACCTGGAGCAATGCTTTTCCTCTGAGGTAGATGGTGCTGACAACAGAGGACATCACCCTCAGTTACTCCAATGCTGCCTAGTGTAGTGTTCTGGGTTATGCATTTGAGCTTAAGCAGACACTGAGTTCAGTCCAGAGAACTGTCAGAGGAGAGGCACCTTGCTCTGGCTGTGAAGTGCATTTTTTTTTGGGGGGGGGTACAAGACAGGGTTTCTCTGTGTATCCTTGGCTGCCCTGGACTCACTCTGTAGACCAGGTTGGCCTTGAACTCACAGAGATCCACCTGCCTCTGCCTCCTGAGTGCTGGGATTAAGGGTGTATACCACCACCCCCGGCTTGTGAAGTGCATTTTTATTTGGAATGTTTGATATGGAAGAAGTTGAGGACTTAGGGCAGACACGACTAGTATCTGACTAACCTATCAGTAGGGTGAGGGGTTCCTCCAGTGTGAAAGTGGAGCTGGTTGCTATCAAGGCTTGGAATACACCACCCACAGTTGTAGGCTGTGCTCATGAGTGACTGGCTTCCCTGATGAAGTGTTGACATCTTACCTTATCCATTCTGCATCTGTATAGAGTTTTCCAAACTGTAGCTATGAACTCCAAAACTTCCCACAAGTAGTGAGAACATCACAGTTCTTTCATCCTTAGCAACCAAGTCTGGTTTCAGCAGACCAGTCTTGCCAGTTTCAAAGCTGCTTCTCTTGACTGGACTCAGCAGAGCTGCAGGATGAGTCCAGAGGTGTGATAAGGGGGGCGATGCAGCTCCATCAGCAGAGGTTCCCTAGCATGCATGTGGCCCTGGATCTCATCTGCAGCATGGCCTGACAACAGTGACTCACTTGTGAAGAGATCTCTAAAAAGAAAACATTAAATGAGTATATTGTGATAGCATGCTTCTTTTTTGAAATATTAGTTTTAGATTTATGAACAACAATACTCATTTGATGCACAGATCTCTGAACTTGATAGAGGTTAGAGGCGTGTGAGCAATACCACAATCAAGGCATACAGCTAGCTGTTCCATCCCTAACTCATTCTTTAGGGCTTCCACTTTCCTCATACCCTGCCATCCAACTCTGTTCTCCCACCCTCCAGCAGTGTTTCTTTTCCCAGGACATCCTATAAATGGGAACACATGGTCTTTGACATCTGGCTTCTTTTACTTAGCACAATGCCTTTGGCCTTCATTCACAGAGTTGCAAATACGGGTGGCTCATTTTACTTTATTGCGGCCAAGTGTTGCACTGCAAGAGTGTGTCATAGCTGTCTCTTCACCAGTTGAAGGACATGAGCTGCTTTCAGATGACAATGGTTGTGACTAATCAGCTATAAATATTTGTGTGTGATTTTTGTATGAAAATAAATGTCTCCATTTTCTTAAAAGTGGAATTATTGGGTCATTTACTAAATGTATGTTCAACTTATTAACAAAACTTCCCCAAACCCTGAGTGGCTGTTCCCTTTGCAGCCTCCAGTAATGTGTAAATGATCTGCTCCTGCTGCACCTCCTCCAGCATTTGCTGTGTTCACTACTTTATACTCCTGTCATGATTATTGGTCTAGAACAGTATTACATTATGGTTTAACTTGTATTTTTCTAATTGTAATAATTAATCATTAATTGATGTTGAACTATATGACTATTTGTTACTTCTATATCTAGATGTTCAAAATAGTGATTATTTTATGTTAAAGATGAAACATGCTGAAGATTGATGCTGTAATGTATGGAGAGAAAATGGGAACTGTCCAGGCAGCCACTGGTATGTCATTTTTTAGTTTTGGAAGCTGCAGGCCCTGCACTTCCTATATAATCAGATATATTTATCCCTCTCAGGTCTCTGAGGTGGTTGAAGAATAGATACCTAGAGTCTCATAGTTAAATTTTGAGTGTTTAGGAATCAAGAGGGTGTTCTGGATCTAAGAAGATATTTTTAAAATTATGAGGCAAGTTAAGTATGAAAGCTGAGTTAGATATAGAACTTTAAACTCATGGAGATGTTTAGATAGTAGAATGTTAAAGTCAGGTGCCAAATACATATGGACTGGACATTGGGAATGTATGCTAAGCCATATAACTCTTATAATCGTGGCCTATTTATTTCTGTTGTTTTGTATTGTATTTATAGTTATAAGAAAAAGAACCATTATTTGGACTGAAAGGGAGAGTTGTTGGGGGGAAAAATAAATACCTTAAACTAAAAAAAAAAAAAAAAAAAAGAAGGGAAGAGGATGGTGGGGCTGAGGGGGAGGAGGGGGGAAGGGTGGGACTGGAGGGGGGAGGAGGGAGGGGATTGTGATTGAGATGTAACTTGAAGAAATAAAAAATAAATTATTAAAAAAAAAATGAAACATGCTTGTATTAAAAATAAAAAGATAATTTATTGCTAAGACTGGGGACACATGCCTTTAACACCAGTACTCAGGAAGCTGAGGCCCAAGAATTAAGAGTTTTAGTACAGCATGGGCTACACAGTGAGTTCCATGCTTGCTCATGAGAGAGACACCGTTTTAAATAAAAAATTAAAAGCCAGGCAGTAGTGGAGCACACCTTTAATCCCAGGACTATAAAGGCAGAGGTAGGCATATCTTTGTGCCTGGTCTACAGAGCTAGTTCCAGGACAGCCAGAAAGAAACCATGTCTCAAAAAATCAGCCAACACTAACCAGCCAAACACTCAAACAAAAACCAAGACAAAAACCCAACAATAACATGGTATGGAAACATTTTATAGAAAATATAAATCTCCCATAACCATTTCAGTTTCTGTTCATAGCTACTGTTAACATATTCTCTTGGTTTTTGTATTATAGGTAACATATACTTTTAAAAATATTTTATTTACTTTTATGTGGATGATTGTTGTATGTGTACCACATCTGTGCCTGGAGATCAGAAGAAGAAGTTGGATCCGTTGAAACTGGAGGTACAGACAGTTGTGAGCTGCCATGTGGGTGTTGGGAGAATTGAACTCTGGTCCTGTGGAAGAGCAGTCAGGGCCCTTCACCACCGAACCATCAGTCATCACTCCTGCCCCAGTAGCATACACTTCTTATAAAAGTTTTTTTTCGTTTGTTTTTACAAAGGATTTCTCTGTGTGTATCCCTGGCTGTCCTGAAACTCACTCTATAGAACATGCTGGCCTCAAACTCACAAGAGATCCACCTGCCTCTGCCTCCTGAGTGCTGGAATTAAAGGCATGTGCCACCACGCCAGCTAAAAGAATATTTTTATGATGGCATTTTACTACTTGAGAACATTTTAAAATCATTTCATAATACTCTCATATAATTTTTTATATTAGAACATAGAGATCCAGTCTATTTTTCCTTGTAACTTTGTGATAATTCCATGTTTTATTCAATTGTCTATTGTATTATATTTTGTAATAGAAGACACATTTACCATTTTTAAGTTGAAAAGACACATTTTGATAATTCCATGTTTCAAATGATAGCAATTGTACTTCTAGTATAAACTAGTAAAATTTGGGGTAAAATTTACTATTATGTTCTAGTAATCTTAACCTTAGACCCTTGTGTTGCTTAGCTTGAAAGAAATAAAGGAAAAGTCCAGTCATGATTAAAAAGGTATCATTGGGGCTGGAGAGATGGCTCAGCAGTTAAGAGCACTGCGTAGTGCTCTTCCAAAGGTCCTGAGTTCAATTCCCAGCAACCACATGGTGGCTCACAACCATCCACAATGTGATCTGGTGCCCTCTTCTGGAATGCAGGTGTACATGCAGACAGAGCACACATATGCATAAAATAAATAAAATAAATCTTTTAAAAAAATAAATAAATAAAAATAAAAAAATAAAAAGGTATCATTTACCTAAAGATAAGTGAATTGTACATTTATTGTACTTCTAAATGATGAAATTATACGCTTCATGCTTTGAGCATGTGGCATTTATTTTAGTGACATGTGATCAGTTGAATTCTGCAGAGACATGAAACAACTTCCAGTTGATTTCATGGTGAAGTCTCAAGAAACTCAGAGTCCGGGTGGCTGCAGTTCTGTGAGGGTGAACAGGACGACCAAGAAATCCATGCTGCTTGTTATTGCCTCCTTGGGTTTTCCACATTAAGGAAGCTGATCCAATATGGACCCACAATAATCTCATCTAAAGACATTTCTTTCCGCATCAGTCACTCCCATTAGCTTGTATACTATTCTCAGGGGAGCTGAAGTCCCACCAGTGTCCTCTTTTTGATTTATGTCTAGTGACTTAACCTCAGACCCCTGAGTTTCCTGGACAGAAATAAAGGGAAAATTCATTCATGCTTAAAAAGGTTCCTTTTACCCATAGACTGGCACAGGTAATCCTAGAAGGGCTACAGAGATGTAGAAAGAAGATGGACACATCAGAGAGACTTGGCAGGAACATCTTCTGTCTCTCCTTTATCCTCTCTCTCTCCTCTCTCTATTCCCCCCTGCTTCTCCCCCCCATCCCTGTCTCCTGTCTCAAGAGTATTTAATGTTTTGGTTGTCTAAGCAAATATCTTGCAGCTGCAGCTGTTCAGTTTTCTGTTTGTGCCAAGGACCCTTTGTTTATAGTAAATGCACCCAAGGAATTCTTCTTACACAAGTTTTACTACTTAAGCTCTTTTGGAAGTCCCAGACTTTATCACAGCCACAGGGAAGCAGAACCAGGCTCTTCTTTCTCAGCATTCTTTCTGGTCAAAGCTGAATGAGGAGGATTTGATTTCTTGCACAGCAATTCTTAACCTAAGTGTGCTGTGGTTTCAGTGTAGCTAAGGAGAAAAAACTTCCTTAGGCCTGTTTCTGGGTGCCAACAATTCCATGCTACATGAGGACCCCCCAAAAATGGGCCTGAGTAATACTTGGTCCATATGCTGAAACCTCAAAAATCAGCAAAATTTAAAAAGCCCAAGAAACAGGAGAATCAACTTGATCAGGCTCTGCAGAGGATCAGGGGTACAAGGTCCATCTGCAGCTCAGGCCTCTCAGTGCCCCGGGAACAACTAGTTGAGACATTTCCTTCTCCTCCTTTTTCCCCCTTGTTTTTTTTTTTTTTTCAACAAACAAACAAAAACTAAACAAGATCTTGCTATATAGCCTAGGCTAGTCTCAAACTCTTTATATTCCTTCTTTACCCTCTCAAGTTCAAAATGCACAACCACAACAGTATTGTAGATTGCAGGCTTGCTTTTCTTTCCTTGTCTTTTCTGTGTGTGTGTGTGATGACTGTATGTCTGCCTCCCTGCCTGCCTTTCTTCCTTCCTTCCTTTCTTTTTATTGTTTGGGTGTGGGGAGTTTTGTAGACTATCTCTCTAGCCCTTCAACATGCTATTCAGGCCTGTGAACGTTGTTTTAAAATTAGTTACAGGGGCTGGAGAGGTGGCTCAGCAGTTAAAACACTTGCTTCTCTTGCAGAGGACCTGGATTCAGTTCCCACCACCCAAATGATGGTTTATAACCATCTCTAACTTCAGTTTCAGGAGATCAGACTCCCCCTTCTGGACTTCCACAGGCACCAGGCACACACATGGTTCATATATATATATACATATATGCAAAATGCTCATACACATAAGACAAGATAAACAATTTTTAAAATACTTCTAAAAACTCAGTTATCAAAATCTGGATATGTTAGTGCACACTTTTAAGCCCAGCACGTGGGAGGCAGAGCCAAGTGGATCTCTGTGAGTTTTACCAGCTTGGTCTGCAGATTGATTTTCGGGACAGCCAGGGCTGTATATTGAAGCCCTGTCTCAAAATTAATTAATTAAGTAATTAATGAATAAATAATAATATTATCATCTTTTTGATCATCAAATGCAAAATTACATCGTCTTAGACATGAAACTCCTAGTGCCTGAGTATGGACTCCAATTAGATGTGTGTTTCTCCATCAGAAGTGCTTTACTAGACAGTCCAGAGTTTTGTTTTTGTGTTGTTATTACTTTTTTTTGAGACAGTCCTGTACATCACTCTGCAGACCACCATGGCCTAGAACTGAGAGATTCACCTGCTTCTACCTCCCAAGTGCTGGAATTAAAGGTGTATGCCACATCCTTCATTTCAACTGTAAAGTTCAGATTTTAAAACTGTAAACAGAGCCAAATATCCAGATGTTTGCAATGTTTGCTATCACAAGTACAGGTACCAATGTTTTTTGTTGATACCACATAAGGAAAACAACCTCTATCCCATAGCATGTGACTAAAATCGCTTCTCTTCAGTCTTCATTCACTTCTCAGTGCCTTCTCTGCAGTTCATGTACAAGGTTCAAGAGTCTGGTCTAGCCTTTGTGTAGCTTCACCAAATCATTTAAACTCTCTGGACTTCTATGTTCTCCTTTAATGAAGTAAGGAAAACAGTAGTGTCTCCTTGAAATGACTATGGGCAAGTCAAGCTAGAAACACCCTTGCAAACCTTAAGGGTAGTCCTCCTGGCTGGGTTAAGTTCTCACTATTGCGGGTCTTTCTTGGATCCTGATTGAGGTTTAATTATAAAGATACAAAGACATCTTATATAGTTTAAGGCTGATGGCCTTTCACTGGAGCAGTCTCTCAGGTAGCTTCTAACCTAGCATCTCTGTCATTGTGTCGTTCCACATGGTTCTCACTGCCTACCTCCCTGCTCCATTCAATCTCCCTTTTGTCTTCCTTCTTTGTCCATCTGTTTGTGACTTCCCTCAGCCCGGAAGTCCTGCCCCATGACTTCCTGCCCCAGTTCTGGGATGTCAGCTCTTTATTACACAAAAGCCACATTCCAGTCTGAACAAATCAGCAGCAAGACAATGTCCAAACCATTTCTTATGGGATTCCTTTTGGCAGGTGACGAAGGACAAGCATTTACAAATAGAAAACCGGATATGAACCATAGAAATGGCAAATAAATGTGCAGCCTGGACTTAGCACTCTTCTGGCACAGAATTAACATTTGAAAAATGCAAGGACACATCTTCTCAATGTAAGGGAAGGTCAGCCCAGCAGACCTTTGTGGGAATGAATGTACCAGAGTACTGAGAGTCAGAGGACAACACAACTCTGTGCCAGGCTCTTCAGGGTATATGATGACATTAGAACCTGTAAGGTGAGCTTGTTGTGCAGGTGACAACTGACATCAAAAAAGAGCAGATTTGTTACATTTCTTCACACGTCTGTTTAGTGAAATCAAGTTAGTACCTTGAGATCAGCAATGGTGGGGATATTCATATCATAAGAACCACAGACACTGTCAAACAGAGTCTCTTCCCTACCAGAGCCCCCAGTGGTAAACACTCAGCAGAATGCACTGAGAGAACCCAGAGTGGAAAAAGGTACCTACATTTGTACCCAACTCTGTGCCTCCTTTGTTCTTAAATCTAAATCCTGGTTTCTTAAGATTGATCACACAGTGTTCAGCAACAATAAATATTTGAGTACTTTTGCATTTTGCATGCTGACAGGACTAAGGAGTGCCCAGCAATGTGCTTCCTCTCAGAGCTATAAGGACTGTGTTATGAGCTGCGGATCTTTCCCTATACCTCTTTGCTGTTTTAGAAACACGGGGCTCTCATTTCAGAAAACAAAGACTTTTACTTTTATCTGACCATTACACCTCAGTATATAAATGTCAAATCCATACAGCTCTGGGTTTCATTATGTTGAAATGTTTGGTTTCAAAACTTGCTGTTTGAGTTGCTGACTTAACTTTCTTTTTTTTTTGGCTTTTCGAGACAGGGTTTCTCTGTGTAGCCCTGGCTGTCCTGGACTCACTTTGTAGACCAGGCTGGCCTCGAACTCACAGAGATCCGCCTGCCTCTGCCTCCCGAGTGCTGGGATTAAAGGCGTGCGCCACTACGCCCGGCTTAACTTAACTTTCTTAAGAAAAAAATCATGCAATAGATGTTGGCAATTAGGCAATGAATTTCCAACAATTCCCTAAATGACTGTATACTTTTGTCATTGTCTGCTAGGTATTTATTTAAATCAATATTCTTACCATTATAAAGTCAAAACCAAGCCGGGCAGTGGTGGCGCATGCCTTTAATCCCAGCACTTGGGAGGCAGAGGCAGGCGGATCTTTGTGAGTTCGAGGCCAGCCTGGTCTACAAAGTGAGTCCAGGACAGCCAAGGATACACAGAGAAACCCTGTCTCGAAAAACCAAAAAAAAAAAAAAAAAAAAAAGTCAAAACCAATCAATTCTGAATAATGTAGAAATAATGAAAAATACTATGTCCCACAATACAAAAGATTTAATTTTTTTATGTAAAAATGAAAAAGTACATTATCTCATTAGCATATAAATTTCTTTTTCTTTAACAAATTGTGAAAAATATGTACAGTAAAGCATTGCTTTAAAACAAATTTTGGGCTGGGCATGGTGGCACACACTTGTAATCCCAGCATTTGGGAGGCAAAGGCGGTAGATTTCTGTGAGTTCAATGAGTTCAAGGCCAGCATGGTCTACAAAATGAGTTCTAGGACAGTCACGGCTTCACAGAGAAACCCTGTCTCGAAAAACCTTAAATAAATAAATAAATTTATGATTCATTATCAGTATATGTTTGATTTATATAAGTATTGTATCTATCTGTATGCCCAGATTCATGTAAAAGTTTCTCAAATGAAAAGGATTGCAATCAGGAAAGTTTAATAATCCCTGCCTTAGGGTTGGAGAGATGGCTTAGCAGTTAAGAACACTGACTGCTCTTCCAGAAGAATCAAGTTCAATTCCCAGCACTCACATGGCAGCTCACAAATGTCTGTAATTCTAGGATCTGACAGCCTCACACAGGCATACATACAAGGCAAAAGAGCAATGCACATTAAACAAGCAAACAAACAAACAGATGAGGAGGAGGAGGAGGAAGAGGGAGGGAGGAGGAGAAGGAGGAGGGAGGGAGGAGGAGGAAGAGGAGGAGGAGG
>CAJQZJ010032031.1:12680482-12690900 GCA_907164525.1 Lophiomys imhausi | reverse complement strand
TGTGTGTGTGTGTGTGTGTGTGTGTGTGTGTGTGTGTGTGTGTGTGTACACATTATGTTATATGTGTATGTAGAAGCCAAGGTGGATGTCAGGTGTCTTCTCTGATCACGTTTTACAGACAGGGTCTCTTGAAGAACCCAGTGCTCCCAGATTGACTAGAATGGCTAAGCAGTCAGCTTTGGGTATCCACCTGTCTCTGCCTTCCTGTGCTGAAGTTGCAGATGAATACGAGGACACCCTGCTTTTTTAATAGGTTCTGGGAGTCTGAACTATGGTCCTCATGTTTGTGCAGCAGGCACTTCACAGGGTAAGTGTGGTGATCTGAATAGGAATGGCTCCCATAGACTCATGTGCTTGAATGTTTGACCCATAGGGAGTGCCATTATTAGGAAGTGTGGCCTAGCTGGAGTGGGTGAGGTCTTGTTGGAAAAAGTATGTTATTGTGGGGCTAGCTTTGAGGTCTCCTATGCTCAAGCTATGCCCAGCATGGCACACAGTCTCTGTCTGTCACCTGTGGATCAAGATGTAGCACTCTCAGCTTTCTCCAGCACCATGTCTGCCTGCATGCTGCCATGCTTCCTGCCATGATGATAATGGACTAAACCTCTATCTGTAAGCTAGTCCCAATTAAATGTTTTCCTTGCCATGATCATGGTGTCTCTTGAGAGCAATAAAATAAAATAATAAATAAAAATAACTAAGACACTAAGCCTCTAGTCTTCTACAGAATTTTTCTAGTACACTGTTGTATAATAGTTTCCTCAAAGACTGAAACATTCCAACCTGCAGGGAAGTTCCTTAAGTAGGTAGGTAAACGACTCAAGATAGTTTTCATGAAGTCCCTGAAACTGAGCAGACTCCATCTCTTCCCACCAGAGTAAGCATTAAGAGTCCCTCTCGGGCTGGAGAGATGGCTCAGCCGGTCAAGGGTAGGCTCACAACCAAAAATATAAGAATCCCTTTCAGATGAGAGAGAGAGCTGCAAAGATGACTCTAAGAGAAGAAAAGCTGCAAAGCAGACTCTGAGACCAGACCAGCTACCTGGAAGAAGCAGAAAACAGGTGAGCTGCCTGAAAGAGAACCTTGGGAAGGACACTCTCCAACCTGTTGAGCTTCCTGCAGGCTGTGCAGTGTCCTTCAGGTTTCCCAGTTTTGTGAGCTGTCACCCATGCTGGTGTGGGCCTTGATGATTCAGCTGTCTCTGTGTCATTTCAGCTCCTGTGATTAACGCTTCACCCATATTCCTGCAAGTAACCCCAGCAAAACTCATTGGGTCACCAAGTTACACTTTAGTGGCTGTAAGTGTTACAGTTCTGAGGGGAAAGTTTTCCCCAATGGAAGTTTTGCAGCCCTTAGAGGAAAGGTATCCTAGCAGTTGGGAGCCAAGAAGCACCACAAAGTCACACTTGCCCTTGGCTGCACTGATTGTCCAAACATCCGAATCTGACTTCGATTAGCGATCCAGAGACTTCCACTCCAAGTTGTGCTGACTATTCAGCTTGCAGCTCTCTGTAGCCCACAGCTCATCCAGAGTCCAGCTGCAAGCATGGAGCTTGCCAAAAGCCCTACAATCCATCATTCTGCTGAGGGTTAGAGACTGCCTTTAGCTCAAGTCTGTCCAGCAAGCCTGGCTCTAAGAGTATGCTTCTTTGTCCCTCTCAAGATATCTGTTGACCAGAAAATTACTATTTAAATATTAGGATTCTGTAGGCATCCACTGGGATTTCCAGGCTCTTGTTTCCTGGAGCAAATAATTGGACAGAGGCACGAAAACAGAGACAGGCAAAACAAAAGAATTTATGAAGAAAGAATATGTTCCTGGGGGAGGAAGTGGGCTAAAGCACAGATATGTTTAGAAGTTCAATGGCAATGCTGCACAAGGGATGGGTGTGCATGTGGGGGGAGGGTGGATGGAAAGGGGGCATTGCTGTCACATGGGCAGGTTTGAGGATCATTTGCACAGTGCAGACATGCTCTCTTATATGTAGTTTACCTATATATGAGTCACCTACAGACAATGGAGTGCCACTGAGCCTGTGCCAATGACTCTGTAGGACTGTTCTACTTAGCCGCCGTGTTCAGGTGTCTAGCCCTCTTCTTTCCCAGTAATTTTTTGTATGCTTCTTTTTCAGCCTTTGTAAATGTCTTTTGGACCTCACACCTCACACTCTACCTTGTTCTCCGACCTCAATTCTTTCTGAGAGCTGTGGTCCCAGAAATCTTCTGGAGGAGCTGAAGAGTAACGATCTGTCTCATAATCATGTCCTTTATGTTGAGGGACACAGTCCCAGCCTGAGAGGAACCACAAGTCTCTCTGCTCTATGTTATAGTTGTCGAGGAAAACCTGCCTGCATTTAGTCTGAAACTTCTGTACACTAGAACCCAAATTTTATAAGGACATTTTAGAAATATAATGTCCAGTATACCTTCCCAATGTCCAGTTCATACATATTTGGCCCCTGACTTTAACCTTCTACCTTCTAACCATCTCCATGAGTTTAAAGTTCTATAACTGACTTAGTTTTCATACTAACTTGCATCACTATTATAACCATCTTCTTAGATCTAGAACGCCCTCTTGATTCCTAAACAACTCAAAATTTAACTATGAGACTCAAGCTGTCTATTCTTCAACCACCTCAGAGAGCTGAGAAGGATAAATATATCTGATTATATAGGAAGTGCAGGGCCTGCAGCTTCCAATACTAAGAAATGACAAACCAGTGACTACCTGGACAGTTCCCATTTTCTCTCCATACATTCCAGCATCAGTCTTCAGCCTTTTGGTCCTGTTTCTCTGACAGACATTTATTGTAGAGCAGGGATTGTGAAGGACTAACCTACCCTGTCTTGGCAGAGCTAGGCTGTCGACTTCCCTGATACCAAGTTTTGTCCTTTTTGGACAGCAGTCTGTCTGCAGTTGAAGCAAGGAGTTTTTACATGCCAAGAGATAGGCTTGCCACTAATTCAACCATCTCACACTGGAGATTCTTCGATGCTTTTCTTCTACTTGGAGTAGAATAGGGGGTGCTGTCAGGAGCTGATATGTCACGATATCAAAAAAAATCTTAATTTAAGACCACATTAACTCTCATAAATGTGGCATATTTAATTCTGCTGTTTTGTATAGAATTTACTGTTATAAGAGAAAGAACCATTTGTTGGAATGAAAAGAGAAGCTGTTTGGGGGGGAAGAGGGTGGAAGGGTGGGACAGGAAGGGGGAATAGGGAAGGGTTTGCGACTGAGATGTAACTTGAAAAAAAAAATAAAGTACTTATAAAAAAAAAAGAAATATAATGTCCAAAGAGTAAATGATTACACCAATCAACAACCTCAGAGGAACAAGAGCCAGGAAAGCTATGACCATGGAATGGATTTACAGGTAAATAGGGGCATAGAGGATGGAACAGTGAGTATTGCTCTTGTAGAGGACCCTAGTTTAGTTCCCATCATCCATGTCAGACACCTTACAGCCCTCTGTAACCCCAACTACACACACACACACACACACACACACTCTCTCTCTCTCTCTCTCTCTCTCTGTCTCTTTCTCTCTCTGTTTTTAAAATAAAAATTTACACCTTTTAAAATTCATTTTTAAATTGTGTATGTTGGAGGGGACATATATGCATTCGAGTCCATATCCCATGTAGTTCAGGAGAGGACAGTGGGCCCTTTGGAGTTAGAGATGGTTGTGAGTTGCTCCATGTGGCTGCTTGGAACTGAACTCATGTCCTCTGTAAGAACTGTGTCGTCTCTCCAGCTCTAACAACTGCCCTTCACATCTTCTTTTTAGGAAAATAGTGTCAAATTATAATCATTGCTTGTTTTTATACAAACATTTCCCAAAGAAGAAAACCAAGACATACAGCAGGTTACTCCTGTTGATGGATTTATAAATAAGACTTATATTTGCATTTTTAAAGACTTTTTTTCGAGACAGGGTTTCTCTGTATAACAGCTCTGGCTGTCCTGGACTTACTTTGTAGACCAGGCTGGCCTTGAACTCACAGAGATCCACCTGCCTCTGCCTCCCGAGTGCTGGGATTAAAGGCATGCGCCACCATGCCCGGCAAGACTTTTTTTTTTTTTTTTTTTAAGATTTATTTGTTATGTCTATAGTATCTGTCTGCAGGTCAGAAGAGGGTACCAGATTTCATTATGGATGGTTGTAAGCCACCATGTGGTTGCTGGGAATTGAACTCAGGACCTCTGGAAGAGCAGTCAGTGCTCTTAACCTCTGAGCTATCTCTCTAGCTCTATATTTGCATTTTAATTAATGAATATAATTTTCTTGTTTGAAGGCAAATTTCAAATGTTTTATCATTTTAGCAGTTCTCAGGTGTGAGCAGCCACATCTTTGTGATGTTCTTGAAGCTGTAGAGAGTCAGAAAGGAGAATTCTTAGAGAATAATGCTTTCAGTTATCTCAGTAGGGGCCAACCTTTAACAATCCTGAGAAGGTGCACATGCCACCAGAAGATACTTCTAGCCTTGACAAGGCTCATCAAGCAGCATGGCCTTAGCCACTAAACTGTTTTGTTTTGTTTTTTGCATTTACTTATTTGTGTGCAGATATACATGCACAAATGCCATGACATGGATGTGGAGGTCAGACGACAATTAAAGGATAAAACCCAGGTTACCAGACTCAGTGACAAGCATCTTTACCTGCTGAGCTATCTTGTCAGCCCTAACTGCCATAATTTGTAAGCATCCGAGCCATCCACGTGTAAGAGACTTTTTGGAGAAGTAAATCGTGGCTCTAGGAATGTCTTCTAACTCTTAACTGAGGGCGTCCAATGTCATGCCTTGCTATGAGGCCATGTACAGGGCAGTCTTCAAGGCTAGAGCTGAAACAATAACTCATTTGGTTTGGAGGACATTCCCATAAACACTTGTTTCTATAAAAGCTCACTTAGATTATTTCTTGTCAATATACTTGTTTCTATTCAAGGTCCCAGATTATTGATTAAGGCAGAGAATAAAGTCCCAATATTGAAATGAAAATTAACTTTTTCTTTTTTTTTTTTCTGGTTTGCCATGTCAAGAGTTACTCAAGGTGCCTCAATGACCCTCTGGAATTTTATTCAATAGGAAACCCTATTCTCCCCTGGAGATGAAGATCAATCTTCTCTCTGTGACTTCTCTCTTTACAAAAGGAATAAAACCCTGTTTTCCAAAACCCCACTGAGGGCAGTTATTCTCCATTGCTCTGGTTTCCCACAGCTGTGGTAAGCATGGCTCCACTAGACTCCATTCTTCAGCCTTGGATTTCTGTGAGATGGCTGACTGTTGTCTCCCTGAGGAAGTACTTTCAACGCTTAGGCTCTCACCTTGGGCTTGCTCTTTCCCTGTACTTTTCTTCCCTGAGCCTTTTGGATGGTACTTGGTTCCTGTTGTTGAAAACCCCAAAAGCCTATTTTAAAGGTATCTTAGAGGGTGTGAAGCTGGCTTACTTCCTGATGCTGGGAGCAGTTCACCTGGCCAAATAAGTGTATAACCTAGCCATATCTGACCTCAGGAGAAGTTTTAATATTTTTTACATTTTTCTTTATGTGCATTGTGTGTGTATGTACGTGTGGACAAGCACATGCCATGGCATACATGTTACAAGGCATACATGTTACAAGGCATAGAGGGCATACAAGTTAGAGGACAACTTGTAGGATTTGGTTCTCTTCTTCCTCCATGTGAGTCCCAGTGATCAGATCAAACTCAGGTCGTTTGGCTTGGTAGCAAGGATCTTTCTAGGCTAAGTTGTCTCACCAGGCCCCAAGATAGTTCTCACAACCCAAAACAGGACAAAAAAATTTCATCTTTGCCCTCATTTTCTGTTCATTTCCATCTCTTTGGGTTACTTGCTTTACATGAACTTGTTAAGAGAGAGAGAGAAGTCGTTGTCCAAGTCTTAGATTCCAGGAACAACAGAACTAACCCCCACCCCCACCCCTGTACTACACCTTGGGCAGGAGCAATCATCTGAGAGCCAATCATCCTTCAGATAATAGGGTCTTCTTTGGACGATGCTGAGGAACCAGAATCAAGATAGTGATTAAGAAGCTTTACCAAGATGTCCCAGTTATGCATACCTCTTGTCCACTATTTTAAATTTTTTCTCAATTTGAAATTAAGAATTTAAATTTAAATTCAGCATATCCCATCAGAGGTTTAGAAACACTGGCTTGAGCCCTTAACCTTTCTTTTCCCAGGCTAGAATTTGAACCAGTCACCTTTCTTGTCTCTCCTACAGTGAGTTACAAGTCCCTGCTGTGGGCATCATTGAAGCCATTTTTCTACTTAAACTTGTCAGTACCCCAACAACAGACCATCAGACCTCTTTGTTTACTTCCCCAACATGGTTACATTTATTAAATCTCTTCTCTCTGTCCCTTGTACTCTTGTTTCTTTAGGCCTAGTGGGGCTGCTGCTGGGAAACAGGACACTTGCCTTAAAACTTACTTACACTATGAACTAAAAGGAACTTGGACTAGTTTGCCAATTTTAATTTATGTGATCACTTACAAGTTAATTTGGTACCAAGTAAATAATGTAAAAACAGAGGTATATGTAGCAATACATACATATCTATAGTTATACATGAAGATGGCTTTACAAACAAAAGGTTATGCTGATTTTATTTAGATCTATCATTTGGCAGTTTTTAAGACAGAGTGTGGATCTGATTAGTTTCTTTAAAGCATTCTTCTAGGATCTGCACTTCAAAAACACCACTCTAAAAAATAGCAAAGTATTCTGCCCCAAGAGGCATTGCAGATTTGGCTGCTGTGTCACATGTGCATCAGTAGGTGGCAGAGAGGAGAGAGGCTATGTCTACATTCAGTGTTCTGACCTATGAACATCTGAATGAATAGTAGCCTAACATTCCTGGGGGAGTGGGTGAGGGGATGGAAAGCAAGCTGGGTACCAGTACTTTACTTTGGTGGGGCCCGGAAGGGGAGCGAGCTGTGTTGACTACCAGTCCAGCATCAGGCAAGCACTAGAAGGACTCCCTGGACAGAAAACAAGCCAGAGGCTAGGGGAGCATTGCCTGGCCCTGGGTTTTGGGTAAGCCAGCCCTGAGGGTGAGTCTGGGAGAGCCAGCCTTGCCTAATATCTGCTTAGTGGTGGTGTTGGCAAAGGAGAGATCTCCTCCCTTTGACTCTCACCACTATTTGTAGACAGGAGATCTGGCCCTAATGGGGTCACAAGAGCAGAAGAGCTGTCCCTGCCATTCATATATTGCAGCACTCAGGAGAGCAGGCCCTGCACCTTGCCTGGACAGCACACTACAGTTTTCCCTGGATGTGGTGGGGATTGTGGGTGAGCCAGCCCTGAGGAAGTGAGTGTGAGAGAGCCAGCCCTGACTTCTATCTGCTTTGTGGTAGTGTTGGCAAGGGAGAGATCCCCTCTAATCCCTTTGCCCCTCCCCCAACCAATGGCAGACAAGAGATCTGGCCCCAGTTGGGTTACAGGAACAGAAGAGCTGTCCCTGCCTGTCACTTGCTGCAACACTCAGGAGAGCAAGGCCTGCAAATGGGATCACAGGTCCAGAACCAGGGCTTTGAGTTGGCCCACCTCAACGTAAACCCCGTGGATGAACTTCTGGAGTACATGAAAAGGCCAGTTCCACAGACCCAAAACTACAGAATCTCCATGACACAGGACAATAACAGCATGTCTGAGAGGAGTCCCAGTGAGGTTCCAGTATTGACAAAGTAGCAGAAGCCAGAGGCCTCATACCAGACTAAGTAGTCATTATAATGAGTATTTGCAAACAAAGACATGTGGACAAAAGGGAATATTGTGGGATACACTGAGACACACTACAGCTTCCACAAAGAAAAAAAAAATTTTTATGTGGGGGGGATGTTGAAAGGGTGGAACATGGGTCTGAGGGGAGAAAGGAGATGAGAGGGAACAGGGTACATGATGTGGAATTCACAAAATTAAAAAAAAAATAAAAAGGAAAATCACAAAACAAAACAAAAAAGTAGCAAAGTACAAAGCTTAGATGGTTCTCAAAAACAAGGATCCTAACCTAATTGTTGATAAGGTTCAAGCAGATGCCAGAAAGAAAGAAAGAAAGAAAGAAAGAAAGAAAGAAAGAAAGGAGGGAGGGAGGGAGGGAGGGAGGGAGGGAGGGAGGGAGGGAAGGAAGGAAGGAAGGAGGGAAGGAGGGAAGGAGGGGAGGAAGGAGGGAAGTAAGGAGGAAGGGAAGGAAGGAAGGAAGGAAGAAGGAAGGAAGGAGGGAAAGAAAGAGCTCAAAATGAGTTGTGTAGATAACACCGTGTAGAAAGGAATTGCCATGCTTTGCTTACGAGAGAAACAGAAGAGCAGGGGAAGCTGAGGCTACCTCGATTTTCTCTAGTCTTCAGAAGACTTGTTGAGAAACAGGGCAGGATTCTTCCCCCATTTTTTGAGTGACATCACTGCTCTTATCATGCTTAACAGGTTTTTAGAGCAATTTTCTTTCCTTTGAAGAGACTCTCTACGTTCCCCTGTTATCTATGCCTATGGGTCCCTGTTAGAGTGTTGCCATCACAAGCAGCAGGCTTCTTGGGTCTGTACTGCAGGCAGATGGTCATTGCGAATGTGAGGAAGCAGTTGATCAGAATCCTTGTTTCTCTCAAATCCTGCCTCTCCCCTATGGTACAGCAAGTACTTAGGATCAAGTACAGGTTCTTCCATGTGAGATCAGAGGCTTAACTAAAGTTCTGACAGTTATGGGTAATCACGGTGACTCCCTAGAGATGTTTCCTGGCTTATCCTTGCATTGCTGAAAGCCGACAAGTTAGAAAGACATGGATTTTAATTGTGCCAGATGGTTCAGGAGCTTCTCTCCAGGGAAATGCTGTAGGCATAGGAGGGGATGGATGACTGCAAACTCCATTCGTGTTCAACAGGACCTCTCTTCCCCCCTTTCTGGTAACTTGAGATAGAAGGAAGAGAATGGAGGTGGGGTGAGGCTGTACAGCTTGTGAGATGATAGTTAATTTTCTGAGCCCCATTGTTTTCCCTTTGAGGAAATGAGGTTTGGGCACAAATATAGGTCGTCTGGGGTAGTAGATGTATCCCTATTTCCTCTTCCTTTACATGACTCCTGTCCATCCTGGTAGAGAGACAAAAAGGCCTAGATATAAGGCACCTGGTCTATGTTCCTTGACACCAGGTCCAGCTGCAGGATTGTGTAATGGTTTAAGCATCTATCCTTAAGCCAAACTTTTAGGTCTCCCTTTTTAGATTGGAGTCAGGGAGTCTCACAGCATTTTTTTTTTTAATCCTTAGGATCAAAGCCATTCCAGTTTTTGAAGATGTACTGCTGTGGGGAGTCTAAGGGAACTGAATGTCTTAGGGGAGTGGTAAGAAATCAAGGTCCCCTCACACCAATGCAGACCTGATGGATCTGGGAATCCTTCAGTTCTGTAACACTACCAAATGTCCCCAGGGAACCTGAGCAGATCCTGTAGGAGGTTTAGAAACACTGGCTTGAGCCCATAACCTTTCTATGCTTTCTTCTCCCAGGCCAGGATTTGAACCAATGGTCTTTGTTGTCTCTACTATAGGGAGATACAAGTTTCATTGGTGGGCATCGCTGAAGCTATTTCTTTTCCCTGTTGGAACAAGACTCTTGAGAAGCTCTACAAAGATCTACACCTTTAGATTTGGATAGGTTTGCCTACATGAACAGCCCTGGTCTTTTGTTTAGACCTCCATTCTGGTCAAAGTACAAATGGCCAGTCCCCACTCCACTCTCCACCACAGACCTTACGCTCATGGAAGTATCTTTACTACATTGGAGGTTAAAATTATGCCCCCCAGAGACCAAACTGTCTACAGTGAAAGAGCCGGACGGAACAGGATGAACTGGAAGTAAATAGAACACAGTGTCAGGAAGTACTGGTAGGGATGTTCAAGGCTAAATTAGCAAAGAGTTTGAAAATGAGGAGGTGGTGGATTGTGATGGAACCAGTGGCCAGGCATACCACAGGACTGGGGTCATCACACCAGGACCTGTACTCAGAGGTGCCCAGAGTCATTTGATCGTGTCTCCAGATACTTTAAGGATACTTAAACTATGGATGTTTTTAAAAGCCATATGAAAACCTACCATTTTATAAGCTTCCTAAGTATATACAAAAGAAGCATAAGTCTTATGTCCTGATTGGCTCACCAACTGATATTGGTGAATATCAAGGTTTGTGGACACCCAATGAAGAATGTTAAAGAAATAGACCTCCAAATTCTGAACATCAGATGATGCTACTAAAGCCATGGCCAGAAGCTGAGGACAGTCCTGGCCAGGAGCATAGTCCAACAACCAAATTTTGGAATAATTCAAACTGTTTTTAAGGTTTATTTTAAAGTGTGTGTGTGTGTGTGTGTGTGTGTGTGTGTGTGTGTGTGTGTGTGTGTGT
>CAJQZJ010032031.1:12660236-12678269 GCA_907164525.1 Lophiomys imhausi | reverse complement strand
TCTTCTTCTTCTTCTTCTTCTTCTTCTTCTTCTTCTTCTTCTTCTTCTTCTTCTTCTTCTTCCTTCCTTCCTTCCTTCTTCCTTCTTCTCTTCCTCCTCTTCTTTTTCCTCCTCCTCCTCCTCTTCTTCTTTTTCTTCTTCTTCTTCTTCCTCCTCCTCCTCCTCCTCCTCCTCCTTCTTCTTCTTCTTCTTCTTCTTTGATATGATCTTACCTGCCTCTGCTTCTGGGGCATATATTATACACTTGTCATCTTTCTTTCTCTTTTCATAAAAGTAAGATGTAGAAAGGATTGAACCCTCCATGCTAGACATAGGCTGTACACTATCTCTAAGCTCATTGTTTCATTTGTAGAGATAGTTCCATGGACATCTACATGTCAAAACTGAGAGAGCTACAGAATGGCTCAGTAATTAAGAACATTTAATGCTCTTGTAGAAGATCCAGGTTCCATTCCCATTGCCACGTGTCAGCTCACAACACATTGTAAATCCAATTCCAGTGGATCTGATTTCTAACCTCTTCAGGTTCCTACATGCACATAGTGCATGTACATGCATACATAAAACATGGTGATACATGCCTGTTATCCCATGTGGAGGCAGGACGATCAGAATTTCAAGTTCATAATTGGCCTACATAGTGATTTCAAGTCCAGCCTGGTTCACACAGTGAGACTATATATCAAAAAAGTATGACTTAAATATGTGTAGTTTATTTCAAGTTAGGTGTATCTCAGTAAAATTGCAAGATTAATAAATCTAACAGAAAAAAAAGTCTTATGTATTGAACCATCATAGCTCATAGTTCTTAGGGTCTCTCCACTAGGAACATGCCTGAAGTACCTGAGCCTGCCTATTCATTGTACACTCTGTCTGTTACTGTTTTGGTCAGGGTTCTTCAGAGAAACAGTGCCAATAGGACAGATAAAGTGAGGGAGGGAGGGATAGAGAGAGACACACAGAGAGTTTGACTTTGCAGGAATTAGGCCCCATGATTTGCAGGCAACACATCATGGCAGGAGCAGTGCTACAGCGAATGACTCACCTCATCAACCAGGCGGAAAAACCAGGAAAAGAAGAAAGGCTGAGGTCCCTCAGGCCTTGTCACAGACATGCCTCCAGTGATCCCCCAATAGTCCACTTCCTAAGTCCCACAGCATCCCAACAGCACCACATGGGATCACAGGGATCCTTCCTCTTCCTCTTACTCCTTCTTCTTCCTAGTTTTTTTGTTTGCTTGCTTGCTTGAATGTTGGGAGGCCAAGCAGCATTGAGATTATCCAGAAACAAATTTCAAGTTGGCCCTCTTCACAGTTCTTGCTTTGCTTTGCTTTGTTCTTATGCCACTACCTGCAGGGTGGGTCAGGAGAGTTACCTCTCAGTTACATCACAGTGTCCTCCCCAATTAAGTGTCCTCAAATCTGCACTTCTCCTGAGTGGCAGATCCCTGTTTGATTCCTGGGATCCATCCCTCCTGTGCTTCTGGATCTGCATGTTCCATTCACATTCAGCAGTCGAGAGCCAGATTCCACCATCACCCCCAATAGCACACAATATAGTATTTGAAGTATGCAAAGCTAGATGCTAACAGCACATCTGAATTTCATACTCCCTAGGCTTATTTTTCTTGTCTACTAATTCCCTCGTTGGCTTAAAGGTTGTGTAATTATAGCTGGCTTTAGATCCGTTACAAGGGAGGTGGTATATTAAGTGAGTGGATGGACAGAGTACAGTTGCATCCTTCCTTCGTAAACTTACACTTGCCTTCTCTTGATTTTATTACTTCAGCTCCTTACCCCTGTTTAGGGACCCACACGTTCTTCCAGTGACTGGGACCAAAAGACATAAGTGACCTTTTTTGTCCCTGCCCCTTTCTCCCAGGCATTCAAGGTGTCCTCCAAGTCCTTACTTAACTTCCCGTGTCACATATGTCCTAGCCTTTCCATTTTGAACACAAGTCTTGTACAGTCACTGATTGACTTGCACATGCACCACTGCAATATCCCCAGTTAGTTTCCTTGGTTACAGACCATCCTTGCTCCAAACTGTCACAAAGACATGAGTGTTGTTCATTGAGCATCCGTACAACACATGTGAAATCTTTTTATGTCTTTCCTAAAGCTAAACCCATTATACAACACTTTAAAAAGTCAAGATTAATTTACATATGAACCATCTTTGAGGCTTTTTAGATGGCCTCTGGGTAACCAAAAAGATTTATCCCCTCACCTTATAAAAACAAAGCAACTAACATAATAAAGGATGCTCCATTTTCTTTGTATTTTAATTAGCAGTATAAACTACAGAAATTATTAAAATACCTATAATAATAATGCCTGCTTTGGGGATCCAGGTGCTAAATTTCTCCTTTCTTAAACAAAAGCTGGATTAACTCTCCAGGTTAGATACTCTCAATTATATTTTCAGTCTTTTTTCCTTATTTGAGTATTAAAGACAATGTCTATCTTAAAGACATTTATTAAAACTCAGGAACATATCCTAAACCCATTGCCTTCCTTCCTCTTGCCCCTTCACCCACAGGCCATCTACCTTGTCAAGCTGTTGCAGTTGCCCAACAGGACAACATTCCTTGGCAAATACATTTCTATCTATAGCACCTTTATACTCTAGTTAAATGCTGCTCTGATCTTACCCAGGAGTCCTGTATTTTCTACCTGAGATAGATAGATAACTCTCTTGACACTCCTGGAAATCCCTAAGCATACTTTATTCTGAAATGTCTAACTCTCATGACAACTCTAACAGGATAATATTTGGTGGTGTTTACATCTTAAGGACAATCAATGTAAAATTTTAATGTATTATAATAGATTCTAGACATTATGTTACCAACATATTAATTTCTTTAGCTCTGATGTGAGCATGTGCAATGAACAGAGATCTAAGTCAATACTATTCATGATTTTGACATATAACAAAAACTGAAGGGCTGTCTAACTCCTCTGGGCACTTCAAGCAGTGATTTTAACTAGAAAAATATATTTTAGAGACATCCAAACATCTATCTCCATAATTGAGATGAAGGCTTTTCTAAATAAAAACACACTGGCTAAGTGTTAGGCACAAGGAATAGACCCTATTGAGTTGGTTACCATAATTCTAAGATGATGGTTTGAACTGATTTCATAATACATAATAAAATCAACCAAGATGAATACAATAATTTATTCCACCTGAAAGATATTATATTGGCCATTCCAAAAGTTTCCCAGACTACTTGATGCCTTGAAAAGCCACATCTTTATGCTTTTACACTGACAGATCAGGAAGTAGCTCAGGTGATAGGTCAGCCTCAAATTGCTGCAACTTTTAGAAAACTGATGGGGTGGTGTTAAGCATTCTAAATGTTGATTGGTCCTGCTTGCTGTCTGTTACTTACTTTGACTCTGACTGGTTAAATAAATGCTGAGGCCTGGAGATTGGGCAAAGAGGGAGGTAGGCAGGACTAAGGTGTGAGGGCTTTTTGAGAGAGAGAGAGCATCTTGGGAAGAAGAAGCTTGCTGGAGAAAAGCCAGGAGCAAACAAGAAGGACATGCCATGGGGTAGATTAAAGAAGATCCTTCCACATGGCCTGGAACATTGGCTTAGTGTGGAGAATAATAGTCCAAAGAGATGTATGTATATATGGGGTTATATTTGGGTAATAGATTTATGAGCTAGCTTAGATGGGCTAGGATTGTACAACTCAGGCCTAGGCTTGTTAAAATTCATCTGGTGCCTATATGTATTCATTTATAATGGCAGGTTAAGGATTAACACCACCCATCCAATTAAAGATAATATAAATACTAGTTAAACAATTTAATTAGTCATCATTTTTTTCTACATATGGTGCCCAGCATTGAGCAATTAGAATCCATGCTTACAGCCTGAGAAGGCCTGGGTGAGAGATAGTTTCCTAGCCAAAGAGCGGGGAGCCAAACCCAAATACATTTCAAAGGTGCAGCTCCCTTAACAAAAGCTACTGCCTTACAGCAAAGGTGGAAGCTTAGCTCTCTTTATATGCTAAATAACTGACAGCCTTCTAAACAGAGCTTGAGAATGAAATTAACTGCCTAAATTAAAAATGGAGAAATTCATAATGTCTCAATATGTTTGGATTCCAATTGAGTTTGTTTCTCTTAACATACAGATGATTTTTACACTGACAATTGTGGTTCTATGTATACTTTTTGAGAAAAATTTGCCTAGGATAGGCTTAAGAAAGAGAGCTTACAGATGGAATGCTAAGTTGCTGACAATAACAATAGGGGAAGGAAGGAGGCCCATCCCGATACAAAAGAAATTGACGGCAGCAGGAGCTCACAGGTGCCTGAGTACTAGGTGCTTATCAAGAGTATCTGGCCAAGGCCCACCAAGGATATACAGTCAAAACTAGATTTCAGAAATAATGAACAGAACTTTACTTACAACATGGGATGACAAATTAGACCAAGGTTTTGGAATGTTCTTGTTTCTTTGCTTGAATTTTGTTTAGATGTCTTTGATTTCCCTATATTGGCAGGAGGTAGAAAAGATATTTTTGTCATTTAGCAATGCTAAAATATAAGAGATTTTTAGAGATACAAAGAGAAAGGGGTCACAAGCCAGTCTCCTTAGATGTGGGGGTTCCATAGGAAAACTAGTTTCAAGAGAGATTTTAGACCCTAGGGGAGATATGTTAATTGTTGGATGTGATGGTGCACATCTTTAATCTCAACATTTGGGGACAAAGACAAATGGATCTTTGACCTTCATCAAGGTCAGCCTAGTGTACAAAATAAATCCAAGACAAGGATATACAGAGAAATCCTGTCTCGAAAGAAAAAATAAAAAGATATGTTAATTGTGAGAAATTATATATTTTCAGAGCAAAGGGACCAAACACCAAAGAAGACAAGACAAGCCCAAAAGGTCCAGTTCACAGACTGTTCCAGCCAGGACTTCAATGAAGCCCTGAACTTTCCCACCCAAAATTCAACGGACGACAAACTGCTCAGGACATTCAAATTGCTGAGCACATAGAGACTGGAAAACAAATGTTACTATTAAATTGCTTAACCATATTTTTGCATTTTATTTGGGCCCCCAAACAGGTTCTCTACATCCCAATTCAGCAGAAAGCAATTTTAAGAGAATGACACCCCATTCCCAAAAGATGGGGAAATAATATTTTGGTCATTTGATATGTTATAGATGTAGTTTAGGGGGATTGGTTACAAATTGTTAAATGGTCTTTTTTTTTGTTGTTGTTTTTGTTTTTGTTTTTTTTCGAGACAGGGTTTCTCCATGTAGTTCTGACTGTCCTGGACTCACTTTGTAGACCAGGCTGGACTCGAACTCACAGAGATCCACCTGCCTCTGCCTCCTGAATGCTGGAATTAAAGGTAGGTGCCACCATGCCAGGCCCTTTCTTTCTTTTTAGACACAGTCTCACTTTGAAGTCAAAGGTGGCTGCAAATTCTCCTCCCTTTTAACTTCTGGAACGTATGCTGAGACTATCAGCATAAGACCAGCCGTTACTTCCTGTCTGATACTGGTCACTTCCTGTCTGACACTGTTCCTAAGTTCCGCACTATGTGTTCTGGGCACCAGCTTCTCAGTAAACGTACTTGGGGTCCTTGGCTGGATCGTATTCAAGGAGCCACAGCATGTCCGACCCAAACGTTCCATAAAAGCTCCAGGAAGCAAAGTCACTCCAGGTAGCTCCTGCCATCTGTGGATGGGAACAGACATCTGGTTACAGATAGCTAGCTGTCTTTCAGTCCCTTCAGGGCCATGGCTGTGATGAGGTTAAGAGAGTTGTAATTGGACTTAAGTTTTATTGTTTGTCTTTTCTTTGCTTCTTTCATTCTGTTTTAATCCTATCTGCTCATTTCCCAGCTACCTCCCTTCCTACGTAATTCTCTGTACTAAATTTTCTCTCAGAAATTCTTGCAGGGACCACAGACATTTTTAAATAATAAATTTGATTTGCAGCCAAAAAGATCACTAATATATATGTATATATATTGACATCTATCCACTTTAATGGGATCACTGCCCCTAACCAATTAGTTGCTGCTACCAAGAGTCTCAAGAGGATTCAAGGATGTGAGAAAATGAAAGGATATGCAACTAATTATGTGATTATGCCCCAATTATTTTCCTAGAAAGTTACACAAGAATCTTTTCATGATTTAAAAAGAAAAAACTCTCCTGGGAATTTTGTCCTCCAAAATTAGACCAATTAAATCAGATTGCTGTGAGAGTATTCTGATTAAAGGGATCTCTAGGAGTAACCCTATTCATCTTCAATGAAGGCACAGCTTCCTTGTTCTTGCCAAATGAAGGTGGAGTTTGTTCTTCAGACATGGTAATCTAGTTTTTCCAAGTAGTCAAAGCTACTTACTGGTTCCTTGCATTTCATTAGGAACATGATATGGTAATTTGTCACGAAGGGTCCGATATAATGATTTCAAAGAATCCTAGACTATAATGTATGGTGCATAATTTATGTCTGATGATAGCCTTAACCCCCTATAGCCCCTCAAAGTGCAGTTACTCAATAAATGTGGCAACCAGAAGAGTCCTAAATAAGGAAATTGCCCTGGACTGTTTAGTAGCCAGTAAAAATAGAGTCTACTAACATTTAATGCCTTTTATTGAATCTGAGTAAATATATTAAAAACAATCAATAAAGCTCAGGAAATTGTTACTTAATTAAAATTGATCAAGCCTGTCGTCTCTACAGCCTTGGCCTAGGTTAACTAAAGAGTGAACTTAAAGGGGGTTCCAGTATTTTGAGATGTTTAATTGTGCTTCTCTGCTTTTTGCCCCCTACAAAAAGAGACTGGAACCCTCATGGCAAACTGTTTCTGTTTTGTTTGGATGGCTGTGTATTTGTTCACTGTCTTTCTCCTGCACTAAAATATGAAGCCCATGAAAAGGAAGAAAGTCTCATTCACCACTGTGCCTCAGTGTGCTGAGGTGTATTGCAGTCTGCCACGTAACAGATGTCAACTAAGAATTTGCTGAAGAAATAGTCTCTGTCCTACACAGACAGAAGCCAACATATGAGTATCACCAGTGTTTGGAAGGAGAAGTCCAGCTGGCATCTTGGTGGGGGCCGAATGAATGACTACAGTCAAGACCAGGGAGGATGAACTCGTCTTCACAATCAGGGCAGAGACATCTCTAGGGCTTTCAGAAATAGGAGTTTGGAGCCCCAGCTTTGTCACTCACTGTAGCTTCAGTAACTGGCCTGGGTCTGGACACAGTGCATCTACGTGGGCATTCCAAAAGCTGCTTAGGGCAGAAGGCTTTCAAAAAGAGACCTTCTCATAGTCAACTGCCATCAGATTTGCATGTTTGTGACTAGGACCACAGTGATGTTTGACAGCTTTACACTCTAGAATTACACTTGTGTTTTCCGTTCTGAATATGTGTGATCTGCCTCCCTGACTTAATTATAAGCTTCTGAAGGCAGGCACCCTATGTATATGGGGACTATTATTTGGCTGGTGATGGAATGAAATAGTCCCCAGAAGGCTAAACACATGGAAAGGAAAGATAGCCAATGTAGATTAAATTCTTTCTATCTTTTTCTATGCTCTTGAGGCTCCTAAAAAAATTTAACTGTTTGAATTGATACATAATAATCGTTTTTAAACCATATAATCCAGGCACACTTATAATCACAATACCCAAGAAGCTAAAGCAGGAGGATCATGAATTCAAGGCCAATTTAAGCTACACAGTGAGTTTCTGGCTAGCCCAAGCAAGGTAGTAAGACTCTGTCTCAAACAAAGTTAAAAAAAAATGAAGAAGACAAGAAGGAAGAAGGGAAGGGAAGGGAAAGGAAGGGAAGGGAGAGAAGAGCTGTGAGTGAGAAACCCTGTAAGTCACTGAATACATTCCTTTAAAGCAGTATTTAGTTATGGGACATTTGCTACCCTACCCCTCTGTGGTACGAAGTTGTATGTATAGGGAGATCATTGCTATTGCTTTACAATATGATGGAAACCAAGTCTGTTGTGCAAAGTACTCACCAGAGAAGACATTATTTCAACTTGGAAATGTCCAATTGTGGTTTCCTCAAGATTCCCAGAGGGAAGATGAACGGTCGAGATGAATGACAGTTACACTCAGCGGATGCCAGCACCTCGCTGTGTCCTTCATCTCATGATTATGCAGGCAGCATCCTCACTGCTGATGCCTATAGACTGTATTACTCCCACCCACCTCACCATTTTCCTTTTACTTCTGCAGACAAGCACCATCCTCATCAGGAAGCACTTCTTTCTGATTAGCTAAAAAGTGGAATGAATTCAAAATACAACAGGATTGGATAAGTTAGATATATCTGCAAGACACAGACATTGTCAAAGTCACCAAAAACTTTAAATAGACACCTTTCTTCCAGCTTGTCACTACACTACCCTTCTATTATTGATGTGGTATAGTTTGATGTTTGATAAATACAAATCTGTTGAAGCAAAAGACACAATTTTATTTCTAGGCAAGCACTGTAGAGAAACCAGGCCAGGTGGTGCAGGCCTATCATCCCCTATTTATAGGAGGCTGAAGCAGGAGGATCTCAAGCTCAAGGCCTGTGTGGGCAACTTAGAGAGTCCCTGACTCAAAGCAAAGAGTTAAAATAAATCTTTAGATATATTTCCACATATGGTATATATTTGTCCAGCATGGAAGAGTGTTGGTGTAGCGTTAAGCATTCTAAATGTTAATTAATTGGTCCTGCTTGCTGTCTGTTACTTACATTGACTCTGGTTGGTTAAAATAAATGCTGAGGCCTGAGATTGGACAAAGACAGAGAAAGGTGGGACTTCCTGAGATTGGAACAGGAAGTCTGTGCTTTAGACAGAGGATTAATTCATTCCAGCCAGGAGCAGCAGGAAAGAGGACCACACCATGGGTTAGAAAAAAGAACCTCGCCGGGCGGTGGTGGCGCACGCCTTTAATCCCAGCACTTGGGAGGCAGAGGCAGGCGGATCTCTGTGAGTTCGAGGCCAGCCTGGTCTACAAAGTGAGTCCAGGACAGCCAAGGATACACAGAGAAACCCTGTCTCGAAAAACAAAAAAAAACAAACAAACAAAAAAAAAAAAAAAAGAAAAAAGAACCTCATTCCACATGGCCAGGAACATCAGTATATCGTGGAGAATGGCAGTCCAAGGGGACGTATGTGTATATGGGGTCATATTTGGGTAATACAATTATGAGCATGTTTAGATGGGTTAAGATTGCACAACTCAGGCCTAGGCTTGTTAAGATCAACATGGTGTCTGTGTGTATTTATTTATAATGGTTAAAGATTAACAGCCGCCAAACAATTAAATATAATATAAATACTGGTTAAACAATTTAACTATTTCTACAAATGGCACCTAATGTAATTTAATTAATATATTTTTTTACACATGAGACCCACAGTTCAGCTCTTTGCACCCCTCCCAGTAAAAATAAATAAAAAATTAAAAAGCTCTATCTGTGTCTTTTGATCTCAGTGTGAGTGACAGAGTTAGACAACCAAAGGGGTAGATGATCTCATGATAGTTATTTTTTTGGGGGGGTTTTTCGAGACAGGGTTTCTCTGTATAACAGCTCGGGCTGTCCTGGACTCGCTTTTGTAGACCAGGCTGGCCTCGAACTCACAGAGATCCGCCTGCCTCTGCCTCCCAAGTGCTGGGATTAAAGGCGTGCGCCACCACCGCCCGGCTCATGATAGTTATTAAGGAGGTTTCCCATTTGTCTTAAAGATGTCTCAAAGGTGGATGTTGTGTTGCCATGGCAATGGTCTCAGGACACAAATATTGCTTGCCTGGTCTCTTCTGCAAGTTCAGCACTTTCCATCCACTCTGTGGGAAAAGTGAAAATACTTTTCCATTCCTATCATCTTGGTTACTCTTGGAAAACATAGCACTGTTGTATACTCACACATAAATCCAGGACACTGGACATGCCACAGTGAGAGCGAAGGAGAGAGGAGGGTGCTTCTTTCTCTGGGTTAGTGATTGGCTTTTTTCTTCCTGTCCCAGCTGATTTTAATTCAGACTCTACAACCCAGGTCAGAGGTACTCAGTGTCTAGCTTGAGTGCTTGCTTCTGTTTGTTGAACACGTGATTTAGAATCAGGGTCGAGGTTATGGGATGCTTCTCCTTCAAGAGAAATTTCATGCTGATGGGATGAATTAGGGGAGAACCTGGTGAAGAAATGGAGAGATTGCCTGAAAACATTGTGTACTGGGAGACGCACCCTGTAGTCGGGTGTTTGGGACTTTTGCTCTGAGATCTGGAAGGTGGACTGAACCTTCCTGGGTTTTACAGGACTGACTTAGGGCCCCTTTGACTCTGGCTCACCCTGTCTCCAGGTATCCAGTTCCTTGCATCTTCCCAGCTCTCTCAACATGAGCATTTCTGGGTTCCTACTTCTAACATCTGCCTCCACTTTCATTGGTGCCATCCTTTTGAAGTAGTGATGCTCTGTTTATTTCTAAGACCAAAGCTGGGTTCTTGGGGAGGAGAAGAATTTAAATTAAACCAGAAGATTTTAATATTTTTTCCTGTTTTCAGCTTTTGGGTCTCAGGTAGAACTTTTTGCTACTTGGCAAACTGAGGACAAGTATGAAAGTTATAGATTGTTTATAAGGTATTCTGTGCTCAGTATTACCAAATAAGCCAAATCCTAGCCTGCTCTCGTGCAGCCTGTGAGTTCATAAAAGTACCACATTTCTGTATTGAATAATATATATACATATGTAAATGTAGTATATGATTAAGACTATATACAGCTACCTTTGTTTAAGTGTGTCATGAAACACAGTCTCACAAAATGCAGGGTAGCATGCAAATTAGGACACAGCCCTTCAGTACACATTGCAAAGCTCTGAAATTGTATCCTTTCATTGCACAGTCCCTTTCTAGGAATATGTCCTGCAAGAAGAAAAAGTCTTTGGGAATAAAGAACATATCTGTATGAAAATGTCATAAAGAAACCCACTACCTCTTATGCTAAGAAAAACCTTAAGAACGAACAGTCTTTCTTTGGAGACATTCACCAACAGGATGATGATGGCAACGGATAAAGTAAACCCTCAACCACAGAGGAAAGACTAAGCCTTAAGTGCGCCCTCTACAGGCAGCTTCCTTCTGTTATAGTGAGGATGAAGGGAAGTGGAATACAAGATGCCCTCCCTTTATTTTACCTTAGTAAAGATCATTCTCCCACCCTGGCTCCATCAGGAGGAGTCATGTCTGCTCTCTGGCTTTCTCACAAGAACTGCTGAAGCAGAGATCGAGTTAGGTGAGCATATGGAATTCACGGTAATATAGGGAAGTCCATATCCTGGAACATGTGAAAGATTTTGTATTCCACCAGGAAGTATTTTACTCATTCTACTCTGAAAACCGAACTGTTTCTCTAGAGATTTAAAAAATGTGACCAAAGACCATCTGCAATTCCACTGAAGGCAGCTGCAGATGTTGAAGAAAAAGAATTATGGAACCCAGGCCCACTCCTCTGCAAGTCCAAGTGCCATTAAGGGCACCTTTGATCTCCTCCTCTTTCCTGTTTTCATTGTAAGTTTAAAGGAATACTCAAGTTTCCCTTTGTGCTTAGAGGTGCAGGGACTGTTCGTGGAAGGAGTCCTGTCCTGCGAGTGCACCCTAACCTTCTCAGGCCTGAACCAGAGTGTGTAGGTGCTTCCTGCTCCAGCATAGCCAGTGTTTGATGAGGTGGGACCTGAGGCCTGATGCTCTGCAGTAGACTGGGGTAGGGAAGGGAAGTGGCTGGTGCCTGGGTTTGTACAATTTTGAATTTCTGCCAGGCTTGCTCTATAGTCCCTTGAATAGTTACATGGTTTGTCTTGGCACTTGTAAGCGTTTAATAACTTCATTAAAAGTTATTAAAGAGTCCTGATTTATAAGATTTACTGATTTTTTGTAGTATAAACACAGTCAGTTCTCAGTATCTGTGAATTCTAGTTCCCCACAGCTAACCAATTACAGATCAAAAACATCTGAAAAAAGTAACTGTACGAAGGTGTACAGAGAGACATTGTCTTTATCTGTTTTATATGTTTTATTTATTCTTTGAATGTTTCTTTTTTTTTTTTAAAGATTTATTTATTATGTATACAGTGTTCTGTCTGCAGGTATATCTGCAGGCCAGAAGAGGGCACCAGATTTCATTATGGATGGTTGTGAGCCACCATGTGGTTGCTGGGAATTGAACTCATGACCTCTGGAAGAGCAGCCAGTGCTCTTAACCGCTGAGCCATCTCTCCAGCCCTGAATGTTTCATATAATATATTTTGAGCATATATATTTCCTTCCCAAATCCTCTCAGATCCTCTTTCACCTCCCTAACCACCCAACCTCATATTCCATCTCACTTAAACACACAAACACACACACAAACACAAACTCACATCAAACAAAAAAACAGCAACAACCCCAAACCAAAACAAACTAATCAAAACACCCCTCAAACAAGAAACAAAACATGCACTTGAAATCTAATTCATTTGACCAGTTACTGCTGAGCATGGGGGCTGTCCTGGAGTGTGGTTGATAGACCTCGTGTCACTCCATCGAAGAAAACTGACTCTCCATCTCCCAGCAGCTATCAATTGTCAATACCCCTTGACTACGGTAGGACTTCATGCCCACCCCTCTCCTCCATACTGGTATTTTGTCTGACTTGAGCCTTTGCAGGTCTCGTGCCAGCTGCTGTCACTTTCTCTGTGAGTTCTTACATGCGTCTGCCTGGTTACATCTAGGAAACTGTGCCTCCCTGAAAGTCACCCACCACATCCGACTCTTACAATCTTTCTGCATCCCTCTTCCACATTCACCCCTGAGCCTCTAAGGGAGGGATGTGATTGATATTCCATTTAGGGGTGAGCAGTCCAAAATCTCTTGCTCTCCACACACTGACCAGGGCTGAGCCTCTGTGTTACTTACCATCTGTCTACTGCAAGAAGCTTCGATAAGGATGAACAGTGCTCGGGTTGATGAATCATTAGGAGTCATTTTACACTGTGTCCATGTAGCAGAATAATAGTGGTAGGTTCTTCCCCAGGGCCCATGGCACTGTCGGTGGGGTCAAAAATCTGACAATACATAGGCCATGGGCCCTAGAGATGTCAGAGTATGACAGGAAACATGGGTAAGTTATATGCAAACATATCATTTTATATAAGGGACTTAGCATCTATATTGCTTGACAATGCTTACCTTTCCGTGCCAATAAGAATATTTTCACCACACCTCTTTCAATGTCACAGTGTGAGGAGTCCATTATATCAATGTGCCTTAAGTGATTTAATGAATTCCCTAGAGCCAGTCATTCAGATTGCCTGCTGTACTTCTTATCCTTGCATAATCACTTTTGTCTGTTGTGTGAGCATCCTTCTGGCAACTAAGTTTCTGAAGGTGGACAGGCTTGCTGGAGAGTCTCCAAATGGCTTTAGATCTTTAGTTGCAGCCAAAGAGGACTGGAGAAGTGTAAGTGGACTGATCTGGAGGGGTTAAACACAGTGATGACAATGAAATTTAGATGGTGTCAACAAGGAAGGCTGTGACTGCTGTAGCTACAGGGATGATAGTGAAGAGGAGGACATCGTCCTGGTTATGTGTTTCCCTGAGGGGGTGAAAGGCCTTGCTGTAGGAAGCAAATGGCAATGTGCTGTGGAGTGCTGTAAACTTTGTCAGAGATCTGGGGGCTTTGACCTCTGGGCTCAAGCTAACTGTCTCCTGGAAGAGAAGCAACCCCAGACTCTAGCCTGTCCTCCAGCCTTATCCTCCAGCTTTGTACTCTAGCCTGATCCTCCATCCTTGTCCTCTAGCCTGATCCTCCATCCTTGTCCTCTAGCCTTGTTCTCTAGCCTTATCCTCCATTCTTGTCCTCCATCCTTGTTCTCTAGCCTTGTCCTCCATTCTTGTCCTCCATCCTTGTCCTCCAGCCTTGTCCTCTATCCTTGTTCTCTAGCCTTGTCCTCCAGGCAGCATCACAACACTTCTCATCTGGTCACAGTTCCACAGTTTCACCCCCTTGCATTTCAGTGGCTCTGAATAACCAATGTTTGTGTCTCACAGACCGCAGGTCTCGGGCTCCTCCTGCACAGTCCTTTTCCAGCATAAGTGATGAAGGACCACTCAGAACATGAGAACCTAACAGGACAGATGCCAAACAATAACTAAGAGATTATACCCATTTTTCAAGGCTTGCACTTTTAATATAAATGTTGCATGAGCTGAATGCTTCTGAAAATGCTGCTATGCTGAGAAAATAAAGAGGGTAATGTAGAAAAAAATGACTAATTAAACTATTTACCCAGTATTTTTATTGTATGTAATTGATCAGCGGTGTTAATCTTTAACCCGCCATTATAAATGAATACACACAGACACCACGTGGATCTTAACAAGCCTAGGCCTGAGTTGTACAATCCTAGCCATCTAAGCTATTTCAGAACTCTTATTACCCAAATATAACCCCTTATATACATATGTCCCTTTGGACTATTATTCTCCACACTATGCTGATGTTCCAGGCCACATGGAAGGATCTTCTTTAATCTACCCCATGGCGTGTCCTCCTTGTTTGCTCTTGGCTTTCTCTCCAGCAACCTTCCTCTTCCCAAGATGCTCTCTGTCTCTCAAAAAGCCCAGACACCTTAGTCCTGCCTACCTCTGTCCTTGCACAATCTCCAGGCTTCAGCATTTATTTAACCAATCAGAGTCAAAGTCTATCTTGGTGTGTCTAAAGTTATGAACCTAAATAATTTCTATCATATATGTCTTCAACCCCATCAAAGACATAAGAAGGGATAAAGTTATTATTTGAGACAATAGGAGGCACAGAACAGCAGCTTCCAAAAAGAAAAAAATGACAGTTTCCTGCCTACACAGTCCCAAATATCTCTCAATACTGTTGGAGCATCATCTACAGCCTTCTGGCCAAGCATATCTCACAGACATAATTGTGCAGCAGGAAATAAGGATTTTCCCATTCTGTCTCTGCAGAATCAGGACATCAACTTACCTGCATTTAAGCTCTGGTCCATCTTTGGACTGTATATAGTCTGCTGAGAGAGCAGGGACATTTTTGTCCAGTAGGAATTATCTCCTGATGGGAGATTTCTTTTTGATGCTCATTGTTTTCTTGCAAGTCAAATGGGAGCTGACTGTTTTAAAGTCAAACAATTCTTAAAATAATATCTTTAAATGCCATTTTCTGTACATCTTTGAGGGTTTTGAAGACATCTATTGATTTATAAATCTATCTATCATTTTGAACAAGCAAACTGTAAAATTCTATCAAAATTAATCTTATTTTTTATCAATCCACAAAATTCTATACCAATGTATCAGAAGATATCCTTATTTTAAGACTAACAATAGTTTTAAGTTTCAGAGCAGATTCAATAATCTATCCTTATATCTTATCATTTCTATATTATATACATATACTCCCCTTCTTTTTTTTTAAAGTCCTTCTTCCCTATAGAAGAGAGAAAGAAGGATAGAGAAAAGAAAAAGAAATAGAAAAGTCCTTGAGTCTAACCTCCTATACCTTGTTTAATAAGGCCATTTAACAGCTGGGTGTGGTGGTGCATGCCTTTAATCCCAACACTTGGGAGGCCGAGGCAGGTGAACTCTGTGAGTTCGAGGCAAGCCTGGTCTATAAAGTGAGTCCAGGACAGTCAGAACTACACAGAGAAACCCTGTCTGGAAAAAAAAAAAACAAAAGCAAAAACAATAGCAAAAATAAGACCATTTAACAATTTGTAACCAATCCCCCTAAACAACATCTATAACATATCAAATGACCAAAATATTATCTCCCCATCTTTTGGGAATGGGGCATCGCTCTCTTAAAATTGCATTCTGCTGAATTAGGATGTAAAAAACTTGTTTGGGGGCCCAAATAAAATGCAAAAGAAATGGTTAAGTAATTTAATAGTTACGTTTGTTGTCCAGTCTCTATGTGCTCAGCAATTTGAATGTCCTGAGCAGTTTGTAGTCTGTTGAACTTTGGGTGGGAAAGTTAAGGGCTTCATTGAAGTGCTGGCTGGAATAGTCTGTGAGTTGGACCATTTGGGCTTGTCTTGTCTTCTTTGGTGTTTGGTCCCTTTGCTCTGAAAATATATAATTTCTCACAATTAACACATTTTTTTATTTTTTCTTTAAAGACAGGATTTTTCTGTACATCCTTGTCTTGGATTTACTTTGTAGACCAGGCTGACCTTGGTGAAGGTCAGAGATCCACCTGTCTTTGTCTCCCAAATGTTGGGATGAAAGGCATGTACCATCACACCCAATGATTAAGATATCTCCCCTAGAGTCTAATATCTCTCTTGAAACCAGTTTTCCAGTGGGTGTCCCACATCTAAGGAGACTGGCTTGTGGCCCCTTTCTCTTTATATCTTAAAAATCTCTTATATCTCAGCACTGTCAAATGACAAAAACATCCCTTTTACCTACTGATATAGGGAAATCAAAGACATCTAAACAAAATTCAAGCAAAGAAACAAGAACATTCCAAAAGCCTTGGTCTAATCATGCCATCCTGTGTTTAATTAAAGTTCTGTTTATTATTTCTGAAATCTAGCTTTGAGTGTATATCCACCGTGGGCCTTTCCCAGATACTCTTGATAAGCACCTAGTAGTATTCAGGCATTTGTGAGTTCCCGCTGCCATCTTTTGTATCAGGTCGGGCCTCCTTCCTTCCCCCATTGTTATTGTCAGCAGCTTAGCATTCCATCTGTAAGCTCTCTCCCTTACAGATATCCTTAAACCTATCCTAGTCAAAATTTTCTCAAAAAGTATACATAGAACCACAATTGTCAGTGTAAAAATTATCTGTATGTTAAGAGAAACAAACTCAATTGGAATCCAAACATACTGAGACATTATAAATTTCATTTTAATTTAGGCGGTTAATTCCATCTCAAATTCTGTTTAGAAGGCTGCCGGTTATTTAGCATATAAAGAGAGCTAAGCTTTCCACCTTTGCTGTAAGGCAGTAGCTTTTGTTAAAGGAGCTGCATCTTTGTAATATATTTGGGTTTGGCTCCCCTCTCTTTGTCTAGGAAGTTAGTTTTCATCTGGGCCTTCTCAAGCTGTAAGCATGGATTCTAATTGCTGTATGCTGGGTGCCATATGTAGAAAAAAATGGCTAAACAATTTACCCAGTATTAATATTGTATTTAATTCTTCAGCGGTGTTAATCCTTAACCCGCCATTATAAATGAATACACACAGACACCACGTGGATCTTAACAAGCCTAGGCCTGAGTTGTACAATCCTAGCCCATCTAAGCTATCTCATAACTCTGTTACCCAAATATGGCCCCATATATACATACGTCCCTTTGGACTATTATTCTCCACACTATGTCGATGTTCCAGGCCACATGGAAGGATCTTCTTTAATCTACTCCATGGCATGTCCTCCTTGTTTGCTCTTGGCTCTCTCCGGCAACCTTCTTCTTCCCAAGAAGCTCTCTGTCTCTCAAAAAGCCCAGACACCTTAGTCCTGCCTACCTCTGTCTTTGCCCAGTCTCCAGGCCTCAGCATTTATTTAACCATTCAGAGTCAATTAAGTAACAGACAGCAAACAGGACCAAACAACATTGAGAATGCTTAACACCACACCATCAAAGAGTGGAAAATAACAAGAGAAGTTGACAGGAGCAAATCCCTCACACAAGTTTTTAGTTACCCCTAAATAGTACCAGAAAACAAATGAGGTAAGAAAGTCTCACACACACACACACACACCCCACTCCTGCACTTTCTGGCTCTGTACAGTTCAAGCTTGTTTCTCCTACTGAACCTCACTCTCTTTTTTTTTTTTTTAATAATTTATTTTTTATTTCTTCAAGTTACATCTCAATCACAATCCCCTCTCTACTCCCCCCTCCAGTCCCACCCTTCCACCCTCCTCCCCCTCAGCCCCACCATCCTCTTCGCTTCTTTTTTTTTTTTTTTTTTAGTTTAAGGTATTTATTTTTCCCCCCAACAGCTCTC
>CAJQZJ010032031.1:12635645-12659836 GCA_907164525.1 Lophiomys imhausi | reverse complement strand
TCATTGTAAGCAACATGAATTCTGGGATTTTAAAACTACAGGTGTGTGGTGAGCTAAAATTAGTAAATGCCTATACACTAAGAGGAAAATCAAGCTTTTAGACAAGTTAAGACAAAAAGTCCTTGGTTTTCTTTCTTCCATTTTTATTTTTGGTTTTTCCAGACAGGGTTTCTCTGTATAATAGTCCTGGCTGTCCTGGGCTCGATTTGAAGACCAGGCTGGCCTGGAACTCACAGAGATCCACCTGCCTCTGTTTCCCCAGCACTGGGATTAAAGGCCTGTGCCACCATGCTTGGCTCTTGTTTTTCATTTTCAAGTGTATATTCATTTCCCAACTCTGTTTATTCTAAAAACAAAACAAAACAAAAACCCATAAACAATGACAACTTAGGAACAAAGAGGACCCCTTGACCAGAGACTGTGGTCTTTAAAGTCCATTTCTTAATGAAAAGGAATGAGGGTTCTTAGCAAACAAAAATGCCACAAGAATGCAACAGGCAGCCTGAAATGTGGGAAATTCCATAGTACCTATGACCTGATTCCTTCCTCGAGTGAATAGCGCAGTAAAAGGACAGGAACTAATGTCTGTATGTGGGCCGTGCATGGATCTCAAACAAACACCTCTAAAGGGTTAGAGCAAGCGGAGTAGGTAGAGCTTCAGCGGGATGGTTCTGTAGAAGCCCGACATCCCCATGACCCACACAGTGAAGAGAAAATTGACGTCAAGTTTTCTTCTGACCTTCACATGCATGCCATGGCTGCTTCCTCTAAACAAACTTTAAGAATAACTGTGATGATGGGTATTTTATGGTATCAAAAAATCATTTTTGGTACAGATGGTAGCACTATTGTTATGTAAAAAACTTTATGTGCTAGCAGTGAGTTTCAAGTCACTTAGAGATGACCTGTTGGAACATCTGGGACTTGCTTTAGTATACTTAGAAAAAATTGGACAGGAGCAGAACAAATTTGGCAAAGTGCTTGCAGAAATGGGTTAGGCCATGCCAGCTCATCATGATATCTATCTCCTTATATCTTCTTGCTAATCTTTGTTAACTTAAACTCTCAATTATTTAAAGGTCTAGTGAAGAAAAAAAAAAAAAGCCTGATTCAGAAACACTAAAGAGACTCAAACAAAATGAAGAGATTTTAGTGTAAGGATGACTTAAAATTAATAAACCAAATTGGTTAAAGATGTAGAAATGCATCAAAAGAGAATCCAGTTCAAATTCCATGATGCTTCTGGTGCAGAAACTAGCAGAGTGTGCTTAAAACCTCCCCAGGCCATAGATGGGAACTTCAGAGAGTTGCAGGGGCCCTACCTCTTCTTGTGGAGGTCAGAGGTTTGTGTTCCCAGGCTGCTGGTTGGAGGCTCATGTGCCAACTGCATGAGCAGTCTTTTCATTCACAAAGCAGTTTTGGACAAGGACTGGACAGTGGACACATTCTCCATATCTGTAAGCAGATGCTATTGCCCATGGGCACTGGGGTCTGGGGCAGCTGCTGGGGAAAGGCACTAAGGACCCCAGGAATAGCTCCCGCCCAAAGCTCATGTAGTTTTGGATTTGTTCCTTTGTTGTTTTGCTGGAGGGATTCATTCTTCCTCCAGCCTGGGTCCCCCGCATCTTCTATATCATTTGCCCTAGCCCAGCACAGAGTTCCACTCCATTTAGACTCCTGGTTTTTCCTTGTGGCCAGTGATTCATTTTTCTCCCTTGAATCTTCTCTGTGGTTGGATCCTTGTTTCCCATATCCTTCCCAACCCCTCAGAGAACAAAAGGTGCTCCTTAGTCTTTTGGCTAAAGTCTGAGCTGGACCATTGCACCCAGCATGGGCAAAGACCTGAGGGCTCCTCCAGCTTGCTTAGAATTCTCTAAGTATTCTGAGACAAATGCTGTCAGTAGGATATTTTGCTTCTGGCTGAAGTGATGTTTTATGTGATTCATCTGTTGTCTGAGATTTCCGGTCATACTCATAAAATATGGTCTCTGCCCCTGATACAAACCCTTTGTTTATAAGATGTAAGCCAAGTCACCCTCAAATTCTCAGAACTGGAAACACACTTTCTCACGTCTATGAACCCAGCAAGATGAAGTTTTGCTTGTACATTATGTTTAAAGTTGCTATGACAGAGGTCAGTTCCAAAGAAGGTGAGTCAGAATTCAGTTCTACATCAAGTACTCTGCCTTCTCAGTCATGCCCCAAAACTACAGTCAGGTCAATGGGGACCTGATTTTGACAAATAGAATCCCATCATTTTGGGGAAACAGAGGAGTGAGGAGGTGACTTAAGCCAGTCAGTTATGCTTGCCAGACATAAGGCCTTCAGAATCACAGAGCAAGAGGTGTCAGGGTACTACCCAGAGTCAACCACTGCTTCACAGGTGAGAAAACCAAAGTCTAGAGTTAGTTGTTACAGAAGAGATAGCGAATCCATGTTCCCAAAACAGCTTATTAACCACGTCAGCCGAGGGAGGGGAGGTGCCTTGCTTGCTGTTCCTCACCTGACTCTTATCTCATTCCTGAAAGTCGCCTTGCCACTGTCCCAGACCCGCACCCAGCTCAGAGCTGCTTGTCTGTTTTCAGTGTCTGTGGGACACTTGGGCTCCGCACCGTCAGCACAGGAAGGAACCTACCTGTGCCCTTTTCCAGTGGCTTTCACTGTCTGGAAGACTTAAACAGACAAGGTCCTCTTGCCACACAGAGACAGCCTGATGCTCTCTCCCCTGCAGTTGACATCCACTCTCCCTAAGTGACAACTGGCCTCCTCCCTCCCATCCCCCAGGACCGTGTATGTGGACTTCCATTTGCCCAGTATGATACTGTTGTTAGTTATGAACATTTTGCTTCTTCCCACTTCACCATAAATTCCTTTAAGCCTGAGACCGGATTTGTAGCCAGGATATTATTTATAGCTCCAGCAGTTAATCACTGAAACATTGTTAAAAAAAAAAAGTTCTGTTAAAGTAGGCTGAACTTCACTATTTTTGGAAATCCAACAGCATTCAGACAGACAATTCTAAAGAGGTGAAATTTGGCATTTGCTATTTCTCTTCTGATAACTTTAGATACACTCAAGGATATTTTTATCTTTATAACATGCCATAGATGAAAACAGGGAGGGGTCTCTTTTCCTGTTTCCTTACATTATGCTCCATGTAAAGCTCAAATAAACGCGTTTCCTAAGTAGTTGATGTTGAGGAAACACTTGGGAGGGAAACCATGACATAGCTGTATGGGGTGAGTTCCACAGTTAGAAATTTAAGCCAGTCCCCCACATTAAATGTTAAGTACTCTCTCTCTTCCTCTCTCTCTCTCTCTCTCTCTCTCTCTCTCTCTCTCTCTCTCTCTGTCTCTCTGTGTGTGTGTTTTTCAAGACAGGGTTTCTTTGTGTAATAGAGCCCTGGCTGCTCTGGACTTACTTTGTATACCAGGCTGGCCTCCAACTCACAGAGATCTGCCTTCCTCTGCCTCCCGAGTGCTGGGATTAAAGACAGGTGCCACCACAACAAGTATTTTCCAAGTAACAGTTACCAAGCATCTCTGCCTACTGTTAAAGAAAGTTCTGAAAGATAAGGTTGTCTCAGGAAACAGCCTTGATCAGAAGCAAAAGACCTAGACCTGGTCTGCACAGTACCAAGTTCTGTCTGTATGTCCCTGGAACCTGGTATTTACACCTATTTATCTTCCTCAGCCGTGAAACAGACTGGCTGTTGAGTGAGTTCCTGCACAAGCATGGTTCCACCCATCCAGTTACAGGGTGTGGATCAAATTAGCAAACATGTGTTATGTGTTAAAGCCCTTCTCAGTCTCTGGACTGGTGGCATCTGGGGTTGGCAGTTGAGAAGGCTCATTTTCAGGCTCCACCCCAAAGCAACTAACTCAGAAACTGGCTCCTTAGTCTGGGGAGCAGAACTTCGTCATATACAAAGTGGAGTTGGTCCTGTGTTAGCTAAGTGGGGGATCTCTCCACACCTAACCAGCTCAGTGTGTCCCAAATAAAACAACCGTACTTGCCAAAGGTAATGCAGGCCACTGCCCCTGTTCTGCTGGCTCCTCAGAAGTCCGAGACTCCTGGGACATACTATTTGGGAAAATCTGTTGGAAATCGAGAGGGGCTATATGAATATATAAAGTCCTGTTAAACTCACCGACTTTTTACAAATATGCCAAAGGGAAACACAGGACAAAAGGCAGAGACTCTGGTGACAGATCTTATAAGCTACTCTTAACCCTAAAGAGTCCTGGGCTGCATACATGTCTCTCTTTGTTACTTCATCCTGTCAGTCTACTTCTACCTGAAACTAAGATGAGACAGACTGAAATTGAAGTCAGCAATGTGAACCATGTCTCCTGAAGCCACTCCAGAGCCCCAGGGCGGTAATGTTCCCTGGCTGGAAGAAGTCCTTTGGCGCCCTCTAGAGGGAACAACTGGAAGGAGCTCTTTTCAGGTCTCAAGTCAAAGCTGCTTCTCCCGGGAGTAACTGGCAATTTTCACGGCTAAATATATAAAATTGGATACAAATCAGTAAGGAAATTTATTTTAAAACAATTCTTTAGTATGTATATAAAATTATATATATATTTTTTGCTAAAGATGAAAACAGATTTGCGAAGTAATGATTTTCACATAAAGAATTTTAAATATTGGCTGATGATTGGCAGGATGTAGAGTTTTTGGTCAATATTTTGATTTCTATAATCTTCAATGCTGAGAACAATGCTTCACTTAAATATGTAGTACACATGACAAAAAATATATAAGGACTACTTTGGAAATAATGTCTTAAACCTGAGCCTAAATCCATCTTTAAAAGGAAGGAAGGAAGGAAGGAAAGGAAGGAAGGAAGGAAAGGAAAAAAGGAAGGAAAGAAGCAAGGAAGGAAAGAAGGAAGGAGTGAGGGGAGGAAGGAAGATGCAAATAACACAGAAAACAGGACCCTGTGTCATGCATCAGTTTGAAAATAGTTTCACTCTTGGGGGCTCAGGAAAAGGCTCAAGGACCCCGGGAATTTGAGAACTACATTTTGAAGACATACCTCCAGACTACCTTCCTGCTCAGTGGTCACACAGTAGTTTCCTCTAAAACGTCTCCTGAGTTATATCTACAACCATCACAGATCAGAAAAAGTTGGAACTAGCTGTGGGCTCTCCTCCCCCTAGTGGTAGATCGCCGATAGTACAGTCGGTTGAGGTTTCCTTGTGGATGTGCTCGCCCTGTTATTTTACAGCCACATTTCCTGCATTCGTTCTGTGAGTAAAATACTAGAGAAAACGTTTTCCACTTGTTTTCGCCTGCATCTGCTGCCCTCGAGGACTCCGCAGAGTGCTCCTTTCTTAGTTTTCTCTCACCACCTGATCCTGTTTCAAATGTCCCTCGCTGCTGAAGGCCAAGGTACCTTGTCCTTTCCTTTCCCCTAGGTCTTTCATGTACATCACTCTTCACTGCAAACCCTGTTTGGTGGTCTTCTCCAACTGCAGAGAGCTGTGAGAACGGGAACTCTGCATCCCTGGGCACAGAGCGCCAAAGGGGCAGCCCTCACTTTCTAGGGTCAGCCTTGACTTGGAGCTGAGACATCCTTCACATGCTTCGAGAGGCAGGTCAGCTCTTCCCTTCCTTGAGGACTCGCATTTCAGCTGTGCCCTTACCCACGAATGAATGCTTGGTCCTTCCCCAGTCACTACAGACCACTGTATGTGCGGACAGTAGCACATAGCTTACTATGGCCTATAGGAGACTGAGTTGTATGTAAATTTTCCTCACCGGGATTCCAGTCTTATCCCCACTTCGTTTATCTTACACCACTGCATAAATTTAGTGTTTTGTGGACGGGAAAGCCAAGGTTCTGCTTCATTTTGCTTCGTTTTCTTGGTATGCTGGATATTGGATTCGGATTCCTGTACATGACAGACAAGCATTCTACCACCAAGCTACATCCTTCTTTTTCTTTTGAGACAGAGTCTCACTAACTTGCCCAGGCTGGCCCTGAACTCACTCTCTAGTGGAAGCTGGCCTTGGACTTGTAGTCTTTCTACCTCAGTCTGCTGAGTAGCTGGAATTTCAAAACTGCATCACCCTGCCTGGCTGACTTGGAGTTTTCTTCTTGAGAGGGACTTGTTGCTACTACCTGAGGCTAGAGGTGGGTGAGCTGGATTTAGATGAAGCTCTTTTGAGGTAATTCTCAGAAAGGCACAAGGCACTAAAGAGTAAAAATTACTACATTTATCTTTTTAAAAAACGGACATTTATTTTAACATCAGAGATACATTGATATAATGTGCTAAAAGATTTATTTTTATTTTATGTGTGTGGCTGCATTTATGTATATGTACTGCATGCCTGCATGGTGGATGCAGAAACCAGAAGAGGATGCCAGATCCCCAGTATTGGAGTTGTGAGCCACTACGTGGGGGCTGGGGATTGAACCTAGCTAGGTCCTCTGCAACAGCAGCAAGCACCCTTAACCATGGAGTCATCTCTTCAGCCCCTTAAGAACAATTTTATCTCAAAGTGCAGAGAAGATTTGATATAGACAACTGTCAGATTGTACAACTGGTTAAATGTGATTTTTGAATCACAGCCCTGTTTCTTATTAACTTAAACAAATCATCAAACTTAATCTGGCAGAAGGGTTGGAGGTATGTGGTAGAAGTTAGGCCTCTTTAGTGAATTAGTAGGCAGTTCAGATTAGCATCTGGCAGCACCTAAGGAAAGCTTGGAGTCCCTTGAACTTGCCGAGATGGACAGAGCCCAAAGGTCATAGCTCTGTGAGAAACATGAATTGGCCTGTTGAAGGGGTGTGGCTAAGAAGCCGTGCAAGCCTTTCAGATGAAGTCAGTTGCTCCAAGAAGTCACACTGCTGGATATCATGAGAACTCCTGTGGACCCTCGAGACTGCCAAGGATCTGGAGATGATGCAATATACACACCAGAGAGCTCCAGGCTGCCTCCATCTCCCTCTTGCCCTCACTAGCTGAGAAGACAGGCTGGAGAAATGCACAGCAAGGTATTTCTTATGATCATAAACTGAAAGGCAGAGTCCAAGAGAGAAAGACTTTTCATTGCAAGTTAGCCCGAGAAAGTCCCTTTACCATAACTCAGCCTATTAAGGCTGGCAGCAAAGGAGGGCAGAGTTCAGAAGCTGCTCAGAGAAGCTTTAGGCCATGAAGCCTACATTGGCAAAGGAGACTATAGAAATGACTCTCTGCTGATGGAAAAAGCAGACCTTAACCTAGCAGTTGGAATGGACTGAACTTTATAAGCTGGGCACAATCTAGCGGTTGAAATAAACTGGCCATATAAACTGGCAAAGTCAGGCCAAATGGGCACTAAGCTTGAAAGGGCCTGCCTTCTGAGACTGCCATAAACCAGGTTATCTTGCACGGACCTACAATAAGAATATTAATATCCTTTCAAGAAAATTAAAATAGGGTTAATTGGGTGTCCTTAGGTAGGATTAGGGATTGTTAGGTTGTAGGCTTTAGGTTACTAATAAATTTAAGTGTTTTAAATAAAAATGTTCTGTTACAGAGGTAGGCACAATTCTTTTGATAAACCAGCAAGTAGATAAAAATATTCTGGAAATAATAAAATACGAAATCTGCATATACAACAGTTTAGAAATATGCTCAAGTAGCATTTACAACTGTATCAGGAATCTGCATGACAGAGATGAAAACCAATTCCAAATAAGCAAAGGGAGAGCTATTAAACTGCAAGGTGGAGACATCTGGAGTATGTTGGGTTTCAGGCTCATCTGGATCCAGGGGTAGAGATGGCATTCTTAAATCTCTAGCTTGTGCAACATGCCTTGTATAAGCTCTTTATAGTGGCCCAGCCTTGTAGAAATCAGAGGCAAACAGAAACCAGTGCTTGTGGTCCAGCAGAGAGGGACGAAGTCAGAGCTCTCACAGGGGATGGCGAAAAGCCATTTTCTACAACAATGATGGATAATTGTAGAACTGGAGCAGAGCATATGCAATCTGAATAAAACCAAGAGCAGCACACCACACTGATTCAGGGTTAACTGTTCTGCTGTTGACTTTTGTTTTCAAGGAATGCCCCAAATGCTCTACCTTCTCATGCCTAAGACACCAGGGATCAATTCTCTGATGCTTTATTAACATATGTATAATTACAAATTATGATAATAATCACTAATGAATTTACTTTGCTATGTGCCAATACCGTGCTGACTATTCTATGTAATTTCATTTAGCCCTCACTTCCTCAGTCTATTTTGTTTACATATCTGTGGTACTAGGACTCGGACCCAGGGTTTCTTATATATACTGAGTCCATGTTCTAACACTGAACTACACCCCCAAATCCCTTAGTCAGTTTTCTTTACACTTTTCACATTTTTTTCATCCCTTTCACTTAGGGGAGGAACATTTATTTTGGCTTACAGTTTGAGAGCCTATAGGTTCATCATAGCATTGAAAGCATGAGAGCTGAAGGAGCTGGGTCTGTTGTGGTGGGAACATAAAGCTGTTTGTTCACATGTTGGTGGCCAACTAAGGAAACAGAGTAATTGGAGCTAGAAGGAGAGTTGGGCTACAACCCAAAAGACCAACTCTTTACCCCAGGAACCCAGTTCCTCCAGCTTGATCTTACCCTCTAAAGGTTCTATAGTCTCCTTTAACAATGCTGCCAGCTGGGGATCAAGTGTTCAAATGCATGGCCCTGTGGGATGTTCACGTCACATAGAAACTATAACATTCTGTTCCTGACTCCCATAGACTCATGGCCATCTCATAATGCAGAATGCATTGAGTGGAACTTAAAGATTTCCATGGTCTTACATTATTCAAAAGTTCAAAGTCCAATGTTTCTTCTGAGACTCAAGGCAAACTCTTAGCTGTGAGTGATTCTAAAAATAAACAAACCAAAATATCTAAAAAGTAATATCCAATAGACAACAGCACAGAGTGACACTCCTGTTCTAAAAGGAAGGAATAGAAACCTAGAGAGGAAAGACTAGATCAAAGCAAGACTAAAACCTAAGAGGGGAAAAAAATCTAACCTGGAAGCCCCATATCTAGCATCTGTGGATTGTGTTGGCATCATCTAGGCTTAAATGGAATTGGGTGTTGATGCCCCCTCCAGCTCTGCTACCTGCAGCACACACAATTTTCCTTCTGGGCAGGTTTTACTGCATGCCTGTAGCTTTCCTCAGCACAGGCCCATGTTCTTGGTATCTATAACACCCTGGAGTCTCCACTTCAGCATAGTCTTCATGCACAGTGATGTCTCAAGTCTTCTTGAAGGAAATCTGGCTCTCCCTCACACTTCCTGATTTTCTAGAACCTCCATGAAACTGCCATGGTCCATAATGATTGTGTTTTACATGTCTACAAAACCAGTGCCAATGAGTGGGACTGCCGATTTCAGCTGTTAGCTCAAGTTGTAACCTGGCTCTATTTCACTGCAAGTTACACAAATACACAAATGCTTCTGAGTTTTTGGCTAACCATGGAAAAACTTATCCCTCAGTATCCCTGGTTGAGAAGGATACTGTGAAAGCTCTGTTGATTCAGGCATTGCTTTTTCTTTTTTAAGTGGGTACACATTGTTACCTCTGCACTCCAAACTTTCAGTGTTTTGGTGACAGGTTTCTTATCTGCATCAATCTGTTTAATAATTACTACACTGTCTTCATCTTAGATTCTCTGACACACCTTTCCTTGTCAAACTACATAATTTTCCACATCTCTCCACTCGACATTTTTTTTAAAACTCATATTCTGACTATAAACCTCATTCAATGTGGTGAGAGTTAAGCATTTCATGCTTCTTGGAATTTCTTCTGCCAAGTTAATTCATTTTTTATTTTTGACCTTAGTTTCACTCAAAATTTCAAGTCACAAGAGGAACACAGCCAGTTTTTCTTTTTCTATTTTCCTTTCATTGAAAATAAATTTTTTAAAATATAATACATTCTGTTTCCCTCACCCCAACTCCTCTAAGATCCTCCTCACTTCTTCTCCTTTCTGAATCTACACGCTTTCTGTCTCCTAGAAAACAAATAGCCATCTAGAGAATAATGGTAAATCAGCCTGCCTCCATCTTAAGCTTGAAAACCATGTTATAGTAAAGACAAACTAAGTTCACTTCTGTTTATGATTAAATCTGTTTCTTAAGGATTTTTACCCTAACTCAAGTTGTTCTTTAATGCTTGTTCCAGGAATGGCAACCAGGCCGTTGTTTCTAAAGGTTATGACCACCTGTTGTTATGACCACTTTGCAATCATGTCTTTGTCTCAGGAGGTGCTATGACCAACTTGTTATGTTTATATTCTGCTTCTGTAACCCCGCTAGTTTGCCTGCCAAATGCCACATTTGGAAATCTCCTACTCCAGAACCATAAAAACCCTTATTTCACTCATGTCTAATGTTGATCCCTTGAACCCCACCTTTAGGGAGAGACAATCTGTGTGTATGAATAAAAAAAAGCTTGCTTTAATTAACTGTTTGCTTTTATTAATTTGGCCATGATTTGGATTGGTTGTCTTTCTCCTTGCATGTGTGAGAATAACAAATAATAAAATAAAGTAAAACAAAAACAAACAAACATAAGAAAAAGAACCAAGGAAAAACCATGAGAAACATATATAGCTACAGAGACATGCATATTTGCACACACAGGAATCCTATAAAAACACAAAACCAGAAGCCATAATTTATAAACAAAAAACCTCTAAAGTTGTTTTATCTTTATCTATCTATCTATCTATCTATCATCTGTCTGTCTGTCTATCTTTTGTTCTGACAAAACATGAGACAAAGAACCCAAAGATAGCATTGAGGTTGTTTTCTGTTGACCATCTACTCCTGGGCAAGAGGCCTGCCTTTAAGAGTGGTTTGTATCCACAGTGAGATGCCCTGGTGTCAGGTCCAAAAGAAACTCAGGGACAAATGTCTATCTGTGATGTCTACCAACATACCAAAGCACACAGTGACCTCCAGGATCCCTCAGTATCACAAGTTCCTGAGGGGTTCTTCTCACTCACCCCCCCACCCTGAATTTCTCCAGCTCTTCAGCATCCTTCCCCCAACTTCTCGTTCCCTTATAACCCTACTATTTTTTTTTTTTGTTTTTTTCGAGACAGGGTTTCTCTGTGTATCCTTGGCTGTCCTGGACTCACTTTGTAGACCAGGCTGGCCTCGAACTCACAAAGATCCGCCTGCCTCTGCCTCCCAAGTGCTGGGATTAAAGGCGTGCGCCACCACCGCCCAGCATAACCCTACTATTTTGGTTATTGTCTCTTGGTCCCCTCTCTTTTGGTCTCCTTGGACTGCACTCTCTTTGTTTTCCTTTCTTGCTCTCCCCACCTCTCTTTCCTCTCATGGCCAAGTCCAATCTGCTGGCCATATTCAGTCTGCTTTGTCTCTCTATTCTGGACTCTTTCAGATGCCTCTCAACCATTCCTTAGAACAGTCATGTCCTCAATTTATACACCTTGAGAGAACTAATTTTTCATTTGTAAGTGGTTATCAATTGGAGATAGCTTCTAAGTTAGGGATGGAGGCTTGTGTCTACTTCTCCTCTCAGCACTGGGACACGAACTTGTGCAAACCTGTGTGGGCTATGTGATGCCACCACAGTCTTTGTGAGTTCACATGTATGTCAATCCTCCTGGGTTTGTAGGACCTTGTCCTTTTTGTGTCCTCCCATCCTTTCTGGCTCTTAAAATCTTTCTGCTGTAGAATTTAGAGTATCTTTCAATACCATGAACACTAGTCCTTAAGGAGCGAAGGCTCTATGGAGGCACCAGATCAACATCTCTTTGTTCAATGAGTTGTGTGGCTGTTGTCTTCAGCAATAGAGCCTTGCCATCATTTTACAGAGAGAAATCTATAGTCTTGACAATAGCCTGGGTTGTTTGAAGGTTGCTATAGGCAACTGTGGCCAACAACTTGATTAGATGGAACCCATTCTAGGCACTGGAAGTTTTAGTTGCTGACAAGAGATGTGCAGTTGGGGAATTGTCTCCCCTGTTATTTAGCAATGTCATTTAGATTGCCTTCATATACGCATCTATTTAGGAAGCTTTTACTGTATTAGATTTCCATATGACCTCTCAAATGGCCATTAGTTTTACCTGTCTGTCCCTTTCTGTATTTCATTTCTTCCCTCCTATCTCTATTTGATTCTCTTGGGTTTTTTTTTTTCTTTTCTTTCTTTTTTTTTTTTTTTTCAAGACAGGGTTTCTCTGTGTTGCCCTTCCTGTCCTGGACTCACTTTGTAGACCAGGCTGACCTTGAACTCACAGAGATCCACCTGCCTCTACCTCCCAAGTACTGGGATTAAAAGTGTGTGCCACCATGCCCGGCAATTACAGACAGCTGTGAACTGTCATGTGGTTGCTGGCATTTGAACTCAGGTCCTTTGCAAGAGCAGCCAGTGCTCTTAACTGCTGAGCCATCTCTCCAGCCCCTGATTCTCTTGTTTCTTTCACCTTCAACACCCATACATTTATAACTATACTATTTTCCCTTCTCAAGGAGGTAAATCATCCCCCATTCTCTCACTCTATAACTAACCTTTGGTTATACAATCTGAAGCTTGCTTATCTCTGACTTAGCTAATATTCACATATTAGCTGTTAAGCAAATATATATACTATATTTGTCTGTCTGAGTTACCTCACTTAGGACAATTATTCTAGTTCCATCTACTTACCTGTGAATTTCATGATTTCATTATTTTGCCTTTGTAAGAGGAAATTTTATTGTTAATTATTTACCTTAATAGTCTCAGAAAGAAGAACAGATTAACTCAGTCCAATGTGATTTGCAGTTGACAAAATCTAATGAAGCAAGTGCTCTGATTGCTAAGGATTTAATTTGGGTGCTCTTAATACTCAGCCACCTAACACTTGGAACATAATCCAGACCAATGCATCATCCCACCTTTCACTTTAACACACACCTACCTCCCTTCATGATGGAAATATTTTCATTAACTATGATCTCCAAAGGGCTGGGTCTCTGGAGGACATAGCCATGAGCACAGTGCACAAAAAGAAAACTGAAAATAAAACTCTGTATGATAATTTACTAATCTAAGGAAACAAAACCTTCCGATATATTAAGAAATAAATCCAGTTACAAATGCACTAGTAGGTCTATGCGAAGGATCCGGTAGAATAACTGAAACAGCCGCTTATTTACAAGATACACAAGCAGGAACGGTGCACCTAGCCCACCCTCCTCTGTAGGCCACATACAAGAATCCACCTTCATCTTTTTCCTTCTCGTAAAGCTGTCCCATAGTGAGGCTGGACTGTGGGACTGTCTTGTCCACAAACAGTAAAATGGCCTTCTTGGAAGGAAGCTTGATCCTTTTCCTGATGATCCACATGAACTGAGCCACAGTGATGTCAGATGGAACCAAGTACTTCCGTTTGTCAGTGTCAACAATCTGAGAGCCTGAGACCTTTTCCACAATCACCAGAACCCGGTCCGGGATACTCCGCTCTGATCTTCGCGGATTCCACGCATCTGTGTTCCAGCGAGTGGTCCTCCTTAAACATCCACTTCATGGTGGCGGGAGGCGACAGAGTCGGCTCTTGGAGCTGAGGACTTCAGCGAAGCGACCACAACAACAACAGAAGTGGCAGCGGCGGTAGCGACGACTACTTGGCAGGCGGGACTTCCGGCTCGATTTCATTATTTTTAACAGCTGATATTAACACAATATTCCATTGTGTAAATGTGGCACATTTTCTTTATCCATTCTTCTACTGAGGGACACCTAGGATGTTTTCAATTTCTGGCTATTATGAATAGAGCAGCAACAAATATGGTTGAGCAAGTGTCTCTGTAGTAGGATGAAGTATTCTTTGGGTATATGCCCAGGAATGGTATAGCTGGATCCTAGGGTAGATTATTTTCAGCTTCCTGAGAAACCACCATACTGATTTCCATAGTAGCTGTATAAATTTGCACTCCCACCACATGAATGTTCCCCTTACTCCACATTTTTGCCAGCATGAGCTGTTATTCATTTTATTGATCTTGGCCATTCTGACTGAGGATAAGACTTGAGCAATGGATTGGGGGTGAGGGAACAGGGTTTTTTTTTTTTTTCAGAATATATATGACACGAATGGTCTTTAGTTCAATTCCTGACAGAATCTCTGATCCCACCCGAAGTGTCACAAAACTAGTTTTTTTATTGTTGTCAGTGTTCTATTCCACACTCCCACGAGAATGGCTCATTGAGTTCTGCTTACAGCATCCTAGGGCTCTGTCAGTCCACACTCCAATGAACCAGTCCCCGAAGTCTATGAACCACCCAGTAAGATTTAATACACTGATGACACTGCTTCTTGGCCCCAATTTTCTGCGTTAGTTACTTTTTTCATTACTCTGACCCAATATGCTGCAAGATATTACCTCTTACTCTGACTCATGGTTTATGAAGGCTCAGTCCATCTCAGCAGCAAAGACATGGCAGCTGAGCAGCTGGATCTGGGGCACGGAAAGAGGGATATGCAGAGACATCAAGATTAGCACCTGGAAGAAGCCCATTACAGCGGAAACCTTTCCCCATCTGGACTACATGTAACAAACACAGCATGCTCAACAAAGTTTCTACCATAGAATCATGGGATGAGGCAGGTATTCTATGAATGGCCTTTAAAGAGTCATGAGACTTACATATTTGTCTTTCCCCAGCTCACTGGCCCACTCCCAATATCAGGAGACTTCCAGATTATTGTGTCCAGGACAAAGATTTCTACCAGGGACACCTAGGTTAGTCACCAAAAATAGAGACTCTTTGTTAAGAAAGGGGAAAGACACTTCTGAAGATGGGACTCTGCCAGCAAGTTTTTAACTGGTGTCCTTTCAAAGTCTGCCTGGATTTGTCCTCTTTCTGTCCAGAACTGTACTATTTTACAGCCTTTGGGTATGTCCTCAGCCTACCCGACTCTCCCACCCATTTAATTAACAGTGGGGAAAGAATAATGGTTTGGGGCCGGAAATCCTGGGGTGTAGCTCAGATTAACCCCCAACTGTCGCCATAGTCCTCATCAGTTAGGTAAGAAGTGAATATATATAACTTCTAAGACCAGCCTTCCCATCTTAGGAAGGGTGAGACACCAAAGCAGATCTCCAGGTGTCCTTAGAGAAAGCACTTTGAGCCTCAGGGTCCTTCTCAAGTGAAACTGCTAAACTTGAAAATCACTTCCATCAGAGACAATAAAAGTTCTGTGAGCTAAAATGGTCTTAAGAAAGAAAGTCAGTGACCTATCAGATCTCAAAGTTTACTACAAAGCTACGTTCATGGAAACATTGTAGAACTGTCATAAAACAGAGGTATAGAGCAAGAAACAAAGTGAACTGACTCCTAAGGACTTACGATGCATTTACACAGTGCATCTCTCAATCCTCATCCAAGAAGTTACTTTTTGTAGAGATGGCAGTCTGCAACAGCTGATCAAGGTGCAGAGAAGAAGAGACCATGGAAAGCTCAGCCCTGTGTGGGACATCTGTATCATGCTCCATCCTCTCTAGGTTCAGGGACCATGAGGAAGAGGGAGTAGAAAGACTTTGAGAAACTATCAAAGGACTAATAAGAAATGATAAAGTGTGTGTATGTGTGTGTGTGTGTGTGTGTGTGTGTGTGTGTGTGTGTGTGGTGACATAAGCTTCTAGAAGAATGTCTGTGTCTGTCATACACCAGAGAAAGGATGGTCTTTTAAAACAATATTAGGAAACTAGATATCACCATGTAAAAGAATTAAACTTGACAATTATCTTACTCCATACACGAGTCAATTCAAAATAGATGAAAGGCTTGAAAGGAATGCAAATTTTTTTAAACATTTATTTATTATGTATACAGTATTTGCTCTACATATGTGCCCGGGCAGCAGATCTCAATGTAGATGGCTGTGAGCCACCATGTGGTTGCTGGGAATTGAACTCAGGAACTCTGGAAGAATAGCCAGTGCTCTTAACCTGTGAGCCACCTCTCAGCCCAGGAATGCAAATTTTAAAAAGACCCCCCTGGCAGACAGAGTGGAGCCAGGCCAGCTATGTTCCAGGAAATTAGCTGACCATAAAAAGGCGGAACCGAGAATGAAGGTCAGTCAGGACATGAGCCTCAGGCTCTAGGAACTAGCTGACCACAAAACAGATGGTAAAGTAAGATTAAATTCATTCCTGAGAAAAACAAGTATATGGTGTTTTCTGCTGACTAACTAAATAATGGGTTAATACTTTCCACTTGTGATTTCCCCCACCCCGTTGGTTTGTGTTTTTTTTTTCCTTTAAAAAATTTCACTCTCCCCCAGCTTGGGGTCGAAACTCCTCTACCCCTGTGTGGGATATGAGTTTCGGCCTCAGCGCACTGATCCTGAAATAAACCTCTTGCGGATTGTATCAAGATGGTCTCTTGCGAGTTTTTGGGTGGCCGTGATATCCCGAGTCTCGGGTGAGGGACTTCCCTCTCCCGGGTCTTTCAGACTGAGATAGCACACACCTTTAATTGAAGCACTCAAAAAACAAAGGCTGAGGATCTCTGTGAGTACAAGGCCAGTCTGATCTCTATAGTGGTAATAGGCCAACCAGAGCTACAGAGAGAGACTCCATATAAACAAACAAAGAAATAAATGAATAAATAAATAAATGGATAAACAAAGACTTAAATGAAGACCCAAAATGACAAAACTGAAGAGAAACAGAAGGGAACATTTTCATGATATTGGTCTTAGAAATGAATTCTTACAGTTATCTTACAGTGGAGAAAAATAAGGGAATTCAGGACAGGAACACTGCCTTCTAGCTCAGGCTTACCAATTTTCTTCAGAGCCCCAATTTTCTCACTAGTTAGGTAAGAGAAATCCTAGGCAACGAGGTTGGAAATAGACAAGGGGCTGTGGCATAGTAAGGGGCTTTGGCAGAGAAAAGGAGACAATCAATGGAATGAAGCATCAATTTACAGAATTAGAGAAAATATTTGTAAGCCATCTACTGAAAAAGGGTCAGTATCCAAGATATATAGAGGGATTTTACAATAGATAGAAAACAAGTAGTCTTAAATGAGGATATATGACCTCATATTTGTTAATATGGTTGCCATAAGAACAATAACAAAAACAAACCCCCCAGAAACTAATATGAGTAAACATAAAAACTGAGAAAGTAGAATTGGTGTGCACAGTTGGTAGGGATATAAAATGATGTGGCCACTGCAGTATCAAGGTTCTCAAACTTAAAAAAGAGAGCTAATGTGCGATTCATCAACCCTACTTCTAACCAGCATCCCATGGTGAGGAGATATTTGAGTTTTTGTGTTCATGGCAACCCTATTTCATCAAGAGGTGAAAACAACCTAAAATGTCCATCAGTGGGTGGGTGTTATATGCTGTGTACACAGAGGAGTCCTACTCATTTAGAGAAGAAGGATGTCCTGTCATGCTATGTCATGGCTGACCCTTGGAGGACATTACACCTAATAAAAGAAGTCAGTTACAGAAGAGCACACTTAGGATGATTCCAGTTTTAGGAAATATCTACATCAGAAAGCAGGGAGGTGGTTGTCAGGAACTAGGAGGATTGGGAAACCAAATAATTACTACAAATGTAGAGTTTAAGTCATGTAATCCAGGGAAGTTCCAGAGATCTGCGGAGACTTTAACACCCCACAACACTGTATTTATCATTGATAAAGCTACATATATTCGTACATGTTAAGGGGAAAAATCTAAAAATAAGTTTTTTTTAAAGTATATAACTTTTAAAACAAAAATCACCGTAGAGATTGAGATGAACTAAAAGAGCTATAGGGCCCTTACATTGTTTAACCCAGCTTGGGGTCAGTGAGGCACTGGTGCACATGGTGGGAACAGCTGAGCAAACATGATTATAATTTCTACAGTTTGTAAGACAATCACATATGAGAAGGAAACAGCTCTTACTCCTGGTGTCACTCTGGGTAGTATCTGCCTAGGAATTTGACCCTGGATTTGATTAAGAGACAACAGGAATTCCAAACCTTCTGTCCATTCTTTATGTTTCTTTCACAATAAAGTCACAGGGCAAGCATTTCCTTGTTTAGCTGAGACAGACATAAATGTTTATGTGTGCACAAGCAGGTTTGGACACTCACTTGGAATGGAGAGAGGGAAGTGCATCATGTGATTTGGAAGTGGTGCTCAGTCAGCTTGGAGGAGCAGCTTGTGGGTCATGGCTAAAGAGAATACATGAGGCCCAAGGAAGGTCTCTGGGATGGGGATGGAATAACAGTGAAAAAATCCATTGTCACATGTGTTCTCTCATATGTGGCATTTTAAAATAACATGTGTAGCCACCTGAGGAAGGGAGTTTACCCCTACTTTCACCCCAGTTCTAGTTCATGGTTAGAGTTTTGGCAGCATGCACATACTCCAGTTCAGCTCTAGTTTGGCATTGGAGGAAGGGATCAGGCCTGTTATTGGCCCAAAGTCTGTTGTCACTCAGACTTTGGCCTCAAATCTATGTTCCCTACTCTAGTTCATCTTTATGAGGCCAGGATGTCAGTAAATAATTATGCGCACACTCAATCTCCACCCAATCTTGTTCCTCTCTTCAGGTCCTCCTTATTTATATAATATCCAAGGTCTTTCCTTTTTTTCTTCTTCTCTATATCCTATTATGTTTCTTTTACCTCTTCTAAAATATAGGCAGGGCACATCTACAGTTGCAGCCAGTAATGTTCTTGAAGTGGAGGTTTGGAGATAGAGACGGGTGCTCTGAGCAACAGTCTAAAAGAAGAAAACATCACCTTGACTCCACTGCATAGATATAGATATAATAGATATAGATGTAGATATAGATATAGGTATACAGATACAGATATATGGAGAGAGAAAGTGTGTGAGTTAGTATAATGACCCCAGGCTGTGGTCCAGCTAATCTAACAATGACTGGCTATGAATGGAAATCCCAACAATCCCACAGTTGCTCAGCTGACAAGGCTGGATGTCACAGTTGGTCTTTGGTAGATGCTGGAATCCCAAAGAAGTAGGCTCTAATGCCAGTGAAGGAGTAGACTTGCTAGCAAGACAAGAACAAGCAGGCAAAGCGAAAAAGCTTCCTTCTTCTAGGTCCTTATATAGGCTTCCAGCAGAAGGCCTGGTCCAGATTATATCTAGATTAAAGATATGGACTAGAGGTATGTCTTCCTGCCTCAAAGATTCAGATTAGAATTAGATCTTCTCATATTATATTAGGCAGATATCCCTCACAGTTGTGTCTTTTATTTTTGGGTTTTAGTAAATTCCAGATGTAGTCAGGCTGACAACCAAGAATAGATATGACAAGTCTATTCATTGTCAACTTGACACACAATCATATCTTCTTATGTAGTGATTAGTTTCAAAACCAAAATAATAACCAGGTTATAATAATGCCTAAATATAATATAACAATCTCATGTACAATCATAACTGCAGTATATATTTAACAAGCTCATAATTATACCTAAAATGATATAATTATCCCTCATACAACCTCAAATAAATTATAAATTTAGAATAGGTGACAATGTCCCTTGAGGGACATTCTTTTAGTATTTCAAACTTGAGATGAATATGTAACCACTGATATAATCTTAATTGATATTACATCACATGATAAGAAACATAGGAAAGAAAACAAAAATATCTGTATAACTGCATTCTTTTTTTTTTTTTTTTGGTTTTTCGAGACAGGGTTTCTCTGTTTAACAGCTCTGGCTGTCCTGGACTCGCTTTGTAGACCAGGCTGGCCTCGAACTCGCAAAGATCCGCCTGCCTCTGCCTCCCAAGTGCTGGGATTAAAGGCGTGCGCCACCACCGCCCGGCTATAACTGCATTCTTAACAAAATACGGCAGAAAAGTCATGCCAGTTCTAGTCCTCTTTTGTGCAACTGGTCATGTGGCCTTAGGTTGTATTTATAAATACCTTCCTCGACTACCCTTTCTGTATTTCCTTCACCCATGACAAGGACCTCAGCAGATCTTGGCTCTTTTCCTGGAGGAGTGAGTCAACCTTTATTCCTGATGGGGCTATGCTCTTTATCATCCTGCCTGGAATAGGCTGTTGTGGTTTCCCATTGACTGTAAAGAGCAAAAATTCTCCTTTGTCCTCTCTCATCTGAAGCTATCTTTGGTTTCTAACCCCTGCTCGGAAAAGTCTCATGGGAAAGCATCCAGGTCTGTTCTAGAAACTCAGGGTCAAATCTCCCCAACTGACTGTATGTTATTGGTTCTTCTTAAACTGCTTGCTCGCCTGCCATCTACCAACCAGGTGGTAGTTTTTCTGTGTTCTTAGTCTTTAAAAAAATCCCTGTAAATATGCAATTAGCGCTGCTCTGTGAGAAGTGTTTCTCTCCAGGCTTTTGTTGTGCTGAGTGGTCTTTAGGCCTTTACCCTGCAACATTTGGAGGCCCCAGGGAGATCTTTTGAGACCCTCATCAGTTTGATCAACTTCCATGTCTCATTGTGGCTGTGACCCCAGCTGGTGCAGACTTCTTCTTAGGTGTGCAACCTGAGGCATTCCACAGGCTTCACGAGGAAGGAACTCAGCATTAATAGAGGTCCAGGCTCCTGTGACACCCTTGTCTAAATTTCCTGTATCTGGTCTGTCACCTCTGGAGTTTGTTTTTGATCTCTCCTCCCAAACTGCAACAGTCTGAGGATCTTCCCCAAGTGCTTGCTCCCTTCAGAGCAATCGTCATGCCTCCTCCCCATAATCCTGTATAATTTCTGAGCATCTTTATTTCTCATCTTATTGTGTAAGAATCTTGAGGGGACGTGCCATTTCTGAGATGTGTTTGGAATCTGAGCTACGACTCCCCATGGGTGAAATAGTGAAAAAAAAGATTATAATGGAGCAGAGAGAACCCCTAGCTTTGGGAGGAGGAGGTACTGAAGGGTTTCCCCTGTGACACAGGGAGGGCTCCTGGAAAGGACACCTCAGCCTCTCATCATTGTTAGCTAGTTAGCAGGTAGGTCAGGGAAATTCCCAGTGACATCATCAGCATTCCCTTCCCTGGACACTCTCTTGTATCCTGGAGATTCCTAGCAATTTATGTGATGTCACCAGTTTGTGGCAATAACTGCCTGTGTGGTATTCGTTCAGTGCCTGTAGGTTTCACCTATAGTCATGCTGTCAAGGCTTAGCAGGCTATTTGGAGGAGAGAATGGAGTGTTTGGAGCAGCCAGTGAGATACAGAAGGAATTTTGCCTTCGGTCTTGGGTTAAAACAAGAAATGAATGGTCCTGGGGAAGGCTCAGTGATTCCTGGGCAAGAAATGAGGAGCTTCCTTGAGAAGGTGGGGCTTGACCCAGGCATTCCAGTAGTGGGGATTAGGAGCTGAGAGCCACTGGGAAGCAAAAGGCCTATCCTGCTTCTCTGGACCTAAAGAACTGACCCTGGTCAAGGATTTCTGATGGTTTCTTTGTAAGAGAGGCAGGAATTGACAAGACTGAAAAGCTGTTCTAGGAAACCCTTTATTTCATTCTCAGTGCTGAAGAAGGCCAGTAGGAGGCAGAGAGAAACTAATGAGGTGTCCCTCTCAGGGTAGGTTGTTGACCATCATCATCAGCACATTCTTGTAGGTTCCTTAAGTTTCTGATGTCAATAATAAAGAGAGATAACCCTCTGGGCAGGTACTGACATCTCAGACATTCAGATACTTCATCTCAGAGACACATGATCAGGGCTTGGTGGTACTAAGAATGAGGGACTCTTGGACTTAACCAACATCACATCAGATATAAGATGACATTGTCCTCAAAACTCTGGGTCTGGGCTAGCTATGCTTTCCAGGGCCACGGGGTTTGCAGTAGGGAATGAGGCACATGTCTAGCCATGGGGGTTGGGGCCACTGCATGGCTTATGGGCCCCAGCTTGAGGATAGCTCCATTGTTTTTTCAGGGCTTCACTGCCTCTCTATCATTCCCTCTCCCTCAGGCTTCTTCTTGGGACCCTGCATGGTGTCTCCTGTCCCTGTGCCATTCAATGATGCACGTTCACTTGCATTTGTCTACCTACAGAGTCTACTGGGAAGGCATCATCCCAGCACTCCATCCTCACTGAGCAGGAGCAGCAGATGGAGAAGTTGGAGAAACTGACTGTTCGTCTGCATAAGAAGACCTGTGAGGCAGACGAACTGCGTGGTATCCTGTCCATTTATACTGACAAGGATTTGAACAATAGGTAGTTATTATGCCCACTTCTCTGTTGACTATCTTGTTCCCTCTGTGTCAAGCCAAGCTTTCCTCACATCACAGGAGGCTTCACCTCCAGGGTGTCCTCAAGCCTAAACTAATTTTCCTGAGTGTGTCTGAGAGGCAGAACTTGAATCCTGGGTAGAAGTGAATGAGAAGCAGAGCCTGTAACCTGAATCACAGTCTGGGGATAGAGGCAGGAGTGTGTGATCTTTCAATGTGCGTTTCAAGATGCCTTGACTGGTGTTGGCTTGTGAGAGGTGCTAGGTGCTGTAAGTTGATGAATCTTTGTACTTAACCAACCAGAAGGTGTTGGGAGCTGGATGCTCCTTGGAGCAGCTGGAGGGCTCCCTTTGGTCCATCCCAGTGTGTGACTGAAAAGCCTGGAGCTCATCAATACTCCCCTCTGATCTTGCTCCTTAACCTGTGAGACAATGTCAGCCTCCTGAATTTCTTTGGCATCCTACCTGGGAATCAGGGGTCAGTGATGGGTCCTGAGGAGTTGCAAGACTCTCAGTTCCCAAGTGATGCCAGTGTTGACACCAGGGAGACCCACTTGTAGTACAGCTCCTGGCTCCTGTGCTCACCTTGGTGACATACTGGAATTTCCTGGGTAGTTTATAAAGCCTTGTCCCTGGAAATACTGATTATGTACTCTGGGCATCCTTATAGATAGGAACTCAGGATCGAAAAACCCTGCTCTGAAGACAGGAAAAATGTCATCACATGTTTCTGGTGGGCCTGTGGCACAGACTCTGGGGAATGTCTTAGAGAGATAGTCTATGCCTTCAGGCCCACTGAGGGAGTTCATGCAGCCCAGTTCCCTCCCACTGTCTCTTCTGGCCTGGGGCCAGGATAATAATGTCAATAAGGACCAGTAGGTCCCAATATATATGAGCCAGGATGTGGCATCTCCTCGGTTGGGGTAGTCCAGTATGCCACCTGAATTCATGCAATCCTTGAGGCCTTTGTTCATGGGTTTTTGATCTCTCAGGCCATTCCCTACCACAGGCTGAATTTTGAAATACTAAAGATGAGATAAAAAACAGTGTTGGCAGACCTGCAGAAAATTTCCACCAAGTTAAGTGAGGCCTTGGAGAATTGCAAGGAGCTGATTGAGGATAATGAATCCATCTGGTGAGTGACTGACTTGGCTGGGACCCCAGCACTTGGCAGGGACAGATTCAGCCCTTTGTCTTTAAACCAAAGCAAGGGGCTGGCTGCCTCTTAGCAGGAAGCCTACCTGTGGCTCCTGGACTTGTACCTCTGGGACTCAGTTTTTCTCAGTATGAAGAGACTATGAGCACCTCCCAGCTATGTCCTTCCAGCCTCAGGGGTCTCTAGATTGAGAAAACATTCACACCATGAGGAGGTTGTCAGGCAGCCTAGGGCCTCTGGGACTCAGGCAGGGGATTTACAGAGCTGGTTTCCATGCGACTTGTGGATTGCATTCCTGTTGGGTCTCCTGTTCTCTCTCAGAGGGTGTTTACCCTTTATTTGCTAATGTATTCTCAATACTGTGGGCAGATAAGCACAGGTGGGGCCATTTCCTATCTTGGGAGTTACATGGATCCCTTTTGGTGTCAGGGTTTTCAGAGGACTTTGAGCCTTTCTGGAATTTCCATGTTCTCAGGAACTGGTCTGCTTCTAGGTAATGTTGGCATGGCTACTGTGGGCTCCAGTCAGGGGCTCTCTGGGGAAGAGTCGCCTTGTAGAGATGAATGGTACTTGAAGATAGGGCGGCAGATGGAGGCTGGCTGGGGTTCACCATTTTTTGCTTGTGATTCAGCATCTTTCACCACCAGCTCCTGGGTGAGTGGGCTGAGCTGCAGCTTGATATGTACATGTCGCGTCCCTCTCGACCAGCAAGAAATGACGCAACTCACAAAAGCTCTTCTCCTGCAGTTTATTCAGGTCCCTTGAAAACAGTCTTCCGAAAAGGGCCGGGCAGACCCAACCCACAGGCTAAATACTAAATGAACA
>CAJQZJ010032031.1:12590618-12601080 GCA_907164525.1 Lophiomys imhausi | reverse complement strand
ACACACACACACACACACACACACACACACACACACACACACACACAAATACACCCTAATGAAAACAATACTAAAAAAGATTTCTGGGCTTTTAACAAAATCCTAATTTTCTGACTCAGCAAACTGAAACACATGCTTAAAGAGGAAGCTAAAATTTATTGGGATTGGTGCTTCTATTCAGAAAATAAGGTCCAAAACAGTGTCTTTCCACAAACCACACAACAGAGATGTTTGGGGGGGAGCTCAAGTCCACCACAGAAGCCATGGACTTTCTACTCCAGCTGGTACTGGCAGGTCTCAGTCACCCTCATGTCACCAGCTTCCCAGAGAAAGGTCACAGCTGCCATATAAGCCTCCAGGATGCCGGTGTTCCCTCTGAGCATAAATAATAACAATTATACACGTCTGTGCTTCACAAGGCTCACACATTCTTTTTTAAGTGCCAGGCTTCTACATGTGTAAACTCACACACATGAACATACTTAAATATTTTTAAAATAAAATTTAAAAGTGTTTTTTTTCTTTCTAAGACTTTCTTCTCCTAGCTTCTAGCTGGACATTCTCCCCCGAATGCCTTTTTCATAAACATTCTGGCATTTAGATATCAGTATTGGCTACATTGGCAGCTGATAAACACCACAGTTCATGCCCCTCCTGAGATACACTGTTATCCTCAATTCCCAATGGCCAGTTCCATATCAGGCCCTTCTGAACTCTTAAACCACCATGAACAACCTCTGACACTGTGACACATTGTCATCTATGAAGTTCATGCTTTGAGAGCCACCACTGAGTTACAAAAAGAAAGACATCTCAGAATGTTTTAAGTAAGTTTACTGTTTTCTGCTGGATCACTTTCAGCCACCTTGGGTGCAGGCATCTGCATACAGATCCACTTTTCAATAATTGTGCGCTCTTCTTGTGCCATGGAAACACAACCCCAATGAAAGGCCATTCAGAAACACATCTGTGCCACAAAATCCCTTTGAGAAAACTTTTGATTCATGACTTTAAATCTCTTTGGAAAGAAAGAACTCACACTGAAATTTTTGGAAATTGTTAGAAGGATCTGAAAGTTCTAGAACCTTCAACCAAAAAAAAAAAAAAAAGGTACATACACTTGGTTTTACAGAAACAAATGCTCATCCTACTCCTTCAGGCAGAAAGGAACCAGAGGCAAAACTTATTAAACAGTCTTTTTTTTTTTTCATTTTTTTGTTTTCCATCCTGGTTGTTCACTCTCCACCCATCCATCCTCCTCCCTATTTTCTATGTTTTAAATCCTCTAAAAGTTAGTCAGTACAGTTACTCTTTTCTTTAAAAAAAAAAAAAAAACTGACTGCTGTAGGTGCTCAGAACCCCACATACACTCACATTAAACCCCTGGCAATAAAATTCTGAGAAATCAGAGACTGGGTGATATATGTTCCCTCACTATGGGCACAGTTCAAATCTGACACTAATGCTCTTTCCCTAATTATTATTCAGGATTCTGTTTTTTTCCCTCCTGAAGTATTTCTCCAAACAATGCCAGTCCTGAAAAAAAAAAAAAGCCATAGAAGAACCCACAAGGTCCTCTTTGTAAGGTTAGTATGTTTTTTTTTTTCCACAACATGGATAGAAAAACTGAGAAGGTGAAACCTAATGGACAGCTGTCACCTCTGACCCTTCCCTGTTGGCAGAGGTCAGTGAGCAGGCCCTGGAACAGGGGATGAACCTAGGACCAGTTTCCTAATCCTAGTCAGTGTGCACGAGAGCTGACCCCTCTGGCCATTCTCTGCTCCCCACCTTCCTTGAGCTCTGGTCAATGAGTCATGGAATGAGGATAAGGCACACACACATCATACACACAGATGTACATACCCACATATATCATATACACATACACACACATACACAGAATAAAATTAATAAAACACCCAAATCCTTACATACAGGAGTTCTAACACAGCATCGTTACATGGTAGGAACAAAAGAATCAGATCTGGTCTTATCAAGCCGACATGGGGAAGCCCATGGCTGAGCACCTGCACATACTAGATTTCTACCATGGTAGAGGCTACTTAAAGAACGTCACAGCAGTTCATTCTCATGACAACCCTGTAGAGTCACCTCATTCTACAGCTTGGAAAATGAAGACTGAAGGGCCACTTCTTCCAAGACCACTGCTGAAGTGTTTTCTGTCTTGTCACTGATTTCACAACCACCTGGAAGGCTTACAGAGAGAATTGGGCCTTTGAATGTGACTCAGTGATAAAGGAGTTACCCGACTTTCCTGAAGACCTGTGTTCAAGTCCCAGAAATCTCCTGAAAGATACAGTGCCTGCCACGCCCCCAACACCTTAAACTTCAGAGCACAGGGTGACATGTGCTCTGCCTTCTATCCTGAATGAGTTAACATTGCTTGCTCTCTGAAACCTACCCAGATGGATCCCTGAAACAGGAAGGGTTTGGAGGAAACTCTCTAAGTAGAGGGCCTACTACACTCACCATAACAAAGGCTATCAGTGGTGTCCCTACTAAGTGGAAGGTAGGCCTTTGAGAGTAGTCCACTCACTGTCTACCTCAGTGCCGACATAAGGTGACTGTACAAAAATGGTTTCTCAATTAATAAATAGAACTATGTTTAAATAAAAATTATATCCACATATGTATATGAAGATAACATACATGGTTTTCTTTGTTCTTTTACATTACAGAGAGGCTAGGAAGATGAACGGTTTGTAAATGCTTGTTGTGCACACTTGAGGGTCTGAGGTAGATCTACAGCACCCACCTGAAGAGCAGGGCACGGCGGCACATTGTAATCTCAGCTCTGCAAAGAGAACAATCAGATACCTAGGGCTCGCTAGCTAGCAGTCCTACCTAACCTGGGAGCCCAAGTACAGACAGACCATGAGTTTACAAAAAAATGAACGACCAGGTGTGGTGGTGCACGCCTTTAATCCCAGCACTTGGGTGGTAGAGACCGGTGGATCTCTGCAAGTTCAAGGCCAGACTGGTCTACAAAGTGAGTCCAGGACAGCCAGGGCTACACAGAGAAACCTTGTCTCAAAGAAGAATCAAAAAACCCCAAAAGACCCCAAAACAAAAAGAAAATATCAAGATGAACAACTCCTGAGCAGACATCTAAATTTGACCTCTGTTGTCTACATGCATGTGGACATATGTGCACGCACACACCCCCACTCATACATGAAGTTTTTAAAAGACTATAAGAAAACAGAAATATAAAAATTGGTGGCCTACGTACTTATATTAGAAATGTTTGTTTTGTTTTCTATTATAAGCTTGTTACACATGATTTTAGATTAATGTTTGAATGAGTGAATGAAACTAAACAGTGGAGGCTATCTTCTCTAGCCCTCTAGCTGGCCCAGGGCCCCCAAACAAAGAAGCCACAGTGTTTGGGTTGAAGGTATTCTGTTGAACTGCAATTGAGGTGTCCAACACATTCATTACAAGGTTAGTTAGTAAACAAAACCAGATGCTACTTGTCAAGTAAGAAACTATGACTTCAAACGCTGTTCATTTGTAGACCTCCGCTGGTGCAGACTTTAGGAAAGGGTCTCTTCCTTTAAGAACATGGAACAGGCACAGCCAGTGTGGTTGGTGACAGTGACAGTGGGCAAGCTCTTAACCTCTCAGGGAAGACATCACTTCATTTCCATAGCTAAGAGACACTAGGGGGAGTTAAGTAAGCAGGTTTTGCTCCTGGTCTACACCATTTCACACCTAGGTGGAATTTCACAGGAGGACTCTGTCTCTACCTACACCAGGAGTGAGGCAATCTGACCCTGACTCCACCCATGCCCACTTCAAGTGTTGCCAAGACCAAGCTTGGAGAAGGGCTGTTGGTACTTTCTCCAGTGAGACTGCAAAACAGCTCCTGCAGACAGAAACATGTAAGCTGTTCCCTCTCCTCACAGGCAACCCAGCAAAAGCTACCAGAGCTTACTAAAAAAATGTATCCTTCTTGCACTTTCCTGTGCAATGATTTGACTCTAACAAAAGCGTTTCAGGGCCTGGAGAGGTGGCTCAGTAGTTAAGAGCAATTGTTGCCCTTTCAGGATGCTAGCTCAACCCCCTGCACCCATGTCAGTCAGGCAGGTCACAACTGCCTGTACAGGACTCCAGCTTCAAGGATTCCAGGCCCTCTTCTTGCCCTACCAACACCAGCAGACACACACACACACACACACACACACACACACACACACACACACAGAGACACATGAATAAAAGAAATTAAAACTTTAAAAAAGCATTTTATAGTATTAATAATAATAAAAACATGGGAACAACCTTAATGACCACTGGGAACTGTCAATAAGGCACTAGGTCTGATCTTATACAGTTATTATAAATGTTACAGAAATACAGTAAGAATATACTACCCAGCAGAAAAAGCAACTAAGACAGCAATACGAGCACTGTAACACAGCATTGTTAATGGCAACAATAATACACTTAAGAAGTAGCTGGAAATCTACATACAAAAAAATGGGATTGGGGGTTGATATAGGGTTTCTCTGTATCCTGGTCATGGAACTCACTTTGTAGACCAGCCTGGCCTCAAACTCACAGAGATCTGCCTGCCTCTGTCTTCCTAGTGCTGGGATTAAAGGCATGTGCCATCACATTCACTTTATTGAAAGAAAATTTTAACGGTGGTAGGAAATAAGGTAAGAAGTTCCTTCTTAAAATTTCCTGAATTTTCTGTTTTTTCCTTCAATGAATATATCATTAGAAATATTTGTGTACTTATAGGTGTTTCCAGAAATAAACTATAAGGTGTCTTAAGTTCTCAGGGTCTTTGGTATCTGTATCTCAGTTCCTCATTTAACCAAGCAATTTGCTTTGCCCACTTAGCCACATTAGGGAGCCTTAGAACGTGCCCAACAGACTTCACTCCCAAGCAGCCCAAGCACTGGTTTCATCTGGTTCAATGGAGGGAGAAGAGAAGTCAAACAAACTCCTAGCCAATCCCTTTGATCCCACTCAAAATCCAAGCCCACCCCTTAAGTTCAGCTGCAGGGTATCCCACTCTTACCTCCCTGGACTGGGCAGCACAGTGCCTGACATCCTCACAGGCGCCCACGGGTTTCCAGGAGGCCAGGAAGGCGTGGGTGGGGATGAAGCTGGACCCGGACAGAGGGAAGCCTGTTGAGCACTTAGCAAGCTGCCAGTACTCAGCACAGCTGGGGAGGTGTCCTCCCAGTATAGGATCAGTGGCCTGCCATGACTGCCTCCTATGTCAGCCAGGAAGGGGGCGATGGCTGGGAAGTCAGTAGGAAAATCATCATCTATATATTGAGTCTCCCTGGGGAAGTCCTGGGTGGAGATGATGCCGTTGGTGTCCACCTGCAATAAGGCGGGTGTGACGGTTAGGAGGGTAGGGGATCTTAACTGTCAAACCTGATCTCTGGAGTTCCAGAACCCCGACCCACGAGGTAGAAGGAAAAAACGGTTGTTCTCTGACCTTCACACACAGGAGGTGGCATATGAGCCCCGCCCCCCCGAAAACATTTTTAAAAGGACAAAATAGTGGTGGTCGCTCAAGCCCAAGGGCAACTACCACACTCCAGTCATAAGGGCCACCATCCCTCCGAGAAAAGGGAATTAGCTCTGCTCCAGCCAACAAGCCTCCTTCTCACTGCAGGTTAGGAAGACACATCCAGTGCAACCACTCCACTTCCGGGATGGTTCTGCCCCTCCCCCACTTTCCCAGTGCACTGAGACCCACAGGTGGGGCCTCCCTCCAACTTGTCCACCTTTGCACAACTGCAGGCCCTGGGCTGTGTCCTGGAGAAGACAGCTCTGCAGATTTGCACAGCCTCTCACTGCTCCAAAAGCAAATCCCAGTGGCTGACTCAACTTCATCTTCCTTTTTGCCTAGAATGCCAAAGTGGAGGGGCAAGGTCCTTGCTCTCCCCTGAAAGATGATCCTTTTCCTCCACAGCTGGGGTTATGAAGCTGCAGCGCCACCTCAAAGCCTGGTCCCCACGGGGACGACATCTGAACATGGAGGTTAGCTATTCCACTTCATGGACACCCTGGGAAGAAGCTAGGAGACCCTCACCCAGCCGTGCAATTCTGGCAGCTGAACTTATGTAGAGGTTAATGAATTGGGCATCGTACTACCTCAAGGGTACCACCAGCTCCATGGCGGCTGAGCTTTCGTGGTCGCCCTCCTGCAGCAGTTGATGTCCACACGACTCCATGCAAAGAAAGAGCTCTTCAGGACTCAGAACACCGACTCCCGAAGCAGCAGAAGCAGCAAGAGCAGCGATGACGGATATGGCAATGCCAGCCGCCCGGCTGTCCTGTCCCGAGACATGCTTGCTCCACCCTGGCTCAACCCTCCACTCCCCAGAGTCTCTGCGGGCCACACTGCCTGCCTGTCTCCAACTTGGACCTGGGGTCCTCACTGCGTACCTGCCCAGCGCGCTGGTTGGCCACAGCTCTTGGCCATTGACCAATCAGTGACTCTGAGAAAGTGTACCAGTAGGCCCTACATTTGGTTCTAATTAGGTTTTCTAAGACTGTGGTAGTTTGCTGGAGCAGCAGTATTAGAAATGTGAGGCAGCTGGCTGAGTCTGCTCTGGGCCACTCCAGATTATTCTTGGTCTATCCCCACCCTACAGTATGAGCTATGACACTGCAGGAGGTTACCTGGTGTTCTGGAGGGTCTCTGGTTATGCCTGCAGCTGCAGGCTGGAGCGTCTGTGGTCAGTGGCTGGCAGAGCTAGGGGAAAGTGGTGAGGTTACACACTGGAGTTGGCTCCCTGCCCTGGGCTCCTGGGTACCTTTTTCTCTAGAGGCCAGGCTCTGGGATAAAGATTCAAGGTAGCTTTTTGTCTTTATCCCAGGACTGCTCTGCCCTACCCAAACTTCCTGCTGAGAATCATGCCTTTGTGAAAGACTGACTCCCAAGTGCTATCCATCCTCAAATGCTGGCTATCCTTTGAGAGGACTCTGCCACCCTCTGGCCTGCCTCCCCAGCTGTTTGCTTTCCCTGGGGGAAAACGGCTCCAGAGAAGAAGGTGAATCCCACTGTGTGTGATCCCCTTGAACTGGATCCTGAAGTAAGACACCTAAACACCAGGGCCATGTTTAGGGTGTGTTTCTCCCTAAACTTGGGAGTATAGGAACTTCCCTACCAGGAGGACAGAACCTGTAACCAGAGCTGGCCTGCAAGACTGGAAACCTTCAGCCTGGAAAGTGTAAGACTTCAAAAAGTAATGAATACAAGGCCTTCTCCTCCTTCATGAGACCCTGTCCTCACTTCTTCCGGAGACATTCCACAGAACTCAGTCCTTGAAAATATCAAAACTTGCATAGATGGCGGGTTTGTTTTCATTCCCCTCTGATCCCTCATTTTCACTCCCCACTTGCGTCACCACCTAACTTAACATACTCTTTGTTCCTTAATCCCCACCTGCAGCTGTTGCCTGGTGGGCTAAAAAAAGCTACTCCTTTGTGCCCCCAATTTTTTTGTAGCCGCTTGTGTACTTAAAGGGCCTGAAAACCATTTTATGGCATTCACTCCTCTATGGAGGTAGTAGAACCCCGGCGCATCGGCCTACATAAACCTCTTGTATATTGCAACGAATCTGAGACTTTGGTGGTCTCTGGGCATCAGGTTTCGGGGAGCTCCCTCGTGGGTTCAACATTTGGTGCATTGGCTGGGAAATGCCTGAACACCCCCAGACCCCAAGGCTCCAGGATTCAGAGGTACGCATGCTTGACCAACTCTGTTTATCTGTTTATTCTGAGCTACTTGTTTATCTGTCTATTCTGTGTGAATTGCCATCTGTAGCTAATTGCTCCGGCATCTGAGTAGCCGGAATTAATTCCAGTATCTGTATCTGTAGCCGATAGTTCTGGCATCGGGTGGAACCTGTTAGGAGACTGGTGGGAGCGAAAGCTTGTACAACCACTATGGGAAACAGGCGTTATCTTAGAAAACTTCAAATAGCTCTGCCTCAAGACCCAGCCTGAACACTTCTGGGTGTACATCCAAATGATTCCTCACCAAACCACAAGGACGTTTCCTCATTCTATGTTCATAGCAGCCTTATTTGTAATAGCTAGAAACTGGAAACAACCCAGATGTCCCTCAAAGGAGGAATAGATTAAAAAACTGTTATACATCTACACAATGGAATACTACTCAGCCATCAGAAACAACAAAATCATGGAATTTGCAGCGAAATGGAGGGAACTAAAGAAGCTCATCCTGAGTGAGCTAACCCAGACGCAGAAGGATGCACATGGCATCTATTCACTTATAATCAGATTTTAGCCACATAGTACAGCATAACTATGCTACAGCCAATGCTCCAAAGGGAGTAGGATCATAGACTTTCTTACCTGTCCATGATACTCTTTGCCCTAGTGGTGCTGTCCTGTAGGCCCCGAGTGTATGAGAATGCTCTTGGCCCTCATATGACTACTGAACGGGGTAGGGGACTGATATGTAGGGATACTCCACTCCAGAGGAGTGGATTGGATGGGATAAGGGGTAGAGGGTGGGAGAGTGGGAATGGGAGGGGTGGAAAGAGGGCACTGTGATGGAGATGTAACTTGAAGTAATAAATATTAAGAAAGGAAAAGAAGTTCATATCTGGGGTATTATGTAAAGGAGGAGATATTTGGAAACAGCAGGAGAGATGACATCAACAACTCTAAATTGAGAGGTGTTCAAAAAGGCAAAGATTTAGACAGAAAGAGAGAAACAATATAAAGATAAATTCAAGAGGCTCAGTGTCAGTCAATTCATATCCTAACATGAACAGGAACAGAGAAAATGGCTGAAAGTATTGAAGGAAGAGCAAGACAACAGGGCTTCAGGATATAAAACTTTAAGTGTAGGCAGAAGTCCACTAAGTATCAAGAAACATGGCTGAAAAGACCACACCTGAGATGTAAATTTTAGATCACTAAATACAAAGCTAGTCTTTATTAATGCAGCTCCTGACTTCTTGTACTTTGCAATGGGATTTAAACAAAAAGGATGTAATGACTTCATGAAGCAGGAAAAGTACCCAAGCTATCAAGAGTGAACATAGAATAAGATGGTTTGCAACAACCATTTTTTAAAAAGTTTACCTACCCTGTACCTTTCCAGTGGGAGCTAGTGAAAGGAATGTCTCAGTGATACAAGGGCACAAAGCGGGGGGATCCAAGATGGCAGCGGCCAGCGCAGACATATTTTGATTTCAGGGTCAACAGTCACAAGGCGGCAAGTGTTGCAGGACGCTGTACAAAGGGCACGACCCCTTCTAAATCTCACCCAGCTACACAGGGACCACGGAAGATGCCTGGGCAGGACGCCCCTTCCAACTCTAGGACACGCTAGGAAGTCTCTGGACCCAGGAATCGCGGTAACCCATCCCCCCAAAAGGAGAAATACCCAGTAAGTTCCAACCTAACACCCAGCCGGCAGATTCAGAAACCACGCAGAGATAATCCCCACCCTGCTGGGCACTCCCAGGTCTCACACAGATGATCCAATTATCTGGGAAAGGTTGCGACCCTTGGAAGTGAAGTAGCTCCACTGCAAAGCGCCTTCAGATCACAGTCTGTGACGTCACAGGCCAGCTTCCAAGCCTCGGGAGCGGCAAGGCTATTGGAGCTGAACTGCAGATTTACCCCCTACAGGAACCAACCCCGGGCAAACTGTGAGATATTTGAAAATGTCCTATATCGAACTTTTGTACTAGTAAGGGCCCTTCCGGCGGGGAATCAGAGCTTACTTGTGCACAGCTCTGCCACCTGAATTAATTAGGTCCCCACCTGGGAGGCGGGACTGAATGACTCTCCTTATAGGGGTGGAGTAAGGCAACTCCTACACCACAGTGCCCCCTTTGGACCCAAGTCCAGAAGACAGCAAAAAAAAAAAATTCCTCATGGCCAGAGGCCAGAGACAGAAAAAAAAAAAAAAGAGCGAAATGTCTCCAACAAAAGAAAGCAACGCAATTCTGTCCAGCCCGAACCACCTCACCACAACTGAAACACATGAAAACGATGACAATTCTACATTATGGAAAGTGATAAAGTCCCTTCAAGAAGAACTTAAAACTATGAAGGAATTCAAAGAAGCCACAATTCTATAAGTCAAAACAACGAATAACATCATTAAAGAGCTCCAAGCCAAGGTGACCCAGCTTGAACAGGAAAAGGATAAAGCAATGAAAGATCTCCAGATAAAAACAAGCAAACTGGAGAAGGAAATGTACAAAACGAACACTACCATTCAAGACATGAAAATAGAAATGGAAACAATAAAGAAAACACAGTCAGAGTTAAAAGAGGAAATGGAGAATCAAGAGAAGAGAACAGGAACTACGGATGTGAGTATGAAAAGTAGGATGCAAGAGATGGAAGACAGGATCTCAGGCATGGAAGATTCGATGGAAGAAATCAGTACAACATCCAAAGAAAATGAGAAGGCTAA
>CAJQZJ010032031.1:12557246-12575618 GCA_907164525.1 Lophiomys imhausi | reverse complement strand
TCGATGGAAGAAATCAGTACAACATCCAAAGAAAATGAGAAGGCTAAAAAATCTCTCACCCACAACATCCAAGAAATCAAGGACTCAATGAAAAGACGGAACCTAAGAATTATAGGCATAGAGGAAAGAGAAGACTCCCAACTCCATGGTCCAGGAAATATCTTCAACAAAATCATAGAAGAAAACTTCCCAAACCTAAAGAAAGAGATGCCAGTAAAAATCCAAGAGGCTTACAGAACACCAAACAGATTAGATCAGAAAAGAAACTCCTCTCGCCACATAATAACAGAAACTCCAAATGTAGAGAACAAAGGATATTAAAAGCTGTAAGAGAAAAAGGCCAAGTCACATACAATGGCAGACCCATCAGAATCACACCTGACTTCTTCTCCTCAGAAACTTTAAAAGCTAGAAGGGCCTGGACGGATGTCCTACAAGCCCTGAGAGAAAAGAGGTGCCCAGCCAGACTACTATACCCAGCAAAACTCTCTATCAACATAGAAGGAGAAAACAAGATATTCCATGACAAAATCAAATTCAAACAATATCTCCTCACAAACCCAGCCCTACAGAAGATCCTAGAAGGAAAATTCCAACACTGAGAAGATAACTACACCCAAGAAAACAGAGGAAATAGAAACCTCCACAGCAACTAAACAAAAGAGAAACACAAGACAGCCAGCTATACCAAAATAATGGGAAATAACAACCCCTGGTCACTAATATCCATCAACATCAATGGACTCAACTCGCCAATAAAAAGACACAGACTTACAGACTGGATCCGTAAACAAGACCCATCTTTTTGCTGCATACAAGAAACATCTCATTATTGAAGATAAACACTACCTCAGAGTAAAGGGCTGGGAAAAGGTCTTCCAAGCAAATGGACCCAGGAAACAAGCTGGAGTAGCCACCCTAAAATCAAACAAAATAGACTTCCAATTGAAGTTAATAAAAAAAGACAGAGAAGGGCATTACATACTCATTAAAGGAAATATCCACCAAGAGGTCATCTCAATATTGAACATCTATGCCCCAAATACAAAGGCACCTACATTTATAAAAGAAACGCTTCTAAAACTTAAATCGCACATCGATCGAAAAACTTTAATAGTGGGAGACTTCAACACCCCACTCACAACTATGGACAGATCATCAAGACAGAAGCCAAACAGAGAAATAATGAGTCTAACAGAGATCATGAACCAAATGGACCTAACAGATATCTACAGAACTTTTCACCCAAACACAAAAGAATACACCTTCTTCTCAGCACCTCACGGAACCTTCTCCAAAATCGACCATATAGTTGGACACAAAGATAGCCTCAACAGATACAAGAAAATTGAAATAACCCCTTGTATCTTATCAGACCACCATGGAATAAAGCTGGACTTCAATAGCAAAAGAATCAACAGAAAGTCTACACTCACATGGAAATTGAACAACTCTTTACTAGATGACCACTGGGTCAGGGAAGAAATAAAGAAGGAAATCAAAGACTTCTTAAAATCCAACGAAAATGAAGACACAACATACCCAAACCTATGGGACACAATGAAAGCTGTGCTACGAGGAAAGTTCATAGCATTAAGTGCCTTCAAAAAGAAAATTGTGACAGCTCATATTAGCGAATTAACAGCTAAACTGGGTGAATTGGAAAAAAAAAGAAGCAAACACTCCCAAGAGGAGCAGAAGGCAGGAGATCATCAAACTTAGGGCTGAAATCAACAACTTAGAAACAAAAAGAACTATGCAAAGAATCAATGAAACCAAGAGTTGGTTCTTCGAGAAAATCAACAAAATAGACAGACCCTTAGCCAAATTAACTAAAAGACAGAGGGAGAAAACACAAATCAACAAAATCAGAAATGAAAAGGGTGAAATAACAACAGACATTGAGGAAATCCAGAGAATATTTGGATCCTACTTTAAAAATCTATACTGCACCAAATTTGAAAACTTAAGTGAAATGGACAATTTTCTTGATAGATTCCACCTACTGAAGCTAAATCAAGATCAGATAAACAGATTAAACAGCCTTATAACCCCTAAGGAAATAGAAACAGTCATATAAAAATCTCCCAACCAAAAAAAGCCAGGGCCAGATGGCTTTAGCACAGAATTCTTCCGGACCTTCAAAGAGGAGCTAACACCAATACTCTTCAAACTCTTTCACCAAATAGAATCTGAAAGAACATTGCCAAACTCATTCTACGAGGCCACAATCACCCTGATTCCTAAACCACACAAAGACCCAACAAAGAAAGAGAACTTCAGACCAATCTCCCTCATGAACATAGATGCAAAAATACTTAATAAAATACTAGCAAACCGAATTCAAGAACACATCAAAAGTATCATACACCATGATCAAGTAGACTTCATCCCAGGGATGCAGGGATGGTTCAACATACAAAAACCTATGAACGTCATTCACCATATAAACAAGATGAAGGAAAAAAACCACATGATAATCTCGCTAGATGCAGAAAAAGCATTTGACAAAATCCAACACCCCTTCATGCTAAAAGTTCTGGAGAGAACGGGCATACAAGGGCCGTACCTAGAAATAATAAAGGCAATATACAGCAGGCTAGTGGCCAACATCAAAATAAATGGAGAGAAACTTGAAGCATTTCCTGTAAACTCAGGGACAAGACAAGGATGTCCACTTTCACCATATCTCTTCAATATAGTACTTGAAGTTCTTGCTAGAGCAATAAGACAACTAAAGGACATCAAGGGGATAAACATCGGAAATGAAGAAGTCAAATTATCCCTATTTGCAGATGATATGATAGTATACATAAGCGACCCCAAAAATTCCACCAGAGAACTCTTACAGCTGGTAATCACCTTCAGCAAAGTGGCTGGATACAAAATTAATTCAAAAAAATCAGAGGCTCTTCTTTATACAACAAACAAATGGGCTGAGAAAGAAATAAGGGAAACAACCACCTTCACAATAGCCACAAACAACATAAAATACCAGGGGGTAACTCTAACCAAGCAAGTAAAGGACTTGTACAACAAGAACTTCAAGCCCTTGAAGAAAGAAATGGAAGAGGCCTTTAGAAGATGGAAAGATCTCCCATGCTCATGGATAGGTAGGATCAACATAATAAAAATGGCCATCCTACCAAAAGCAATATATTAGATTCAATGCAATTCCTATCAAAATACCAACACAATTCTTTATAGACTTGGAAAGAGCTAGTCTCAATTTCATATGGAACAACAAAAAGCCCAGAATAGTAAATCAATCCTGTACAATAAAAAAACATCTGGAGGTATTACCATCCCAGATTTCAAGCTGTACTACAGAGCAATAGTTGTAAAAACAGCATGGTATTGGTATAGAAACAGACCAGTAGATCAATGGAATCGAATTGAAGATCCAGAAATAGACCCACACACTTATGGCCACCTAATTTTTGACAAAGAAGCCAAAACGGCACAATGGAAGAAGGACAGCATCTTCAACAAATGTTGCTGGTCCAACTTTATGTCCATTTGTAAAAGAATGAAGTTAGACCCATACTTATCCCCTTGTACAAAACTTAAGTCCAAGTGGATCAAAGACCTTAACATAAGGCCGGTTACACTAAATCTACTAGAAGAAAAAGTAGGAGAAACCCTCGAACTAATTGGCACAGGTGACAACTTCCTGAACAGAACACCAACAGCTCAGGACTTGAGATCAACAATCAGTAAATGGGACCTCATGAAACTAAAAGCTTCTGTAAGGCAAAGGACACTGTCATTCGAACAAAACGGCAGCCTACAGACTGGGAGAAAATCTTCACCAACCCCACATCTGACAGAGGGCTAATATCCAAAATCTACAAAGAACTCAAGAAATTAAATGCCAAGAAACCAAATAATCCAATCAAAAAATGGGGGACAGAGCTAAATAGAGAATTCACAAAGGAGGAATCCCTAATGACTGAGAGACACTTGAAGAAATGCTCAACATCCTTAATCATCAGAGAAATGCAACTCAAGACGACTCTGAGATTCCATCTCACACCTGTCAGAATGGCTAGGATCAAAAACTCAAATGACAGCACATGCTGGAGAGGGTGTGGAGAAAGGGGTACCCTACTCCATTGCTGGTGGGAATGCAGGCTTGTGCAACCACTATGGAGGTCAGTCTGGCAATATCTTAGAAAACTTGGAATAGCTCTGCCTCAGGACCCAGCCATACCACTTCTGGGTATACACCCAAATGCCTCTTCACGGAATCATAAGGAAGTTTCCTCATCTATGTTTATAGCAGCCTTATTTGTAATAGCTAGAAACTGGAAACAACCCAGATGTCCCTCAACCGAAGAATGGGTTAAAAAACTGTGGTACATCTACACAATGGAATATTATTCAGCTATCAGGAACAATGAAATTATGCAATTTGCAGCCAAATGGATGGAACTATAAAAGCTCATCCTGAGTGAACTAACCCAGACTCAGAAGGACACATATGGCATCTATTCACTTACAGTAGGATTTTAGCTATATAGTAGAAGGTATCGATACTACAACTAACACACCAAAGGGAACTTGGACATAGACTTCTTATTTTTAATTTTTAATATATTTTATATTAGTTATATTTTTTCTATTTTTAAGTCTTTTTTATCTATTGTATGCTTATTGATTTGTTTGTTTAGTAGTTCTCTCTCCCGGGCAACGATACACTTTTCACTGATGGTACTGCTTTGTAGATCCCCAATGAATGAAGAGGCTCTTGGACCTCATACGACCTCTCAACTGAGATGAGGGACTATTATATAAGGACACCCCACCCCAGAGAAATGGGATGGAAGGGTTAGGAGGTAAAGAAAAAAAAATGATATGTGATGTTTCTGCCTTTTACTACTAACTGTCATAAACTGTTTAGGATAATTAAGAAATGCAAACTAATGGTTTTGCAAGCCGGTCATTCTGTTAGGTACTATGACAGCCTATTATAGTTACTTGCTAAGCTAATCAGAAATAAACCTGCTAAGAGACAAGCAACATCTGCATACCCTAATATAAGAGATAGATAGGTCCTCTTCAAAAACCTCAAGAGATCTGCAGAATATGGCATTCAAAGATGTTTTCGTAACTTTAGATTTTTTTATATCAAGACATATTAACTCCTGACAGCACCCCCTATTCTCCTCCAAGTAGAAGATGAGCATCGAAGAATCTCCAGTGGGAGATGATTGAATTAGTCGCAAGCCTATCTCTTGGTAGGAAAAGCCCCTTGCTCCAACTGTAGACAGAATGCTGTCCAAAAACGACAAAACCTGGAAGCAGGTAGGTCGACAGCCTAGCTCTGCCAAGACAGGGTAGGTAAGTCCTTCATAACCCCTGCTCTACAATCAATGTCTGTCAGAGAAGCGGGGCCAAACGACTGAAGAGCGATGCTGTAATATATGAAGAGAAAATGGGAACTGTCCAGGCAGCCACTGGTATATCATTTCTTAGTTTGGGAAGCTGCAGACCCTGTACTTCCTATAAAATCAGATATATTTATCCCTCTCAGGTCTCTGAGGTGATTGAAGAACAGATAGCTAGAGTCTCATAATTAAATTTTGAGTTGTTTAGGAGTCAAGAGAGTGTTATAAATCTAAGAAGATGCTTTTAAAATTGTGTTGCAAGTTAGTATATATGTTGAGTCAGATATAGAACTTTAAACTCATGGAGATGGTTAGATAGTAGAATGTTAAAGTCAGGTACCAAATACATATGGACTGGTCATTGGGAATGTACGTTAAGCCATGTAACCCTCATAACTGTGGCCTAATTACCTCTGTTGTACTGTATTGTATTTATAAAAAAAAAAAATCACCTTGACTCCACTGCATATATATGTGTGTGTGTGTGTGTGTGTGTGTGTGTGTGTGTGTGTGTAGATATAGATAGATTATAGAAATAGGTGTACAGATACAGATATATGGAGAAAGAGAGAGTGAGTCATTATAATGACCCCAGACTGTGGTCCAGCTAATCTAACAATGACTGGCTATGAATGGAAATCCCAACAATCCCACAGTTGCTCAGCTGACAAGGCTGGATGTCACAGTTGGTCTTTGGTAGATGCTGGAATCCCAAAGAAGTAGGCTCTAATGCCAGTGAAGGAGTAGACTTGCTAGCAAGACAAGAACAAGCAGGCAAAGAGAAAAAGCTTCCTTCTTCTAGGTCCTTATATAGGCTTCCAGCAGAAGGCCTGGTCCAGATTATATCTAGATTAAAGATCTGGATTAAAGGTATGTCTTCCTTCCTCAAAGTTTCAGATTACAAGTAGATCTTCTCACTTTAAATTAGGCAGATCTCCCTCACAGTTGTGTCCTTTATTTTTGGGTTTTAGTAAATGCCAGATGTAATCAGGCTGATAACCAAGAATAGATATGACAAGTCTATTCATTGTCAACTTGACATACAATCATATCTTCTTATGTAGTGATTATTTCAAAACCAAAATAATAACCAGGTTATAATAATGCCTAAACATACCTATCTAATGTATAATCATAAATGTGGCATATATTTAACTAGCTCATAATTATACCTAAAATGATATAATTATCCCTCATACAACCTCAAATAAATTATAAATTTAGAATAGGTGACAATGTCCATTGAGGGACATTCTTTTAGTATTTCAAACTTGAGATGAATATATAACCATTGATATAATCTTAATTGATATTACATCACATGATAAAGAAATAAAGGAAAGAAAACACTAATATCTGTTTAAATGCTTTCTTAACAAAATACGGCACAAATACTCATGCCAATTCAAATCCTCTCTGTAACTGGTCATGTGGCCTTAGGTGGTATTTATAAATACCTTCCTCGACTACCCTTTCTGTATTTCCTTCACCCATTACAAGGACCTCAGCAGATCTAGGCTCTTTTCCTGGAGGAGTGACCCAACCTTTATTCCTGATGGGTCTATGCTCTTTGTCATCCTGCCTGGATTAGGCTATTGTGGTTTCCCAATGACCGTAAAAGATAAAGGTTTCCATCTTGGCTCAGCTGAAGGTATCTTTGGCTTCTACCTGCTGCCATGGTAAGTCTCATGGGAAAGCATCCAGGTCTGTTCTAGAAACTCAGAGTCAAATCTCCCCAACTGACTGCATGTTATTGGTTCTTCTTAAACTGCTTGTTTGCTGACTCCATCTACCAACCAGGTTGTAGTTTTTCTGTGTTCTTAGTCTTTAAAAGAATCCCTGCAATATGCAATTACTGCTGCTCTGTGAGAAGTGTTTCTCTCCAGGCTTTTGTTGTGCTGAGTGGTCTTTAGGCCTTTACCCTGCAACATTTGGAGGCCCCAGGGAGATCTCTTGAGACCCTCATCAGTTTGACCAACTTCCATGTCTCATTGTGGCTGTGACCCCAGCTGGTGCAGACTTCTTCTTAGGAAGTGTGCAACCTCAGGAATTCCACAGGTCTTCAAGAGGTCCATTAACAGAGGTCCAGGCCCCTGTGACACCCTTGTCTAAATTTCCTGTATCTGGTCTGTCACCTCTGGAGTTATGTCTGGTTAAAGCAGCTTCTGTTTGGACACTTAGGAGAAATCATTTGTGGCCACTGATCCAGTGATCAGGCTTAAGTAAGCCATCAACAGATTCCCTCTGTTCAAATATATGAGTGTGTGGTAGCTACTCCTAATTTTTTTTTGTATTGTCATTGTTTATTCCTGTTTTACCTGTGTCTGTCTATTCTGATCAGTCTGTCACTTGTCACTGTAAGCTGAGTTCCAGAAAGTGAAACTGTGGGCAGTTCTGCTTCTAAACAGCTCACTCCTTTGGAATGTCTCCTTTCCTATTTCCAGGAGGTGTGTAAAGATAGGGAGGCAGAGTATGAAGTTGGTTCAATGAAAGGCCGCCTCTGGACTTTCTGTGAATTTGAATGGCCCTCTTTTGATGTTGAATGTCTGTCTGCAGTACATACAATCATTGAAAGGCCCAAGTCCTATGGCAGGGTGTCACAGGAACTCCTGGCCACCCTGATCATTTTTCTTACATAGATGTTTGGGTAAGTTTATTACGGCAACCTCCTCCATGGCTTAAGAACTGTTCTCTTAAAGCTGATATCAAGGTTTTGGTAACTAAGCCCAAAGGTAAAAAGCACCAAAAATTCTATCCATTGGCCCAGAGTTAGAATAACTACCCTGACCCTACTTTCCTGGAGGATTGGTACCCCATTCTGGCCATCAGTCCAGTGCAGGTGCCCTTTCCTCTTGTTAATATGGTATCTCCCTGGCATATCTGCAGTGGCTCCAATTCAATCATGTTCCCTGAACACACTAAACTTGACTCAGACCTCTGCACTTCCTGCCATTATTCACCTCCAGTAAACCCTAGACTCACTCCTTTGGAGCCAAATGATCTGAGTGAGTAGCCCCATCCCTGTTTATAGTACCTGTTCCCTTCTGATCAGTGACCAGTATAACTGGAGCTCACAGAACCCCTCTTCCTCCGAGAAACCCCAGGAACTCATCTCTCTCCCAGAGACTGTTTCTTACACCCATCAGTCCAACTGGGATGATTGCCAACAGTTACTGTCCACCGTGTTCACATCAGAAGAAAGGACTGCATAAAGTTGGAAACCAAGAAAGTGGTCCTGGGTCAGAAGGGGATCTCTGGCCTATAACACTAATTGTATTGAGAATATGTTTCCATCCAACCTAACCCTATTGGGATCCAAACACTGATCAAGGTAATGGGGGCACTAGACATCTATTCCCAGACTTTCTGCCTGTGCTCTGAGGAGCAGTACATAAGCTCACAAATGTGCAAAGGTAAGTGAGGCCACACAGGGACATCAGAGCATCCTGCTGTGCTCCTAGAGTGCCTTAGGGAGGCTTATTGTACATATACAACCATAGAGCTCGATGCACTGAGAATGAGCAGGTACTCAACATTTCTTTTTTTTAATAGTGTGCGTATTCATATTTTATTGATCAAAACTGACAACTTCAATACAGAGGCTCTAAAAATAGTGTTCCTAAGTACAGAGGAAATGGAAATGGATTTGTGTGAACATACAAGCTTTGGTCCATAGTGTTAACTCATTCTGAGTGCGTATTCATGTGTGCATGAGTCTATTTTTTAAGCTCCATTTTTTCTTTTTTTAAAGTTTTTTAAATTTATTTTTTATTTCTTCAAGTTACATCTCTATCACAATACCCTCCCTACTCCCCCTCTAGTCCCACTTTTCCACCCTCTTCCCCCTCCACCCCCCAACCTCTACCTTTTTTTTTTAGTTTAAGATATATCTTCCCCCCCCGACAGCTCCCCCTTTCAGTCCATCAAATGGTTCTTTCTCTTATAACAATAAATACAATACAAAACAACAGAAATAAATAGGCCACAATTATGAGAGTTATATGGCTTAGCATATATTGCCAATGCCCAGTCCATATGTATTTGGCACCTGACTTTAACATTCTACTATCTAACCATCTCCATGAGTTTAAAGTTCTATATCTAACTCAGCTTTCATACTAACTTGCATCACAATTTTAAAAATATCTTCTTAGATCCAGAACACCCTCTTGATTCCCAAACATCTCAAAATTTAACTACGAGACTCTAGCTATCTATTCTTCAACCACCTCAGAGACCTCTCAACATTTCTTTTGTCACTCAGTTGACCACAGATATTAGACATTTCAAAGGTGGAAGGAATTTGAAGGTATTACTAGGTCCCAGTGGCTGGAGGTAGCTCAAAATGTGTTTAAGAACAGAGAACTGATTGAGAGCCAGAAGGAAAAGAAACTTACCAAGACCATAGAAGTCTGAATAATAAACCAATCTGGTGCAACAGGCAGGAAGGGGGACAGGAGAAAGCAAGCCACCGTTAGAGAAAGACCAATGTGCCTATTGCTGTAAGAAAAAAAGGAGATTGGAAAGATGAGTACTCTATTTGTAAGAAAAAGGTCCCAGACATCTATAGATAGAAAGTGAAGGGGCCCCAGGCTCCTACCCATTAAACGCCCAGGATCCGAGGGTAATACTTAAAGTTAGGAATGAAGCAACTGACTACTTAACAGAAGCTAGGGTGACATAATCAGTCCTTACAAATCCCCTAGGCCAATTGACAGATCAAAAGATCACAATCCAAGGGGAAAACTGCCTTACTACCCCTGGACCACCATCCATTCTAGGGAAGTGGACAATAATCCACTTGGTCATGTCTGATCACCCCTATCCCCTGTTGCGATGAGATCTCTGGCACAAACTGAAAGATACTGTCATCTTCTCTGATAGTGAGACACAGTTAGATTTCCAGACACTAAAAAAAAAAAAAAAAAGTGCCTTGCTCTTTTTCAAAAGAATATCTGAAAACCCTGCCCCCAGTCAAAAGATATAGTTAGACAATATCTCAGATTTGCAGCAAAGATTCTCAGTGGTGTGGACAGAAACTAACCCCTTCCCCCCCCCCCCCGGGGTTGGCCCTACACCAAGTTTCTATAACTGTTGAACTAAACAGCTCAGCTATCCCTGTCCCAATTAAACAATACCCAATGACTCTGGAAGCAAAAAAGGAAATTACAGTCCATTCTGCCCAGCTTAAAGAGACAGGCATGCTGATGCCCTGCCAGTCTCCCTGGAATATATTTCTCCTGCCTGTGAAGAAACCTGGGACCTCCTTACAGATCTGTCCAAAACAGATCTGAGGGAAGTGAAGAAAAAGACTGATACAGTCCAACATAGTTCCAGCCCAAATACTCTCATGAATCTGATTCCTCCAGAGAAACAGATGTAGACTCTCTAGGACTGAAAGATGCAGTCATCGGCCACCCATAGGCAGAAGTGAGTAAATATATCTTTTCTTTCAATTGACAGATCCAAAGGAAGGTTAGAGCAGGCAACTTACCTGGACCAGGTTGCCCCAAGGATTTAAAAACCAACCCTCCAATCCTGTTTGATGAGGCACTTAATGCCAACCTTCTGCCTTCCATCAAGGTTTCCCAAGATCGTACTCTTACAGTATATAGATGACCTCCTTCTACTCTCTGAGATGGAAATAGATTGTAAAAGGGCCGCTGAGGGTCTTCTGCAAGAGTTACAGACACTGGGCTACAAGGTGTCAGCTAAGAATGTTCAACTTTGTACATCAGAAGCTTCCTATCTTGGTTACCAAGTGAAGGGTGGCAAAAGGTAGAGTAGAATTGCTGCCATCCTTCAAAGTCTAAGAGACAGGTTTGAGAGTTCATCATTGTGATTGGGTTTTGCCAGCTCTGGATACCAGCATATGCAGAAGTAGCAAAGCTTCTATACACCAGCACAAAAGGGGACACTGAGCCTCTAATCTGGACTGAAACTGGACAAAAGGTGTTTCAGGCTTTAAAGACAGCTGATTTTTTCTCCGACCCTAGCACTTCAGATGTCTCAAAATCTTTTCATCTGTTTGTTCATGGAACAAAGGGTACCGCAAAAGGGGTTTTAATACAAACTTTAGGGCCATGGAAACACCTGTCGCATACCTGTCCAAACTATTGGACTCTGAAATCTCAGGATGGCCAACTTGCCTAAGAGCTATGGTGGCTTCTGCCATTCTAGTTAAGAAGAAGACAAATTAACTCTGAGTCAGGATCTTAAACACACAGCATCTCATGAAGTTAAGGCCTTCCTCCAAGGAACACCAGAAGGCTAGCTGTCTAACGTCAGTGTAATGCAGTAACAGATAGGCCTTACTCCTGGACCACTCTCAGGTCCAATTTTAGAAACCAACTGCAATCAATACTTCTACTCTTGCCTGACTGTGATTCACAGATGCTCATCCACAACTGTCTTGAGGTAACATGCATGGTCCAGGGGATGTATCTAGACATAACAGATACCCCCCTGAAGATCCTGATGCAATGTTCTAGATAGATGGGATTTCACTAAAGATAGAAACAGGTAGACAGAGGCTGCAGCAGTTACTGTAACTGAAATGATGTGGACCCAAGCCCGTATGTCGGCCCAGAGAGCAGAATTGACCCCTCTGACCTAGACTGTCAGATGGGAAAAGGAATGTCTATCACAGTATACACGGACAGTCACTATGCCTTTGCTACCTCTAAACATGTCCATGGTATGATCTACAGGGAAAGAGGGCTCCTAACTGCTAGAGGAAAGAGCATTAAAACAAAGAGGAAATCTTGGCTCTCCTAAAGCCAATTTGGCTTCGCCTGTGAGTTGCTATTCTCCACTGCTGAGGACAAAGAACAGATGACTCCCTTGAAGTAAGAAGTAACCGGACCACTGACCTGGCTGCCCAGCAAGTGGCCCTAAGACCAGTGAGACCTGGTGACATATTCTGGTAACATACCCTGACCCAGTACTGTCTGAGACTCCATATTAATAGTGGTCTGAGACCCCAAGGCAAAATAGAGGAGGAAAAATGAAAGAATGGGTTGCTTGAACCCACAGGCTGGTGGAGGACACCAGAAGGAAAGTTCACTCTCCCAGAAACAACTGGAAGAACTCTGGTAATTAGACTCCATCAGGCTACTGATCTATTGCCCACAAAACTTTCTGAGTTGATCAGACCAAAATATGTTATACCTAGACTGGACAGCCTGGCATGGGGTATCTAAGCCAGATGTCAGGTTTATACTCAAGTAAATTCAAAACACAGTGCCTTTACCCAGAAAGGGGTCCATATGAGGAGCTAACATTGGTGAATAATGGGAAACTGACTTCACTGAAATTGTACTGTTAGGGGAGGGTAAAAGTACTTGCTAGTATTTATAGATATCTTTTCCAAGTGGGTAGTAGCCATTCCCCACTTGGATTGAAACTGCTCAAACAGCAGCTAAGATGCTCCTCCAGGAACTGGTCCCTGAGTTTGGCCTCCCCTTGGCAATGCGGTCAGACAGTAGCCCAGCTTTCATAGCCCAAACCTCTCAATTGATAGTCAAAGCTTTATGTATAGACTGGAAACTTCATTGTACATATAGACCTCAGAAGTATGGGCAGGCAGAAAATCAACAGGATATTAAAGGAAACTGTAACAAAACCCTCCTCAGAGTCCAGTGAAGGGTGCTTAGACCTGTTTCTTACCACTTATAGGGAGGCCTGCTGTACCTCATACAGGGAAGAATTCATCCCTATAGTATTATGTTTGGAAGACATCTCTCATTGTTTCCCAGGTTCAGAGATTATCAGTTGGCAGAACTCTCTAACCATTTCTTTCTTGTCATACAGGCCCTTTAGTTCTCCATAAAGGCTATTCATTGGACTATCTGAGAGACCCAGTGGGCCTCTGAGTTCACCACCAATTTCCCCTTGTTCAAACCCGGTGATGGTAATACTGCCTGGCTCATGTCAGTAGCCAAAAGGGCCATGACACCAATTTGGAAAGGACCTACATAGAGATTTTTTCCCCACTCCTACAGCTGTGAAGTTAGGTGGCAATGAACCATGGAGTCACCACACAGAGATCAACAAGGGGGAAATCACAGATGACAATGCCAAGTGGACCTTCTCCTATATATGGACCCATCAAAACTGAGGTTTCATGGAACCTCACCTTTCCACTCCCTGCACCTCCTTCTGAGTCTCATTTTTGGTAGGAATGTAAGATCATGCTCCAACCCCAACAGCCCTCAGGAATGGACCAGGGAACTAAGGAAGATAGATATTGGAGACATGATAGCGAATGTGACAATAGACCAGTAAACCATGTTCCATCTTAACCTTTGCTCACTGGTGCTTACTTTAAGTGTCTGGTTTTATTTGAGAATGTAGGATGTGGGAGTTCATCTTTTGAGGTAGGAACACAGAGTTTACAAGTATGCATGCTCTGTGGCTGTGACCCTAAGATGCCAATAGGGAAATTTCATTGCAAAAAATGAGATGGTAAAACAGGGTTCCTAAAAACATGGATGAATATCAGAAAGAGGCCCCCTTCCCAAGGAATGCATAATAGAAAATATACTCCAGTGGTCATAAAATTAAAGGTTTGGAATAAAGATACTGGCCTCTAGGGAACAGGGAGAACCTGGGTTTTGGACTATATGTCACAGGAATGGACCATGAGGATAGATTTACTATCCAAAAGAACCTCTCACCACTAGGTCCCTAGACATTTGGGTACTAATAGATTCTCCTACCCATGCTAAGACACAACCAACCCTCTTCATCTAAAGCATGTGACATCAGTGTGCTGACCCAGTGCTCAGATATCTCCAGTCAGACCTGTGAAAGCTTATTATCATATCTTATCTTCACTGTCACCCTCAAGGCTGGAGTGAGCTCTGTTGAGGCACTGGGGAGACTTTTCATCACTAAATACATTTTTTCTTTTTGTTTTTTATCCTTCCACCCAAACTGCAACAGTCTGAGGATCTTCCCCAAGTGCTTGCTCCCTTAAGAGGAATCATTATGCCTCCTCCCCATCATCCTGACCGAATTTCTCAGCATCTTTATTTCTCATCTTATTGAGTATGAATTGGAAAAAAGGGGAAGGGCCATTTCTGAGCTGTGCTTGGAAAGTGAGCTACGACTCCTCATGGGTGAAACAGTGAAAAAAGATTCTAATGAAGCAAAGAGAACCCCTAGCTTTGGAAGGAAGAGGTACTGAAGGGTTTCCCCTGTGTCACAGGAGGGGCTCCTGGAAAGGACACTTCAGCCTCTCATCAGTGTGGAGAGAGCTAGTTAGCAGGTAGGTCAGGAAAGTCCCCAGTGACATCATCAGCATTCCCTTCCCTGGACACTCTCTTGTATCCTGGAGATTCCTAGCGACTTATGTGATATCACCAGTGTTGTGGTGATACCAATTGCCTGTGTGGTATTCATTTAGTGGCTCTAGGTTTCACCTATAGTCATGCTGTCAAGGCTTAGCAGGCTTTTTGGAAGAGAGAATGGAGCATGTGGAGCGTCCACAGAGAGGCAGAAGGAATCTGGCCTTCGGTCTTGGCTTAAAACAACAAGAAATAAATGGTCTGGGAAAGGCACAGTGAGTTCTGGCCAGCCAATGGGGAGTTTCATGGAGAAGTTGGGCTTGAGATGAGCTTTCCAGTAGTGGGGATTAGGATCTGAGAGCCTCTGGGAAGCAAAGGGCCTACTTGCTTCTCTGGATTCCTAAAAACAGATCCAGGTCAAGGATTTCTGATGGTTTCTTTGTCAGAGGCAGGAATCATCAAGTCTGAAACTGCTGTTCTAGGAACCCCTTAATTTAATTCTCAGTGATGAAGAAGGCCAGTAGGAGGCACAGAGAAACTAATGAGGTATCCCTCTCAGGGTAGGTTGTTGATTCCCTTCATCATCAGCACATTCCTGTAGGTTCCTTAGGTTTCTGATGCCAATAATAAGAGAGATACCCCTCTGGGCATATACCGACATCTCAGACATTCAGATACTTCATCTCAGAGACACGTGATCAGGGCTTGGTGGTACTAAGAATGAGGAACTCTAGGACTTAACCAACATCACATCAGATATAAGCTGACATTGTCCTCAAAATCTTTGGGTCTGGGATAGCTATGTTTTCCAGGGCCAGGTGGTTTGCAGTAGGGAGTGAGGTAACATGTCTAGCCATGGTGGTTGGGGACAGTGCATGGCTTATGGGCCCCAGCTTGACAATAGCTCCATTGTTTTTTCAGGGCTTCACTGCCTCTCTACCATTCCCTCTCTCTCAGGTTTCTTCTTGGGACCCCGCATAGTCTCTCCTGTCCCTGTGCCATTCAACTATGCATGTTCACTTGCATTTGTCTACCTACAGAGTCTACTTGGAAGGCATCATCCCAGCACTCCACACTCCCTGAGCAGGAGCAGCAGATGAAGAACTTGGAGGAACTGACCATTCATCTGCATAAGATCACTTGTGAGAGGGACGAACTGCGTGGTATTCTGTCCATTTATACTGACAAGGATTTGAACAACAGGTAGTCATTACGGCCCCTTCTCTGTTGACTGTCTTGTTCCCTCTGTGTCAAGCCAAGCTTTCCTCACATCACAGGAGGCTTCACCTCCAGGGTGTCCTCGAGCCTAAACTAGTTTTCCTGAGTGTGTCTGAGAGGCAGAACTTGAGGCCTGCCTCAAGTAGAAGTGAGATGAGGACACAGGCTGTTCTGCTCCCTCCAAATGAGAAGCAGAGCCTGTAACCTGAATCACAGTCTGGGGATAGGGGCAGGAGTGTGTGATCTCTCAACATGCATTTCAAGATGCCTTGACTGGTGTTGGCTTGTGAGAGGTGCTAGGTACTGTAAGTTGATGAATCTTTGTACTTAACCAACCAGAAGGTGTTGGGAGCTGGATGCTCCTGGGAGCAGCTGGAGGGCTCCATTTGGTCCATCTCAGTGTGTGACTGGAAAGCCTGGAACTCGTCACTGCTCCTCTCTGATCTTGTTCCTTATCCTCTGAGACAATATCAACCTCCTGAATTTCTTTGGCATCCTACCTGGGAGTCAGGGGTCAGTGATGGGTCCTGAGGAGTTGCCAGTCTCTCAGTTCCCAGGTGATGCCAGTGCTGACACCAGGGAGACCCACTTGGAGCAGCATAGCTCCTGGCTCCTGTGCTCACCTTGGTGACACATTGGAATCTCCTGGATAGTTTATAAAGCCTTGTCCCTGGAAATACTGATTATGTACTCTGGGCATCCATATAGATAGGAACTCAGGATCGAAAAACCCTGCTCTGAAGACAGGAAAAATGTCATTATAGGTTTCTGGTGGACCTGTTGCACAGATTCTGGGGAACGTCTTACAGAGATAGTCAATTCTTTCACGCCCACTGAGGGAGTTCATGCAGGTCAGCTCCCTCCCATTGGTACCCCAGTCTCTGCTTGCCTGGGGCCAGGATAATAAGTTCAATACAGACAAGTAGGTCCCAATATATAAGTGCCAGGATGTGACATCTCCTGGATAGGGGTAGTGCAGGATGCCACCTGAACTCATGCGATCCTTGAGGCCTTCGTTCGTTCATGGGGTTCTTTGATCTCTGGGACCATACCTTACCACAGGCTGAATTTTGAATTCAAAATACTGAAGATGAGACATGAGACAGTGATGGCAGACCTGCAGAAAATTTCCAACAAGTTAAGTGAGGCCTTGGAGAAGTGCAAGGAGCTTACTGAGGATAACGAATCCTTATGGTGAGTGATTGACTTGGCTGGGACCTCAGCGCTAGACAGGGACAGATTCTGCCCTTCTTTGTCTTTAAACCAAAGCAAGGGGCTGGCTGCCTCTAAGCAAGAAGCCTACCTGTGGCTCTTGGACTTGTACCTCTGGGACTCAGTTTATCTCAGTATGAAGAGACTATGAACACCTCCCAGCCATGTCCTTCCAGCCTCAGGGATCTCTAGATTGAAAAAACATTCACACCATGAGGAGGTTGTCAGGCAGCCTAGGGCCTCTGGGACTCAGGCAGAGGATTTACAGAGCTGGTTTCCATGGGACTTGTGGATTGCATTCCTGTTGGGTCTCCTGTTCTCTCTCAGAGGGTGTTTATGCTGATGTATTCTCAATACTGTGGGCAGATAAGCACAGGTGGGGCCACTTCCTATCCTGGGAGTTACATGGATCCCTTTTGGTGTCAGGGTTTTCAGAGGACTTTGAGCCTTTCTGGAATTTCCATGTTCTCAGGAACTGGTCTGCTTCTAGGTAAAGTTGGCATGGCTACTGTGGGCTCCAATCTGGGGCTCTCTGGGGACCAGGGACCTTGTAGAGATGAATGGTACTTGAAGATAGGGAAGCAGGTGGAGGCTTGCTGAGGTTCACCATTTTTTGCTTGTGGTTCAGTGTCTCCCATGGCCAGCTCCTGAGTGAGTGGTCTGAGCTGCTGCTTAACGTGAACAAACAGAGGAAAGAGAACAGAAATCTGCTAAAGGAGATTTCACTGGAAGTGTCCTGGGAGGAGACAAAAAAGCTCTGTGAGGAGGCCTGTAAGAAGATCTATGGCCCCTATGCCAAATAGCACCAGGTAGACCTATGCAACAATGGCCAGCTGCTCATGTGTTCAACCATAGACATAAACACATCCATGTAAGCCTCGACCCACCCATCCAGCTGTACACATGCATCTCATCCAATTGTTCATTTCCGTGATATTTACAACTCTTTCTGGGGAGTTAGACTCTTTCAACAAACTGGATGATTGGCAGGCAAGCCTTCCTGCTCTGCTAGAATCTGCAGTCCATGGAGGGAGACAGGTTGATCACACACTGCCCACCTACATACCATTATGTTAGGAGGGGTGCTGTGTGGGGAGCTACTTAAGGAGTAGCACAGGGCTTTGGGTGATGAGCTCAGTGTCCTGTAGCTCATTTGCTTTGCAGGGGTCATGTGAGGTCACAGGTAGGAAGTAGCTTGCGAGGATTAGAGCCCAGTGCAAATGCCAAATGACTGGTTCTCATTGTCATCTTTTTTGGGTAGC